>CM061233.1:84404534-84834534 GCA_030844895.1 Ambrosia x helenae
GGATGGAAACCAAACCTTAGATTTGTGAAAGAATGATGGATTAAGCTTGAAACCTTGTGTTTTGATCAAAAATCGCGTTCCAGAGGTTGTGTGTGTGTTGAGGCGGGTTATGGGACGACTAGGGTTTGTATTATGATGTTTAGGAGGTCAAGTATGGTATTTATAGTCGTTTTTAGTCGTCCACCCCGTAACTAGCGATTGTGCAGCATTTACACGCGATTAGGGGTCCTAATCGCATGTAACTTCATGCATTTGGGGCCTAATCGCATGAAACCTCATGCATTTAGCCCCCAATCGCCTATAAACCTGCCCAATCGCCCCTCCTATAGGCGATTAGCCACCCCTAATCGCCTATAGGGGCTGGTTCCTGGTATTTTGCGCGTTAAACCCCGTTTTAACATATGTTAACACATATTCACATACCGACAAGTCACATAATGATTGTAAACACATAAAACTTGCAAATACACATATTCACACTCGTTCACCAATTCCCGGGACTCGAGACTTGTATGTTCCGTATGACCTGACGATCCTACAAATCGTCACCATTTGTACACTTGGTTAAGGACTGACATCTAACGAACCTCTAGACCAACATCCAATGATCTTCTAGACTAAACCGATAGTTCCCGAACCATAACCCGACTTAACTAACCCAGTTAAGTGCAATATACGCGTGACTCGCTAAGGTAGACTTTCATCTAGACAACGTTGTTAACCAGAATTTGCCGGGTGTCACAAATAACCCAAACAGCCCTGCAAGGGCGAGTAACCCCTACTTGCTAGTAATAGGGGGCGATTAGCCCTAATCGCATGCCCTAATCTCCTGTAACTTGGCCTACTCGCCTGCTGTAGCTGGAATGACTAGAAATACCTATAAATTCTACCCTTGACTTGTAAAACAACATTTGTGCAACCCTAACTCGTCCCAAGCCTCCTTCACACCATAATACACCCGTGGAACTCATTTTTGCCTTAAAACCCATCATCCCTAAGCTTACACTTCCTTTTTAGCAAAATCCAAGGTGTGTTATCTATCCTAAACCTTTGTAATGTTGATATTTTGGTTCCCAAAGGTCTAGACCTAGTTTTATCAAGTTTGTGTCTTTGAAAACCCTTGAAATCAGTTTCTAAAACAAGTCTAAACCTTCATACTTGTTCTATGTGGAGTATTCATGCAAGAAACAGTTTTTAATGATTAAAACGTGAATACTTTCATGTGTTTGATGCTTTACTGATATGTATGAGTTGTTAAGATGATTTACTAAGGTTTTGTACAATTATTATGGTGCTTTGATGATAATATGTATTTTGACCCGTTTGAGTGATTCTTGAGGATTTAGGATGTTATGATATGATTTGATGATTGTTTGATGTTAGGGTTTACACTAGGATGATGTAATAGCAGTGGAATGATGATTTGCAAGGTTGTAGGTGATGAGATCTGGTTATTTACCATTTAGGGAATGATATGCATGTTTGATGTTACATAGTACATTTCCATTTTTGGAAATAATTGCAATTAGGGTGTTAGATCAGTGATAAATTACGGGTTTTCAATTGGAATGGGTTGTTTACTGATTTGGGTTTGATGTTGGGTGTTTTTACATGTTTCGGATATGATTTGGAGGGTTTAACGCGCGAAATGAGGCACTGGACTGCAGGGGGCGAGTAGGCCTTGTACTCGCCTGTCCAAGGGGGCGAGTAGGGCTCTACTCGTGTGTATTATAGGCGATTACAAGTCCTAATTGCATGTTTGATTCCTACTCGTATGTTTTGATGCCTAATCGTGTGTTTTGCTGCTGTAAGTGTATTTTAACATCCCGGAACATGGGTTGACACCTAGGAACATGTTAGGAACCCCGTGGCATGTCCAATAACCTGATAATGCGTGTCCGGACTCGTATATGAGTTATATGTAATGTATGATAGACTTGGTGAACTTTTATGCGTGTTAAGTGCATAGTTGCATAAGATTACTTGATTTCTTGTTCTTGGCTAACATGTGGGATGTCGGGTCACCAATGGGATGTCGGGTATTGTCTTGTATGGTCTGGTCTTCAGTCAAACATGTTTTCAAACGTATAATGGTTTTGGTCTGGACACTTGGGGACTAGTTGACCTACGGGTTAATAGTCCGGGTACTCATATGCATTTAATGATTTGTCGCGGATACTAGGAACTGTCTTTGGTATTGTCTGGGGTTTATTAAGAAGAATGTATTCCAAGGTGAGTTCACGGCCCCTCTTTTATACACTTTTCTCTTGGGGGAGAAACATACCACACGTTTTAACAATACAACGTTTATGTTATAAACACGCAACACTTTTGGGAAACGCAACGCTTATGTGATAAACGCGCAACACTTTTGGAAACGCAACGCTTATGTTATAAACTTGCAACATTTTTTTAAACGCAACGTTTATGTATACATTGTTTGTCTTTTATTTACTATACGATGCAACACATAAGTCCCTGGGGAAACCATGAATATGTGAGTATACATAACGGGGGAAATGTGGATAGATCTATTGGGCCTGACGAACCTCATTCGACGGCTTGGAGCCGGGCGGGTGCATATTGTATCTAACTTTTGGCTACTCAAACACGGGTAGCAACACATGCAACGCTTGTCAGTAATGGATTCAGCAACACGATCGTAGTAGTAAGGAAACGCTTGTTGTTTATTTAAACGCATTTCATAACATGGTATTTTGTGATGAAACTCTCAACGCATGGAACGCTTTGTGAACTTAAAACCTATGAACTCACCAGCATTATATGTTGACATCTTTTTGGCATGTTTTCTCAGGTCGCTAAGGTAGCAGCATCGAGTTTAGGCGCACGGAGTCTCACATGGCGTCTAGGGTTCTAGTCGCATGTCTCTAAATTATTTCAGACTTCATTTACTTTGATGGGTTGTAAACAAGATTTTCAAAGCTTCTGCTGTTGGTTTAATGTTCAACTTAGGTAGCGTTTGGTATGATGGAATGGAAGGGGGAATGGAATGAACTATTACGAGGTAATAAAAAATAGTGTGTTTGGTTGGTTAAAGGAATGGAATCACCCATTTCATAAGGCATTCCATCCACCCCCATGTTTTTTTTCATTCCATCCCTTATTCACTCTTTACTAACAACACCATAACCCACCAACCACCACCCTCCATAGTCACCACCCACCACCGTCGCCCACCACCTTCCACCGTCGCCCGCCACCGCTGCCGCAACCACCCACCACCGTCGTCATCACCCACCACCGCCGTTGCCACCACCCACTACCTTAAACCACCTACCACTGCCACCCACCCACCGCAGCCGCCATCCAACACCACCCAATTCCACCACCATCGTCGCCCACCACCTACCACCGTCGTCTACCCTCGCCGTCACCACCCACCACTGCCGTCGCCGCCACCAACCACCACCACCCACTACCTTTACCCACCCACCACCGCCACCATGCACCACCATCACCCACCCACCACCGCCGCCATGCACCACCACCACCCACGACCATCACCCACCACAGCCACTCACTACCGATTTTATTCCTTCGTATTTTCCTAACTATCCAATAACACAAAGTAATGTTTTTTTTTCATTCCCACATGGAAACCAAACATGACATGGAATGGTAATGATCAATTCCATTACCTTGTCCATTCCATTACCTCGTCCATTCCATTCCCCCATCCATTCCATTACCCCATACTAAACAGACCCTTATAGTTTTGGTTTACATATTTTTCGCATTTAGTTGTCGTTTATTGTGACCGTTGACTTGGATCTTGGTATGTGACACTCTCTCTCTCTCTATCAATCAAATCTTGACCTCTCTCCTCTTTTTCTCTTCTTTCTTCTTTCTTTCTTTCTTTCTTTCATTTTCTTCTTCTTCTACTTCTTCTTCTTAAAAGAGACCTGCAACACCCATTACATCACACCTTTTTTGGGTTTGATCAACCTTTAAAGCCTCCTGATCGTACGAATCCTTCTAATTTTGGTGATTTCCCTCCTCTCGTTCTAAACAACCGTCAAAATAGTTTTGACTCTCAACAACCTCATAACCCTCATCCTGTTGAAGAGGTGAGGCAAGGTTTGGCTTGATCCCAATGAAGGCAATGATATCTCCATGGATAACTCTCGCATGTTATGTTTACACCCTTTTATTTTCTTTCATCATTATTATTATTATTATTATTATTATTATTGTTGTTGTTGTTGTTGTTGTTGATTATGTACCAGTCGAACCTTTTGTTATCTGGATTTATTACCTGTGTTGTTATTGTGATGGTAGAATTGGTTATTGTTCATAAATTGACCTAACTCTCTCTCTAAAGTCTTTTTCTTTCTCTGCGTTTCTCTATCCTATTGTAAGTTCATATGGGTTTTTTCTTTCATTTATTCAGCTTTGTCTGGGTTTGTTTGCTGAATAAGAAATGGATTATGTATGTTTGTTTGTCATGTTAAACGGTTTTGAGGATAGTTTTGCTTGCATACCAAGTGTTTGATCAAATGCTTGAATGAAAAAAAAACTTACGTTAACCTTTTTTTATTATTATTTTGTTTATGTTAGATTGTTATTGGATAGTGGACATGAGGTTGATAGATCACATGTGATTGATGAATAAAAGTGTCATCTTTTATTCAACACATATGCATGTTAACAGTGAATAAGCCAAGTATCAAATATTAACACGTGTTAGTGATTTCTTCGAATAATATTTATAATGGATTATGTGTGTAACCGATATTAACATGTCTTAACAGATTAATAAATTGTCGTGACTCGAAGTGTGTATGCTAATAGTTAAGAAGCCAAGTGCATTGGAAAAAACCAGACTCAAATCCTCAAGCAAGGACACAGGTAAACGCACTATGGTTTTTATGTCTTTTGGATTTCAGCTTGCAGCCTTTTGTTTACTCTTTTTTACTACTTATAATAACTTGTGTTACAGACAAACATTCAGCGCAGATGCCTGGAACATCTGGGAATAAGGGTACGCTTAACTATCTCCCGCATCAACACTACTTAGCTTTAACATGTGTTATCATTTTGTTAAGATTCACCATTTTTATAGATTGTTTGTCTAACTATAATAACATGTGTGATAGGCAAAAAGGTTAGCGTGTGTAGATATGGCTTGACCAACTGGCAAGAAAGGTATGATTGAGTTTCTTCTGCAGCCTTACTATGTGTCTTTAACATATGTTAATGTTGTAATACATGTTACCTGGGTATGGGGGTTTCGATTGCGGACAACGACACCTACTTTGAGAAAGACACTCCATACAAGATTAAAGTTGGTTAATAAAGTGCAATTTTATTCAACACATGTTGCTATTTTCTGATTAACAAGGGTTAGTTGCTGGTTACCATGTGTTAATTTCTTCCTAATATGTGTTAATTTATTTACCAGAAGGATATGCTAGTGAAGTATCTACGCGAAGTCAAGCACCCGAAGGCTGAAATAATAAATGGCTTAAGGATACAAATGGAGAGGATTGGTTGGGCAACAGGTAACAACGTTGACGACTGTGGGGTGTACCTTAAACAAGGACAGAGGTACACGCGCTATGGTTATTATGTTTTTGGATATAAGGTGCAACCTATTTATAATGGATTATGTTTGTAACCAATATTAACACGTCTTATGTTGTCAACTAGTAAACTTGTATTCTTTTGGTGGCATGTTAGCCACATGTGATGGTAGTTAGTAGCAAGTATGCACTGTTTAACTATTTGCCGTGTATTATTAACATCCTTTTAAGTGTTTGTCGTGTATTATTACTTATGTGTTTGTTTTTTATCAAGCGTAGAAAGGTAACATGTGGTATTTGAGTAACATGTGTTATCCGTAAAACACGGTTTAATTTTAAAACTTACCCTAAAAATTCAAAAGCTACAAACATATAAAAAGATAAAATGGGATAAATAATCAACATGTGTTAACCCCATCCTACAGATCCGGCTAGAAAGAGTGCATAACTTTTTGCCAGTTGGGTCCGTAACCTAACACGTGTTATACCATGTGTTTAGTCATCGTACAGACACGCCCGCCTAGTAGGTTTAATATTCTTTAAGTTGAGACACACAAAAGGGTAAAGCTAACATGTGTTAGTGGTTCGCAAAAGTAACACGTGTTAAACCATATTCCCATATTATGCTCCCTGCATAGTGGGTATGTGTTATCCGTTCCTACAAATGTTTACGAAAAAAAACTAACAGATAGAAAATTAACACGTGTTTAGGCCATCCTACGGATCTGGATAGAAAGAGTGCATAAATGTTTGTCAGTTGGGTCCGTAACCTAACACGTGTTAGACCATGTGTTTAGTCATTGTACAGACCCGTCCGCCTAGTAGGTTAAATATTCTTTAAGTTGAGACACACAAAAGGGTAAAGCTAACATTTGTTAGTGGTTCGCAAAAGTAACACGTGTTAAACCAAATTCCCATATTATGCTCTGTGCATAGTGGGTATGTGTTATCTGTTCCTACAAATGTTTATGAAAAAAACTAACGAATAGAAAATTAACATGTGTTAAGCCCATCCCACGGATGCGTCTAGTAGAGTGTGTAACAACTATTTTGTCAGTTGTGTCTGTGCCCTAACATGTGTTGTACCAATTGTTTTGGTCATCGTACAAACCCACCCGCCTAGTAGATGAAATGTTCTTTATGCACATCATCCGACGGGTGGGTGAGACACGCAAAAAAGGGTCAACTAACATGTGTTAGTGCTTCACATAAGTAACACGTGTTAATAACTTATGTAGATTATGCCCACTGCATGTAGATTCAAGTGGTTGTGCACACCAAAATCAATAACTTACATAATAACATTTAGCATATGTATTCAAAATGGGACACCGTGAGGGTCACATAGTTTAAGTTATACATACCAAAGTTTTTAAAGATCATATGCACTGAATAACTGCCAAAACATAGTTAAGCGGTGTTATGTACATAACAAAGTAGGAACACTAACATAAACTGTTACGTGTACATAGCACAACCCTAAAAAACTGAAACAACATCTTAGTGCTGCACTTGCAGGGCTGTTGTGACCTACTGTGTTGAACCTCCGGTCTGGATGTTCTCTTGAAGTTGCTGTTGTGAAACATTCTCGCAGTTACGTGAATCGTGACCAATGACATGCTTCTTACAAGTGCGACATAGTCTAGGTGCCTTGTGACCAATGACATACTTCTTGAAAGTGTGACATAGCCTAGTTCCGTTGGGAGTTTCAGTTAAGTAATGCGGTGGGGGGTCTTCGTTACCATCCGCAAAACAAATTGGTAAGATGTTAAACTATGTTACCCAGCCATCATCTAACATACTAACATAAAAAAACTGAGTTAATGCATGCTAATTCGAAAAATCTAGTAGTATCATGTGTTACCAAATTAACATCTATGATACAGACAGAAAACTGGTGTAACACATGTTAGTCGGGGTCCAATTAGAACATGTATCAGTCCCCCCCCCCCTAAAAAAACAAAAACGACCCACATGCAGAAAAAGTTAACACATGTTAATACGAAAATCCAATTATATCGTGTATTAGCTGCAAAGTAATAAAATACACCGCAATAGAAATCATAATAAACATAAGTAAAACCGTATCAACCCCCCCCCCATTTTGGTAAACTGTAAGACTCACGGATAATGAATTTACTGAAGCATATGTTTGTTGTTTACCGGGGTGTAAAAAAACAAAATTATACCAATAACAAAACAAAATAGGTGAGATGTTAACATGTGTTAACAAACCATCATCTAATATACTGACTTAAAAAAAAACTGTGTTAACACTTGTTAATTCAAAAATCTAGTGGTATCAACTGTTACTCAAATCATCATCTGTGATACTAACAAAAAACCATACAGGAAAGTTAATACATGTTAATTCAAAAAACCCAGTAATATCATGTAGTAGCTGCAAGTAATAAAACACACCAAGAAGAAATCATAATAAACATAAGTAAAACCGTATCACCCCCAATTTTGGTAAAATGCAGGACTTACACGGATAATGGATTTACTAAAGCATATGTTTGTTGTTTACTGGGGTGTAAAAAACAAAATTATACCAACAGCAAAACAAAATAGGTGAGATGTTAACATGTGTTAACAAACCATTATCTAATATACTGACTTAAAAAAGTGTGTTAACACTTGTTAATTCAAAAATCTAATGGTATCAACTGTTACTCAAATCATCATTTGTGATACTAACAGAAAACCATACAGGAAAGTTAACACATGTTAATTCGAAAAACCCAGTAATATCATGTAGTAGCTGCAAGAAATAAAACACACCCAAAAGAAATCATAATAAACATAAGTAAAACCGTATCACCCCTAATTTTGGTAAAATGTAAGACTTACACGGATAATGGATTTACTGAAGCATATGTTTGTTGTTTACTGGGGTGTAAAAAACAAAAATTATTCCAACAACAAAACATAATAGGTGATTTTGATGAAAAATGCTTAACATAGACCATAAACCAGAAAGCAGAGACAAATCTTAAAAAAAACACTACTCAAACGTAAAGAATACAAAAAAAAAATATTACCTTCAATTTCAACATGTGTAGACCTATCAAAATGACCTCCGAGTCAACTTAGCAGCTACACCCTCTTTCCTTCCTTCCTTCCTTCTTTCTCACACCAAACCCTCTGTTTTTATTTTTATAAAACCCAAAACCAACAATCACGAAACAAGGGCATAAAGCAACTCATAAAGAAAAGGAGATGAAATATGGATATGGGATTTCTCACGATCCATGAACAACAAGGCATAAAATATGACCTAAATCAGTCACTTACAGCCATGGATCTGGAATTTCTCATGATATGGTTGGATTTGGTGGTGGTGGTGGTGGGAGGAGTAGGTGGTAGTGTACTGGTGATGCTGAGAGAGAGAGAGAGATGAATTTTTGAAATCGTGATGAAAATGAGGGAATGAGAGAGAGGAAAGCATATTTATGGGAGAGTGTGTGTCATGAATGTACTTTTGTACTAAGGAAGAAAAAGGAGATGAGGTGACATGGGGGAATTTTACTATAATACCCTTCAATGTAATATAAAATGGTTTTTTCTTTGGGTGATGTGGCTAATCCTAGACCACAAGATGGGTTTCCAGGGTTTTCAAGATAAGAAGGGTTTTCCTTAGATACTTAGGGGCTGTTTGGCAATGCTGAACCAGTAAGTGCTGAATCAGTAAGAGGTCTGAATCGGTAAGAGGCTCTGAACCAGTAAGTGCTGAACCAGTAATGGTTGTTTGGTTGTATGTCTGAATGAGTGTGCAAAATGACTATTTTATCCCTAAGTATTATTATTATTATTATTATTATCAATAAAAACCCCACTTTTTTAATAATAATAATAATAATAATAATAATAATAATAATAATAATAATAATAATAATAAAATCAAACACACACCCACGAAGCACAACACAACAAAGAATCCTCTTCACTGTATCCTATTCTTTCTTTTCTTCACTCTTTTTTTTTCTTCCTTGATTCATGTTTTCTTTTTCTCACACACAAACACACACTTTTAATACCACTAAATACATACTGTAACAACAGAAGAAGTAGAGATTGGAGGAGGAGAGGAGGAAGGGCGGGGGTGGGGGTGGGGGGTGGTCGAAGCAGAGGAGAGCAGCGGAGGAGGGTGATGAGGGCTGAGGAGGAGCGGCTGCGGGTGGAGGAGCGACGGCGGGTGGAGGAGCAGGAAAGAGAGAGGCGGGACAAGGAGGAGCCGGAGGAAGGCGGCTACCGGCGGTGGGACAAGGAGGAGCCGGAGGAAGACGCAGGTAGGGCTAAACTTGTCCATTTTTCATTCAGCATCTGGTATTAGCTGAATGATTCAGCTCTGAACTGAGCCATTAAGAGGTTTCGTTTTCACAACCAAACAGCTCCACCTCTGTCCGAATCAGAGGTTACCTCTGAATGGAGCCATTCAGAGGTGAACCAAACAGCCCCTTATACTATATATATATATATATATATATATATATATTTGCTTTTTATTTAAATTATAAAACATAGTGTTTTTATTATATAAAATAAAAAAAAACAATAAAAAAGCTATAAACCAATCCATTCACCCCACCACCCATTCTCTTTGCCACTCCCACCCTTCTCAAGAAACTATGACGCCTACCATCATAATCAAACCACCACCACCTGTCTGTAACTACCATCATTATCTCGACCTTGTGCCCACTTGAACTCACCAGAGACGATTATCAGGTGACGAAAATAATGTGAACCCTAGTCCTTAATTAGGATTGGGTCAAACTTTAATTGAATCTGATTGGTTTGATAATATCAATATCAAATCGATAGATGTAAATTGGATTGTAATGGACGTGGATTGGAATTGAACCGAGTTGACGGGAATTTGATTATTGCATCTAAGGAAATGAGTAGGATCTGGTGTGGAGAGAGATGAATGAATGACACAGTAGACATCTTATGCATCCGTGACCATCATTTGCCAGATCAAATCTATACTATATATAATATCATTTTATAAGGGGGCATTTTAATATACCAAAAAGTTAAGAACATTTTTTATTTAATGCATAAGATAAAATGAGGCTAAATTAGTCTTTAAAACACTAATTACACTTTTAACAACCCGACAAATCAAAGACGACATCGGAACTGTTATTGTTCGCATATCACCTAAGGAGAGGTGCAGATGGCATTTAGGAAGATAGGAAGGGCTAAGGCAGTCAGTTCAGATAACATACCAATTAATGTAGCTAGTCATGCATGCCTTCCTTGGATGTTTCTTTGGCCGATTTTTGGGGATTGTGTATGGATAATTTTAGTGGCCAACAACACATAGGAAGAAGGTGTTGGGTGGTTAAGGCTCTAGGTTGGTGCAAGTATGAATATTGAAGTTTATTATATGTAAAACTGTGAGTAATAATTACTAATGTTTTGGCGGTTAGGCTTCATCATTTGTTACACATATCAAGTTTTTAATTATGAAGTTGAAAAGGCTTTTGTAATTTAAATATATAGTAGTGATATTTTAAGAACAAATTGAATTGTCTAATAAAAAATGTTGTTACACATATCAAGATTTTAAACATGTCGTTTTCTAACGCTCCATCTCATATGGGTAGGAAATCCCAACAGTAATTTTCCAACTTTATATCCCTTGAAGCATTGTCACTTTGTAACTCTCCATCCATATGCATAATGATATTACATTAAGATGTACTTCAACCAGTCTTCTCAAAGATTCTTACAGTGATAGAAAAATGGACTACCAACAAACCGTGAAGTTGAAATTGGTGTTCTCGGAAGATTCTTACAACTAAAGAAAAACTTATTCCAGTGTTTACTACATCCAATGCCTGTTTAGAGACGAGATTGATATATATTTAAACCATCTCGACCATTTAAGGAATGGAAAGAAGTACATTCTCTAGGGTTTGTTTGTTAGAAGACTTAGTTTATGTTTGCTTGTATTTTCTATATAGTTGGTTAACTCAGATATTATAAATTTGTTACTTGGCATTAATTCATTTTTTAGAGATATTCGGATTCGTTCTTTTAGAAGACTTGCATTTTGTATGTGCAATAATAAGTTTGGATGCTATAACAGTTGTTTGACAAATTTGATAACAACTCAACATATGTGGTAAAACATGATATAGAATAAAATGAGGATACTTTAAACATTTAGACTTTATGTGAGAACATCTGTTGACAAGTCATGTTATAAAACATAGTATATACAACAAAATGAGGATATCTTTCAATACTGTAGAATGTATCAAAGGGATTCTTATTTTATCTCAACAGAAGCTTGAATTCCAAACTTAATGATTACGATTTTGAATTTAGTTTATTAAGAATATTATTTTATTATTTTTGTGTTCCAATTGTTTTTTCACTCTATAAAAGGCCCCAAAAGTAAGTTCCAACTTTATATTTACTTGAAATGCAACTTATACTTGAAAATCAACTTTACAGATAGATAGTTTATTCACCCTATAAAAGGGGAGGAATTCCGAATAGTCATTTTCCAACTTTATATCCCTTCAACTATTTTTACTTTGCAACTCTCCATCCCATATGCATAATGATATTACATTCAAATGTCCTTCCACCAGTCTTCTCAAAGATTCTTACACTCAAAGAAAAATGGTTTACCAACATTCTGTTGGTAATGAAGATGGAATTTGTGTTTTTCGAAGTTTCTCACAATCAAAGAAAACAACAATCCATCATTACTACATCCAGAGTCTGTTCAGAAACTTTAGGGTTTTCGAACTTGATGATGTTTAGATACGAACTGTTGTCGTCGTACTACTTTTGATTGTGTTTGTGTTTTTGTTCTGATGACAATGGCAAGGAAGATCATTCTCCGGGTTTGTTTGTTAGAAGACTTCTTTTACGTTTGCTTATATTTTGTATGTAGTTTATTAACTCAGATATTGTAAATGTATTACTTGGCATTAAAGTAGTTATTTTAGAGATATTTGGATTTGTTCTTTTATAAGTCTTCCATTTTGTATGTAGTTTTGTTAACTCAGTTATTTCATTGAAATTATGTAATTGTAATAATAAGTTTGAATCTTATAATAGCTGTTTGACAAATTTGTTGGCAAGTCAACAGATATTCGTAAACAGAGTAATGAAATCTCAGTTGAAGATTAAGATTATCTATTTCTTTTTTAATATCTATTATCCCAACATAGCTTTTTATGCGTCTGTTGATTTATCTCTCCATGGTTGTAACACCCTTCAGTATTAAAACACCTGAACAGTAACTATCAATTGGTATTGTCAAAGGAAGAGATCTTACTAAACAGTTGTGTAAGTAGGCGATGTTTTGTACAATTTGTTAAAAGGTGACATAAAATTTAGGATTTTTGTGGGGAGTCGGTTTATGAGGTGGACCACGGTTTGAAACGCGTGAGACCAAAAAGTGAGAGATAGATTAGCATGGTAAAGGAGAGACAACCTAGTTTCAACGATATGTCGATGTCGCCGACTCAATTTTGTTCCGGAGTGTGTGGAGGGGTAGTAAAATGAGAAATACAATTTTTTGAAGATAGGAAGTAAGACTTATATGTTCACCTCCATTATCCGAAAAAAGTGACACTAGTGGTGTGCGAAAGAATTTTTCGACTAGTGTTTTAAATTATGGAAACAATATATAAACGTCCGATTTCTTTTTAATAGGATATAGCCAAGTATACTTAGAGTAGTAATCGACAAAAAGAACATAGTAGGAATATCCATCATTAGAGGTTTGTACCGGTCCCCAAACATCCGAGTAAACGAGTTTAAGTGGTTTAGACACAATAAAAGAGTTTTCACCAAATGGTAATTTATGTCTCTTATTTAGATAACATGCATCATAATGAAATAAACTACTGGACATATTATTGTAAGCAAGTCCTAATTTATTTAGTAGGCATTTTAGAACTTGAATGGATGGGTGTCCAAATTTGTGATGTCATGAAAGAAGAGAGCTAGACGTCTTGTTGCTTGAATTAAATTGCATAAGAGGTTGATGAGATTTCGATGTTGTCACACTCCGCCAAGGCGGAAACACGGGAATGTGACTATCGAAAGGTTTTCAAGCACAAGGTTCAAGAAACACACAGATTTATTAAAATAGTACCATCAAAGGATGGATATTGTCATAAATTATTGAACATGACATTGTCTTAAAAACAAAATAGTGTCTGAAATTAGTGAAATTGAAACTTGAACATTATGGAACTGACAAAACCCATGCCAATGAGGTACCACCAAGTGCTTGCTCAAACCCCTCTCCCAAATCTCTGTTGCTCGTCATTTAGTTACCTGAAAAACATGCACAAAGATTTATCAACAATAATGTCGGTGAGTTCACAGGTTTAAGTGTACTAAGTGAAACACTTGTGTAATTCGTGTATGACCAATCATGAGCTAGCTAAGCAAATGATTACTTATAGTTAATGAGAATATGTATTTCTTATAGTTAGCACATTAGATGAAATTGACAAAAAATGTCAAACCTCAAGAGTGTAGTTGCAAAAAAAAAAAAAAAAAAAAAAAAAAAAAAAATCCCTCTTTGGATGGAAGTGACAAATATTGTAACACCTCAACCGATGGCGGAAACATCAAGGTGTCACGTAGTGACGATTGTTCAATAGCTCATGGACTAAAGTGTAAATTTGAATACATTGATTAAATAATTTATTACATTGAAATGAAATACAACGATTCTAACTGTCAACTAAATTGAAATACAATGAATCAAAATCTAAATATAAATCCGAAAGCTTAAAGGATGCATCTCAAAACAACCTGAAACATGTACAAAATAATTTGGTCAATACAAAAATTGTATTGGTGAGCATACCCTGCTTGAATAAATATAGTAGGAAAAATGTTTAGCAATTCATGTGCGGTACCATTTGCAATTATGTAATAAGTAATATCCGTTCAAAACCAAACCTGAGAATAATGACTAACACATGACTAACCAACTGAATAATGAATTAACAAGACAATGACCAAGATTCTCTCAACAGAGTCTCAAGGGGGTATACTGTCACACCCTCAAATTCCACGTGCGGGGTTTTACCGCGAGGCGTGTGACACACCAGGATCTCAGTCAACGATCACAATAAACATACAACAAACATGCATTCATAATTATATTTAAAATTAAAATATCATGCTTTGAGCTGTAAACCAGCAGCGGAAGCATTCTTGTTTACAACCAAAAGACATATCATTGTTTACAAAGACATTGTTTAATATGCTTCAAAATAATAGACGCTGTGCATGACTTCGTGCGCCTAGCCCATTGACTGCTACCTTAGCGACCTGAGAAAACATGCCAAAAATGTCAACATATAATGCTGGTGAGTTCACAGGTTTTCTTTTATAAAGCGTTTTCTGTAAGTTGTGAAGATCATATCCGTTACTACTAGGTTATAAGAACGTTAGCTAGACGTTAAGTGTTTGTTTACTACTGCAGTTGGGAATCCATTACTATACGTTTATAAGTTGTTGAGGCTTGCCCAGCAGTTTTGGCTATAACCGATGCCTCGGCGAGCCAGTAATAAGAGACAATATGCACCCGCCCGCCCAGCCGTCGAGTGGGGTTTGTGAGGCCCAATAGATCTATCCACATTTCCCCCGTTGTGCATCCCCGCACATTCATGGTTCCCCCCTGGGACTTTCCGTAAAAGCCGCATAGTATATGTAAAGTAACCATAGTATAACATGACCTTTAATAAGTAAGTAAGTAGCATGTTTCTCCCCCGTAAGTAAAACGATAAAAGTGGGGCTGTGAAACTCACCTTGGATTGCGTTACTTGAAAACAGTTAAGTAATTATGTTATGATAGCCCCAAATAGCGGCGACCTATCATAAGATGCGTATAAGTATTGGACTAATAACCCGCAGGCTAACTAGTCCCCGAATGTCCAGACCGTGACCATAAACGTTTGAAAACACCTTTAACTGTTAAACCGACCGTGCCAGACAAGACCCGACATCCCATTGGTGACCCGACATTCCACGTGTTAGATAAATGCAAGACATCATGCAACATATGCAATTAAACACTTAACACGCGCAAGAGTTCACCTAGTCTAGCATAATGTCCAATTAACGCATAAACAGGTCCGAACACGTCTTACTAAGTCATTGGGCGTATCCCGGGGTTCCTAACATGTTCCTAGGTGTCAAATCGTGTTCCGGGATGTCAAAACGCGTTCACGACAGCAGTACATGCGATTAGGAAGGTTACACGCGAGTAGGCATCAGCCTATAGGCGATTAGGGCCTAATCGCATGAAACATGAGGCGAGTAGGGTCCTAATCGCCCCACATGCTGCATAATCGCCTCCAGCTCAGGCGATTAGGATGCCTAATCGCCTGCAGCTGCTGTACAACGGGTTTTCGCGCGTTTAACCCTCCAAATCAGATCCGAAACATGCAACGACACCCAATATCAAACCTAAATCATTTACCAACCCATTTCAAGCAAAAACCCCTGACATATCACTGATCTAGCATGTTCTATGCAATTGTTTCCTAAAATGGCAAAGTACTAGGTTTCACCTACCAACCTTATCTTTCCTTAAATGGAAACAATCAGATTTCAACCTCTACCAACATGTAGATCATCAAACCTCTGTTCTAACATCTTCCTAGCATCAATTCTAACAACATTGCATCAACAATCATAGCATAACCATCCTAAATCTTCAAGAACATACAAATGGGTCAAAATATGCATTTTCTTCAAAACACCATAATAATGGCTAAGATTCTAAGACAACCTTCCTAATAACCTCTACATAGCAGAAGTACAATCATATCTTGAAAACATTCATGTTAAAATCACCAAGAAGACCAACATATGCATGTAAACTTCACATATAACAAGCATTAAGGTGTAGACTTAGTTTAGGACTCTTTTGAAAGGTTTTTAAAGACACATTTTGGTAAAACAAGGTCTGGAACTTTGGGGAACTCAAAATAACAACTTTACAAAGGTTAGGGATGAAGAACACACCTTGGATTTTGCTAAAGAAAGGTGTGTAAGCTTGGGGATGATGATTTTTGTAGCAAAAAGAGTTCCAGAGGTGTTTCAAGGTGTGTGGGTGGTTTGGGAGCAGCTAGGGTTGTTCTAGAGGTGTTTGGGGAGTTAAGGGTTCTATTTATAGGTGTTTTGACCCGGACTCTGCTGTTCATGCGATTAGCAGTACCTTACACGCGATTGGGGGCCTAATCGCGTATAACATCAGGCGATTAGGTCCCAATCGCCTATAATCTCCCCTACTCGCATGTCTCTATAGGCGATTAGGCCCTATTCCAGGCCCTAATCGCCTGATACCTATCAGGTTGGGTTTTCGGCGCGTTAAACGCTATTTTAACATATATAAACACGTATTCACATACTGACAAGTCACATAATGATTCCAAACATATAATGCATGATAACTAACACGTTTACATCCGTTCACCAATTCCCGGGACTCGAGACTCGTGTGTGCATTAAACCCGGTGATTCCACGAATCACCGATCCTTGTACTCATGGTTATGGACCGACTCCCGATGACCCCGCGGATCATCATAACGACTCCCGATGATTCCCAGAATCATCATACTGACTCGACTGACCCCGTTAAGGACGTAATATGCATGACTCGCTAAGGTAGACTTACTAGTTTAGTCAACGTTACTAACCTGAGTTTGCCGGGTGTCACATATACCATAGTACTATTCATTGAAAAGCTAGGCCGCCCAGCGGTTAATGATTTTGACAAGTCATAGACACACCAATTAACATAAAGCAAACACGCATGAGAATTGCATTAAGTATAAGAAATTGAAACTTGATTAATATATAGGTACATGAGTCACCCCAAAGTAGTAAAACAGTAAAAAGGGGAAAGATATACTCACCTTGATTACGATGGACTTGTTAGGATTCAACAGAATTCAACGAGAGTAAATTATTTACTCTTGAACCTAAGTAAATTAAGATTGATGATTTAGTGTCTATAGTTATAGTATTTGTTCAACATATATATAGCCTTTGACTTAAATATTATCAATAATTGTTTTATTTCAATTTACATATTTGAACTCATATAAATTTTTGTTTTAAAAAAAATGACCACTTACTTCAAATATGCATAAACATCCTAAGTAGAATATTTAATGGACTTTGTTATGTTATGAAACCAAAATATATATGATTTACATTACTGTAATTCAGCCAATACATATAGTAATTTAAATATCGTAAATAAGACTACTTTAAAATATTAATTCCTTAGAATTACTCGTTGCTAGGAATTAGAATATTCCATGAAGTTTTAACTTTGAAAATTGACAAATGTGACCAAATGGGGTAATTTAATTTATAATAAAACAAGACTACAAATTAAAGATATATATATATCATGTATTGACTATAACAAAAACAAAAGGAGGGTACTCTTACTTGCGAAAATAAAAGATCATGAAGTTGCATAGTTTGACTTCTTCTATTGAGTAAGTTTTGTGCAAAACAGATTATGAGCAATCATTATTTATTTTCATATTAAAATTTATAAAGACATAATATGAAATTTTTGTTTTTAATATATACATATATATATATATATATATATATATTAAAGAAAATTACTTGATCTTGTTTCTAAATTTTTAAAACATTATGATGGTTTATGTTGACTGTGACAACGAAATTTATTTAGTGGAAGAAATTCAACAACAAAATTCATCTATATTGAAGCATGGTTTCAGATGTCTATTTAACCAAGTGATATGTGCATGAGAGAAGCTAAAAAGAACTATTAAACACAACATAGAATCACAAGAAGGTTCGTTATTTACCTCAATCATCGAGAGATGCTTATCAAATATCAAGAGTCGAAGGGAGTAGTAAGACTTTTTGGTTGGTTCATGATTTTGAAAAAGATTTTAAGGAAAATTATATTGTGAGTTTTGGTGTTTGGAGATTATTGTAGGGATAATTGCAAGAGTATATATGGCCAAACTTTTGGTTATGAATCATTATTGTAAATTTCCGTTTCACCAAATTTAATAAATTTCTACTTTATACCAATTTACTAATCCTAATAAATACAATTTAGTAAATAAATGTAATCAATTCTCAATTAACTTGCATTAAAAAAATTGTTTTCTTGAATATATGTTTCATCATTTTTTTGTTGAATAAGCATTAAAATGTTAAGATCAAAACACCTTTATGTATTATGAAAACATTTTGAAATATTAATTATATAATGAATGACTATGGAACATAAAATAGAAAAACAAAACTTTTATTAGTTAAAATAAGGGGAAAATACATGATGTTACAGTCTCCCCTACTTTTAGGAACTTCGTCCCGAAGTTATAAGAAAATATAGATTTGAGGCTGGTTGGCTGATGTTTGCAAGGGATAAATATAAGGGATAGAAGTCCTAAAGAAAAGGCATTAGGTTCTAAGTCTCATGAACAAGAGTCGAAGTGTTTGGAATAGATAACTAGGAGAATTCATAATGGATTAACAATCAACTAGGTTAAAATTGAGTCATGAGTCATGAGGCCACCAATGGGTCCTTGGTTCAAAGTAGATATAGATCACCAAGTTCTTATAATGAATGTTGAGGCACTTATGGTAACTGAGTCTAGGTTACAATGCATCTTGTTAAACTAACACATCACTAGTTAGGACTAATGCTTGGCTCGATTCCTAGTCGCATTCCCTACACACCTTCAGTGCTTATATATAGGGTGTACCGCAGCTAACCCACCACACCTTGGGTGTTTCAAGAATGTACTGATTGTCTACCAATAGCCTAAGTGGAATTACACACCACCCTCATGTACCTGTAAACCCATGATTGCGTTCCGGACCGTAATCATCGATTTACCTTACACTAGAGTGTTATGTTTTTCCATAACCCTAACATGAAATAAATGTGTGCAACCATTATGTAATATCTGCTGAAATGAAATAATGTTCAATCATGACATGGTTAGAGGTCCTTCCCTTCCGGGTTTTCCCTTTAACCGTAATGTGAATAACATGTAAGTATAAGACATGGTTAGAGGTTCTTCCCTTTCGGTTTACCATTAACCGGTAACTCCTGTTCACATCGTTGGCTTTAAACACTCATATTGATAACCCTGAGGTTTACACCGTTCCCCTCGGATTAAAGAAATACTCTAACCCGAGTCGTACGTGGGCACTGGCTTAGATCTCATACAAAATTATCAACTAGTATGTTCATTGGCCATGATGATGAACAAAATAATGTAAAGTATAACAGGGTTTTGCTCAAAAACAGGAAAAAAAATATGCATACCAAATATGCGTTAAGCATAAAACTTCGATTGAAAGAATGGTATAATATAAATCAAGTAAATCGCACAATTTTCACAAAATGAAAGTAAACGAGTTAAATTAATGCTCAAAACCAGTGTTGTAAGAATGACAACTAATAATTAGTGCGAGAATAATTGTAAATAACGCGTGAGGATAGCCACCAATAAAATAATAATACGAGAATAATCATAAATAAGATAATATGCGAACGTAACTATAAATAGAATGGTGTATAAAGAAAATAATGAAATTTATTGTAAATGAAAGTGCACGGAACAGGTGTATAGCCTACTGACATGCGAGTTAAAATTTAGAAATTTTGCATATACGCGCAATACGATAGAAAACATTTAGCAACATTCAATGTTTTGTTAGACCAAAAGTTTTGCGACTGAAAGAGTGTAAGTGTAAAAGATAAATTATTGTTTAATAAACAAAATGTAGTTTTACTCGAACTTTGTGATATAGTTGAAAGTATAATAGTGATGCATGAGAATAACTTTTTAGATTCAAAACAGCTTCACATGAAAAGACTTCGTAAGTACATACTTTCATGTGTTTAAAGAAGTCGAGTTGAAAATTGTCATAATGCATACTATCAGTCGCAAGTTTCTTTTCTCGAAAATCATATAAATCAAATGTGTTTTCAAAAGACCAAGATTTAGAAATAACGTGAATGATAAAAGTCAATGCGACAATAGTGTAGAAGTCACAAATCATAACTGAAAATAGTGTAAGTTTTAAAGCGGATAAAAGTTTTAATAATGATGAAAAAAAATCCAAAAGCGAATAATTAATGAGTATATAAAACATCAAGAGATGGAACTTAAAATCCAAATGTTAAACAAAACTTAAGAGTCAATGATGAAAAACGGAAAAATGCACAAATAGCGATAGCTATTAATAGAGAAAACTCAAAAGACATAATAACTTCATTATATAAATTTATGATAAGAGTTTCAAACAACAAATGAAAAATATATCAAAAATGTGATACTGAAAATATTTCTAATGAAACTGGTGACTAGCCAAAGAGATTGAAATATTATCAGTGACTTGTGGGGAGCGTACTTGAACCTATGAGTGAATGGTCGTTTTTCCCGATTGCACATACCCCGTCACTGGTAAATTTCAAAACCTTTAGCGAGACCTTAAAATGAGATGTAGAAACAGATCCCTGAGATGTGGATTTCACTCCTAACTCAAAGATGTATTTCAAAATTGAAAACAATTGAGGAATGAAACCAATCACTAAGTTAAGGATATCACCCCAGCTTAGTGGTTAAGTTTCTTTTTGAAGGTAATACTCTTTGAGGTGTGGATGTCACTCCTATCTCAAAGATGTATTCCTAAGATAAATATCATATAAAGGAATGAAACTAATTACCAAGGTATGGATACCACTCCTAACTTGATGATATCGTTTCGTTTGTGAAATACGAGTGTCTTCTTCGCCAAGCAAAATATCGAGAAATAATCATAACGAAAATATCTAGAAAGAAAATATAAGAAACGAGAGAAATATACACGAGAGGACTCGTGAAAGTAAACTTAGTTATAGTCTAGGCTAAAAGGCATTCTAATAACCTAATTCCCTATAACCATGGCTCTGATACCAATCTGTAACACCCCAACCGATGGCGGAAACATCAAGGCGTCACGTAGTGACGATTGTTCAATAGCTCATGGACTAAAGTGTAAATTTGAATACATTGATTAAATAATTTATTACATTGAAATGAAATACAACGATTCTAACTGTCAACTAAATTGAAATACAATGAATCAAAATCTAAATATAAATCCGAAAGCTTAAAGGATGCATCTCAAAACAACCTGAAACATGTACAAAATAATTTGGTCAATACAAAAATTGTATTGGTGAGCATACCCTGCTTGAATAAATATAGTAGGAAAAATGTTTAGCAATTCATGTGCGGTACCATTTGCAATTATGTAATAAGTAATATCCGTTCAAAACCAAACCTGAGAATAATGACTAACACATGACTAACCAACTGAATAATGAATTAACAAGACAATGACCAAGATTCTCTCAACAGAGTCTCAAGGGGGTATACCATAGTACTATTCATTGAAAAGCTAGGCCGCCCAGCGGTTAATGATTTTGACAAGTCATAGACACACCAATTAACATAAAGCAAACACGCATGAGAATTGCATTAAGTATAAGAAATTGAAACTTGATTAATATATAGGTACATGAGTCACCCCAAAGTAGTAAAACAGTAAAAAGGGGAAAGATATACTCACCTTGATTACGATGGACTTGTTAGGATTCAACAGAATTCAACGAGAGTAAATTATTTACTCTTGAACCTAAGTAAATTAAGATTGATGATTTAGTGTCTATAGTTATAGTATTTGTTCAACATATATATAGCCTTTGACTTAAATATTATCAATAATTGTTTTATTTCAATTTACATATTTGAACTCATATAAATTTTTGTTTTAAAAAAAATGACCACTTACTTCAAATATGCATAAACATCCTAAGTAGAATATTTAATGGACTTTGTTATGTTATGAAACCAAAATATATATGATTTACATTACTGTAATTCAGCCAATACATATAGTAATTTAAATATCGTAAATAAGACTACTTTAAAATATTAATTCCTTAGAATTACTCGTTGCTAGGAATTAGAATATTCCATGAAGTTTTAACTTTGAAAATTGACAAATGTGACCAAATGGGGTAATTTAATTTATAATAAAACAAGACTACAAATTAAAGATATATATATCATGTATTGACTATAACAAAAACAAAAGGAGGGTACTCTTACTTGCGAAAATAAAAGATCATGAAGTTGCATAGTTTGACTTCTTCTATTGAGTAAGGTTTGTGCAAAACAGATTATGAGCAATCATTATTTATTTTCATATTAAAATTTATAAAGACATAATATGAAATTTTTGTTTTTAATATATACATATATATATATATATATATTAAAGAAAATTACTTGATCTTGTTTCTAAATTTTTAAAACATTATGATGGTTTATGTTGACTGTGACAACGAAATTTATTTAGTGGAAGAAATTCAACAACAAAATTCATCTATATTGAAGCATGGTTTCAGATGTCTATTTAACCAAGTGATATGTGCATGAGAGAAGCTAAAAAGAACTATTAAACACAACATAGAATCACAAGAAGGTTCGTTATTTACCTCAATCATCGAGAGATGCTTATCAAATATCAAGAGTCGAAGGGAGTAGTAAGACTTTTTGGTTGGTTCATGATTTTGAAAAAAGATTTTAAGGAAAATTATATTGTGAGTTTTGGTGTTTGGAGATTATTGTAGGGATAATTGCAAGAGTATATATGGCCAAACTTTTGGTTATGAATCATTATTGTAAATTTCCGTTTCACCAAATTTAATAAATTTCTACTTTATACCAATTTACTAATCCTAATAAATACAATTTAGTAAATAAATGTAATCAATTCTCAATTAACTTGCATTAAAAAAATTGTTTTCTTGAATATATGTTTCATCATTTTTTTGTTGAATAAGCATTAAAATGTTAAGATCAAAACACCTTTATGTATTATGAAAACATTTTGAAATATTAATTATATATGATGTTACAAATATGCTCAAATCTCATGGATGATTTTGACGTTTTATTCTTATAAAATTAACTTGTTAATTATTTTTGTTTTTCCATCAAAGAGGTTCTTACAAGTGTGTACCGATTCCATTGTCCAAAAACGCTTACAAGAAAACAAAAGAGAATCCACACATACTTCATGGAAGGAAGCAAATCATGGTGTAACGTTAACACCCGATAATTTGAGGTCATATTAGCAACACAATCTTTGCATCTACCATGGTATATATTGCCATTCGAAAAAGAAAGCACATACAACGTGAGAAATACTTATACACATCAAACAAACAAGTTTAATTCACATCATCATTACTTCATAGTTCATAGAACCCAGACATTATAAAAACTTTAATGAAAACACTATATAGAAAAAATGTATATAAGTATTGTTTCTTCAGATCAATCCATGATAAATAAAAAATTAGAAGATATAAAAAATATCCTTTAGTTTATAAATACATCGAGACATTTACTTGATGCAACAAGGTACTTGGTATGCCGTCCTTGCGCGAATATCTTTCCAGTCTTTTATTTCTAAATTCTACAGTCGCAACAGCAACAACCTTCCCAACACTTAATGTCTTTGCCTCTATTTCAATCTCATCCTGCAAGGAAATTTGTAGTCTCATATAAAGGTTGTTAACTAAGGGTTTCTCTATACATCAACAACACCTTCTATAAACATAAATACTCTAGTTACATTA
The DNA here is from genome assembly GCA_030844895.1 of Ambrosia x helenae. NCBI lineage: Eukaryota > Viridiplantae > Streptophyta > Magnoliopsida > Asterales > Asteraceae > Ambrosia > Ambrosia x helenae. The sequence continues at coordinate 84,428,797 of CM061233.1, forward strand.
AGTGTACATCTTAGTGCCTTATACATACTCAATTGCTTCAAGTGTTCAATTAGCAATATCAATTGGAAATATACAAAATCTACATGCAGTTTCTTTACATCTAGTTAATTACACAAAATTTGTGCGTACCATGATAGTAATCCAATCTCCATGGTTGGCATGCCTACATATATACATAGTGAGGTGCGTTTGATACAAATAAATTTAAGTTGACAGTTACAAGAAGCACATAAACACTTCAAGGTCGGCTTCGAGGAAGGGCCGGGTGCGCGACGGTCCAAGGCCCATATTTTTTTAATATTATATTATATATTTAAAAGAAAAATATATATACTTTGTTAAACTCATTAACACTTTATTTTAAGCCTATTAAACACTAAGGGGATGTTTGGTAAGCCTCTTAATGAAATGAGGCTCTGAACCATTCAGTGCTGAATGATTTAGCATTCAGCGCGTTTGTTTCAGCCTTTTAATGGAATGGTTAAGGCCGAACCGTTAAGACTTGAGATGTTGCTGAACCATAAGCATTGAATCATTAAGCACCGAACTAGGCTGAACCTTAACGAGACTCTCCTACCAACGTGGGACAAGAAAACTAACCATTAAGAGATCCAACTTAATGATTCAGCACTTAACCATCCAGACCTTTTAATAATTCAACAGTTAATCAACTAAACAGCCCCTAAAACACCTATTAAATTAAGTTTATTGCTCTTTTACTGCAATACCCATTATTAAAGCATAAACTTATTTAAAAATTGACTCATTAGTTTTAGATAAACCCATATCAAAGAATGGGCCCATTTAAAGTTGACCCAATAGGGGACATTTATTTTCTAATCATCCTAGGTCCAAAAAAATTGGAGAATTCTTGAGAAGGACCTTGAAACACGTGTATAGATAGTGTTGGCTCAAATATAGTGGGTGAGAAAGAGATGTATGGGCTGTTTGGTAGATTAAGTGTTGAATTATTAAGAGGTCTGAATGGTTAAGTGCTGAATCATTAAGTTCGATCTTTTAATGGTTAGTTTTCTTGTCCCCACATTGGTAGGAAAGCCTCATTAAAGATTCAGCCTAGTTCAGTGCTTAATGGTTTAGCTACATCCCACGTCTTAATGGTTCAGCCTTAATCATTCTATTCAAAAGCTGAAATAAACTCGTTGAATGCTGAATCATTCAGAACTGAATAGTTCAGAGCCTCATTAAGAGGCATACCAAATAGCCCCGTAGTTAACTTGTTACGTGGTCACTTAACCATGGTATTAATCTCACAATCGTAATCATTTAGCAACTCAACCCATCTACATTGTCGCATGTTTAGATCCTTCTTGATTGATTACCAAATAGCCCCCGTAATTAACTAGTTATGTGGTCACTTAACCATGGTATCTGTAACATTAAAAACAACATGGTACATGGGATTCTAATATGATTCTAGTTGTACTTTACTTAAAAAAAAGTATGACCCGGTTTATGCACACATGACAAATGTATGTGTGTATATATGTTGAATATGCTTATACAATTTAGTTGAATTAGCTGTTATTTCCTCTTTCACTTCTAGAATTATAACTATATTTATGTACCGTGTGAATTGAACAGTGTTTATCGCAATGGCATGTTTGTAATTCTTGGGGTTTTGAGGGCTAATTGGGTCATTTTTTGTGAGTTATAAACACGTGTGTCAGATCTACCTCCTCCACCTCTCACTTTTGTCTGACTCTCTCTCTCTCTCTAAGGGGTCGTTTGGCAACGTCTGAATGGGTAAGTGCTGACCCAGTAAGATGTCTGAATGGTTAAGAGGTTCTGAATGATTAAGTGCTGAATCATTAAGTGGTGTTTGGTTGGACATCCGAATGGTTAATTTTTTATTTTTATCAAATTTATGGTTAAATTATTATTATTATTATTATTATTATTATTATTATTATTATTATTATTATTAAAACCCCAAATTACCCACCCACCTACCCATTCCTTACCATCGAGTTATCTGCAACACACACACACACACACCTCTTTACATCATCATCATCATCATCATCACCATCACCATCACCATCACCATCACCACCACCACCACCACTAACCACATAAATCAACACACACACACACACACACCTCTTTTGTTAAAACCATCACCACCAAACCCAGCAAACCCAAAATATAATAATACCAAACAACCTACTTCCTCTTTCTTCACCGACGCGAAGCTCGTTCAAACGAACAACATCAGCAGAACGAAGCAACAACATGGGTTAAGAGGCATGATCTTCTTCTTTTTTTATTCAGATACGCGAAGAGCAGCCGGTCTGATTCAGTCAGACTAGGCTCAAGATCTGACCCGTTAAGAGGGTTGGTCAGATGCGAAGTTTGTTTAGAAGTACCCAGCCAAACACATCCGTGTATGACCGAATCAGATGTGAACCTCAGTCAGACGCGTTCAGATGCAAACAAACATGGCGTAAATCTCTTCTCACCTCTACACAAACCCACATCTCTCTCTTTTTCTCTCTCTTTTCTCATAGAACAAACACATGAACAGATGAACAACCACCATTCACCATCAACATCACCATCACCGATCCATCAGCAAAACACCACCATCGAACCCATCAAACCACCATCGTCAAAACCCACTGGACTTGGTGGAGGTGGTGTGGTGTTTTTTTAAGCCCATCTTTCTGTCCTCTCGGTTTCTCCTTCCTTCAGCGGCGGCCGACACCGAACTTAGTCTCTCCCTCTCTCTTCACATAGACACACAACAAAACCCCCTTCGAAAGCCTCCCACCTCTCTATCAATCAACTATTATAAAGCGAATACAAGTAACCACCTGTTTGTATCCAAGCCTCTATTTTAATTGTGTATTTAGGTTAACAAGTTTTGCATTTTGTTATGTGGTTGTTGATAGAGGTTATGAATTCAATCACGTGTTTTTTTAAATTTTATTTGTTTGGTAATATGGTTTTGTGTTATTGGATGTGAAGTTAAATACTTAATCCGTATTATTATTATTATTATTATTATTATTATTATTATTATTATTATTATTATTTTGAGGTATATGTGGACTATGTTACGTGCTATGTTAGGGTTTTGGAATGGATCAAAGAGAGAGAGAGAGAGAGAGAGAGAGAGAGAGAGACGTGATATAGAGAGAGAAAGAGAGGGGAGTAGGGGAATACTGGCAACCAGACGCGGCGGCGCTACGGCGGAAGACCCGGTTCCGACGAGAACAAAAGAAGACAATGGCGATGGTGATTTGGGCTTTGCATGGGATAGATCTGATAGGTAAACCTCTCTTCTTATAAATCTGATTTAGATATGGGGTACTGGGTGGTCACTGTGTTTGTTGGGCGACGGTGGTTCCAAGAGTGGTTATCGGTGGTGGCTGATGGTGCCTGCGGCGATGGAGATCTTGAATGTCGGAACCATGGTGATGGTGTGTTTGCTGAACATATGTGTTATCCAGGGTTTCGGTGGTGGTGGGTTCGATGGCGGTGTTTCGTGGTTGTGGATGGTGTCATGTAATTACTTTTTTATTACAAATATTTGCAGTTTACAGTACCATAAAGTATCTAGATTCTATACTGATTTGTTGTGGTTTTGATAAATTGTAGGGAGGAATTCAGGAACCAGTTTAAGGAAGAAAAACCTGACAACAATATGTTAGGATGTTAAATACTTCAGACATACACTTTGGAGACTTTTGACCCATTTGTTTTATAAACAATTTGCTTTTTTAGTTTACGCATTTTAGCTCTTGACATCTTAAAGATGAAACATACCCCAAATCAAGGACTCACATGTAAAAAAGTTATACAAGTTTAAATGTCCACCTATATTGTCGTATATAATGCTATCTTTAGCCTAATGGCATCTTATGGTCATTGCAGCTTAAGTACAGGAGCTCTTTCACGTCTGGTTTTATCTAATGATTCTCTTCGACATGCGGTTAATGAGTTCCGAGCATCTAAGGTATTGTTATGATAGTTGATAAGTAGAAATAATATCAAAAAATGTTTTCATATTTTAAATCTGAGTTTTTATGTACATAATGTGCAGGGCATGAAACCTCTCAAATAGTAAGAGTGGGAATTTAACTTGCAAAGAGGTAAATAGTTGCTACCCTAATGCTGTTATAATTAACAAGGTTTATTATCACGTACAGGGACGTCACCTCGGTAAAAATTTAATAAATTCTAGTTTTACATACAATTTAATTTTGGAGCTGATTTTTAATGAGCTTTGGGTCACGAGCTTTTTTTTTTTTTTTTTTTGAACAGCCAAACGCAACTTTATTCCACCAAAACATCTTACATCCCGATTCACCCCCGGCACATTAAGCCAGCGGCTACCTGGGCCGACTATACATTACACCAAAATTAATACATTATAGCCTAGTCAAATACACCAGCAAATCTGTTAGAAAACAACATGAACTATCCGTTATCAAAGACTTCAAACGCCCACTCTTAACTCCGGCATCTTCTCCCTTTTGATCATCCACCAATATGTTTCCAACTTGATTTCTTCTATCACCGTTGTTGCTGCGCTTCTTTATTGAACAATTGATCATTTCTTTTCAGCCAAAGCTTCCAACAGGCAAGAAGTATCACCACGTACACCGTTTTCCACCTCTTGGTCGGCACGTTTTGATTCCAACAATAATTCAAGAGCTGTTCCAAAGTTAAATCATCTTTTAAGGCTTCAATCTTTAACCACTTGCCTACATTCCACCATAGTGCTCTTGCCCAAACACACTCCACAATTAAATGCTCGACTGATTCGACTTCCGACCCACATCTTTTGCACAGCCCATCTCCCACCTGAATCCCTCTGTACGCGAGAGTGATAGCAGTCGGAATCCAGTTATTTTTGGCCCTCCACACGAAACTATTAACCTTAGGCGTCGCTATCCTGCTCCATTTAAATGGGTTTGCCTGTGTCGCACCCCAGGTCCGTTTGGACAGCTCCTCCCGGACCTCTTTTACCGAAAAGTCCACCTCAGCGCCTTGTCTAGACCATTTTCAGCAGTCATTTACCTGTGATACCTTCTGAGCCTATATTTGCAGCCATAATTCGTTTGCTTTTGCAGCCTCGGCCGGTGAAGAGGGAAGTCTGCTCAAAGGTAAGTCCCACCGCACCATGTTGTTCACAAATCTATAACATTTACTAACCTTAGGTTCTTTGATGTTGCCAAGTGAAAAAACAGCCGGGTACTTGTCTCAGAGACGAAAATCACCGCACCAGTAGTCCCTCCCAAAATCTAACCGTATCGCCCTTTCCCACCTTGCATACCAGTTTTGTTTCCAGACTTAAACCCCGATTCTGAAAGTCCAACTGAACACCGGCAATGTTCCGCCAGACGCTGCAACCTGACTTCTTAACTGGAATGAAACCAGACTTATTTCGACCACCATGTACAACACTGATAACCTTGCACCACAGATGATTGGGCGTCGATTTGTATCTCCACCACCACTTTGCAAGAAGGCCTAAGTTTAGATCATCAATGCTACCAACTCCAAGACCACCATACTTCTTCGGTTTCAAAATACTTTCCCAGACGACCCACTTGATTTTCTTTCCTGAGTTTGAACCTCCCCAAAGAAACCTTCGACGCAAACCTTCCAAAGTTTTAAGAACACCGACGGGAGCTCAAAAAAGTGACAGGAGGTAGTTCGGGACAGACCCCAAAACAGTTTTAATCAAAACGGTTCTACCAGCGAAGGACAAGGACCTTGCCTTCCATGAAGTGAGTTTCGACTGAAATTTATCGATAACCGATTTCCAGCTATTAATTCTCTTCATGTTATCGCCTACCGGAGACCAAGATACACGAACGGAAAAGATCCTTTCTTACATCCGAGCCGAGAAACTACTGCCTCAACATGGGACGGGGCCACATTAATACCGAAAACATTGCTCTTCAACAGATTGACTTTAAGCCCCGACGCAAGTGAAAAACACCGAAGCAACCTGGACAAACTAGCTACATTATCATCAACCAAACCCCGTAAAACAAAGCGTCGTTAGCGTCAAATAGGTGCGTAACCAGTGGGCCATTATTTGGAAGCTTTACCCTGGTAAATACCCCTGCACTTGCAGCCTTCCCCACCATAACTTGGAGTGCTTCCATGACGATTGTAAACAAAAAGGGCGACAGCGGGTCACCTTGCCTAAGACCCCTCTTTAACTGAAACTCGACCGTGGGTGCCCCATTAATTAGAATCGCCGCCCTGCTCGTCACCAACATCCCCAAAATCCAGTTTTCCATTTTGATGGAAAACCCATGTGGTGCATTATATTGACCAAAAACTTCCAAGACACACAATCGTACGCTTTCTCGAAATCAGCTTTGAAAAGAAGGACCTGTTTTTAGTCTTTTTAGCCCAAGAAACAATTTCATTCGCTATTAGTGGCCCGTCAAAAATGTTTCGACCTTGAATAAAAGCCGATTGTTCGCTAGATATAATGCTCCCAAGCACCTTTTTCAAACGGGTCGCTAACACTTTTGAAATAATCTTGCGAATGACGCAATCAGTGAGATAGGCCTAAAGTCAGAAAACATAAGGGGGTCACCCACTTTAGGAATTAGTGCCACCGTAGAGGAGTTACAAGCCGAATGTATCGAACCATGAATGAAGAATTCATCCATAACATCAACAACATAATGCTCCAAGTTAGCCCAGTAATGTTTAATAAAAGAAAAGGAGAACCCGTCGGGTCCCGGCGACATGTCACCCCGCATTCCCAAACCTCCTCTTTTATTTCCTCTTTAGAAAATGGCATAACTAGATACTTGGCGTCCTCTGCGGACAGCCTTTTGAAACCATCAGCAGCCATCCTCGGCCTTGAATTCATGGGCTCGTCGAACTTATCTCTGAATATCTCTACCGCCCTCTCTTTAATAACACTAGGCTCTTCCACCCATACACCATCAATAAACAACCCATTAATCTTGTTTCTCACTTTCCTGCTGTTAATTACTTCGTGAAAAAAGCAGAGTTTTCATCCCCATTCGATATCCATTCCACCTTAGATTTTTGAATTAGATCTTTAGATTTATCCCATTCCCCCTTTCGAATGACCAGTTTCGCTTCTTTCCACCTGGATCTTTCGTTGTCATCTAAGGTTCTTAACTCGGCAATGGAGTCAAGATGCTGAAGGACCAGCCGTGTAGCTTTAATATTACCATCCTCCTGTGAAGAGTATTCGTGCCTCCATTTTTTGATACATTCCTTGACCGCTTTGAGTTTTTGAGCTAACACAATGTCTTTGCGAGTGGCTAGGACATCTTTAGCTAAACCTTCTAAAACCGCCGTGTCTAAACCCCTCCTTACCAATCCAATAATTATAAAAACGAAACGGACAAGGCCCAAAATTTGAACCCGACAAAGCTAACACAATAGGCGAATGATCCGAAACGTCCCTATCTAACGCCGTCGCCTTCGCATCCTGCCATTGGCCCATAAATCTATCGCATACGAGGAATCTGTCAAGTTTACTAAGTTTCGTACCGTCACATGACATGTATGTGAACTTTCTACCGCCCCAAACTATACTCCAATAGACCTGCCTCAACAATAAAGTTATTAAAAGACAACGCGTTTGGAAGCACGAACGTCGAATTTAACCTCTCTTCTTCACATCTTACATCATTGAAATCTCCTAATAGGATCCAGAACCCGTTATATTCTTCTTTCAAAGCTAACAGCTCTGACCATAGGCACCTTCTAAGCACCGGGTCATTCGGTGCATATACATTAACCACAAAAACAAGATCCGTGAGACCACCGACATTACCTCCTGTAAGAATAAAATTCTGCGCTTTTCTAGATATCTGGACTTTGAAAACCAAAGAGTTCCAGATGGAGATTAATCCACCAGACCTGCCTGTAGCCTCTACTACCACCTTATCATGAGACGAATTGTCCCAGAATCTACCAATTTGAAATTCGGTCATAGTCGCCACTGTGTTTCTTGGATAGCAATGAAAGAAATATTAAACTTACTCTTTATACTTCTGACTTTTGCCCACTTCTCAGCACCTCCCGCCCTTTAATATTAAATGACAAAAAATTCATTTTGTCACGACAGGTCCCAGATCAGCTTCAACCGACTTTTCCACAACATCTTCGAAACCATCGAGAGAAAGACCAACTATATCACCCATTTTAATTGTACCCCCAACCTCAGCTGCATTTTCTTCAGCCGAAATCGAAGGACAGCTACCCCTTTTTTCTTCCTCCTGATTTGCGTTCTCCGAGTTATTATCATCAACCCATTCCGACTCGTACCTGTCATCAATGCTGCCGCCGCGGTTGACCAGTTGATCGGGCACCACATTACCGGCTGCCAACTCCTTGACATAAGACAACCCCTTACCTTTTTTCTTCTTCCTGTTTTTCCAGTAGAACCCGAGCTAGGACCATCCCCATCATAATTCTTACCTATCAAATCCGGGATTGTAAGCTTGTTCTAGCCCTTGACTTTCCCTATACGGGCTTGTATGCCCAAAGACCTTTTTCTTTTGCTTTTGGGCCCAGAGGTGTTATTAGTAGAAGCCCATAAAGTAAAGGTGTGTATGTTATTTTTTGTTGGGCCCACCTCATCATCGACACAATCATTACCACTAGGATTGTTTTGTTGCCTCACTTTATTTACCACCAGAGACATTCTCTTCCCCATGCATATTAATTGCATTGGTATTGTGGAACTCCCCATGCACATTACTTGGCCTTCGTTACCCCCTACAGTCTGGTCATTCAAACTGGCTGCCGGAGCATCATTCCCGCTGGAGTCGTCGACCACCGGTATTGCAGCCTCCATCTCGTCAATGTCACCGAATCCCCCACGTAATCCCCTTGGGAAACCCAACACGTTGTTACAACCCACCCCCCTCTAGTTGACCCTAACTTCTTCTTGAATCCTCCTCCCGTGGTTCCGTATCTGCTACTCCATTTTCCACCTCTTTTATGATATTACCAAAATACTAACTCCAAGTTAGATTCAGTCCTGGAAAGTAATGGAAGGTCTTTGACATCGGTGAACCAATCCTGCCATATCTCTTTCGCATTCAAGAACTCATTAGCCCTCGCGGAGAAGAGAGACTTCCATCCTTCCACCCTTGCGTTTCATACTATCTTCTTTAGAGAACCTAGCCACTTTGGCATAGACCTTTCTCCCCATTACATTCATACTGTTTAGAGCCTTTAGGAGTTTATCAGGATCCCTGACATTGACGTACCGGACAAAACCAAACTTATCCCTTTTCCTTGCAACATAGGCGTCGTTCAGTTGCCCACACCTCCCAAAATCCTCTCTGATCATGTTTGACGAACTCCCTTCTGGTAGATTAGATAAGAAGAATGTTATCGGACCGTCTTTGTTGTTTGAGGAATCCCCTCCTCGAGCATTTTTTACTTTTTAGAGAGAGTTTAAAAGTCTTTTACCTTTTAGATTAGTAGTTTGTGGTAAAAGTTAGTGGTCACGAGCTATTTGAATAGCCTTAGAGCAGTCTTGAAGCAGCTAATAAAGCGGGTGGATTGGGTACCTGTTTATCTTTAGTGCGGGTAGGATAAGGGTTGTTGGGTTGATCCACACAGTTATTTGTCGATTTTCTATAATAATTAATCAGTTAAATATAATTACAATAGTAAATTAACATTTTTAGATAAAATTGTTTAAGAGGCGCATTTAAAAAAAATACAAACCTCTTCTTTTTCATCACTTTTTTCAAAATTTGACCCGTTAGGAATAAATCGTGACTTATCACACTCCAAGTCGATATAATACAAATAACATTAAATCGCGAAAAGGGTAGATTTATGTGAATTTATATTTTGAATCTTCAAAATTGTTACTGATGCTGATCATTTGTTGTGGTGTTACCAGTTTGCCTCTGGAAACTTGGATGGGCCTATTAGTTACTAAGTTAGAATGCAAAGATTATGGTGGTTATAGACTTTCTCTTGCTCTGAACAGATCTATACACGGGCCAGAAATTGTAACCGAGTAGCCGAGTAGGTATCCATTTGACCCGAATCGAGCTTATAACTTTTATATATTTGAAATGTAAGCATCACATCTCAATTATGTGAGGCATGTACCTATGTAGTAATAATACAAGGGCTTTAGCTTTACAAGACATTGTCAATATTAATTACTCAAGTTATGCATACGGTTGACTGGATAGTTCAGTAGCATCAAACATTCTAATAGTTATTATGTCAGAATAGTGTAATACGGATAACTGTGATCTGCAACATGTATATATACTATATGAGCTATTAGTTTTCTCAAGATGGTTGTTTAGAGAAGTAAATCTATTTCTATCAACAGGTTATATGGTTTGGTGTTCTACAGCTGCTTAAATTCTAGGTTTGTGTTTCTTTTTGGTTTTTGTTTCACCATACACTAATAGTGACCCGTTTTAACTTGAACCAATTTTTGACCCGTTACCAAACTAGACTTTAGCTTATGTTAGTTTACTTTGTTACAACAGCAGAGAATTACCAAAAGAGCGGGAATTCAGCCGAGAGGCACGCGCTAATGAGGATGGTTTGGTGCAGGTTATGGTGGCAGCCAGCTGGTGGTACTGGCGGATGCTGGCGTGGAAGCCTGAAGCGATTGGAAATCGTCTAAAGGTAATTCTCTGTTTTTACTTTTATACACAATCTATTAAATAAAAAAAATATAATATACTACCAAAATATAAAAAATATTTATATAACTGTATCATTAAGTGGAGATTATGCATTACATATACTGTGTTTTTAATATAGGAACTTAATTAAATAATTTATAAGAATTTAATTATATAATTTAGTTCCACCATAATAATAAAAATTAAGTGCCTATATAGTTTAATGGCTATATAATTAATTTTTATATATAATGATACAATTTGTTTTATAATTATATATATAATTAAGTTCAGGACTGAGCTATGCCGTTTTAGTGGCCAAAAAATTTACCCGGGAATGGGTATTAGATTCATCCGATCTGACTCGCAGGTATATAGACTTTTGTTGTCAATCTTTGATTTCTTATTTTGAATCAACTTTTATTTTCAACTTCATTCGATTTAAGGTATGTGATATATTGGATTGTTATTTTCATACTGATTAGGATTTCGGATTGCATTTGGTTTGAGGAAGATTGCTTCGACACTGTCATTTATATGCAACTTCTGGCCAGTTTTTAAGGTAATCCTTTTGCTCTTAAGTTTTGTGTACTGAAACAAAATGGATTTGTTTTATTGATTTCCTGAGTTTGTGACTATGAATGTAATGTAAACATGTTATTTAAAACATTTGGGGAATGTTGGATAAGTATGTGATTGCCACGTCAACTAAGGTCGACATTTCAGGAGTAAATGTCGAGAAGTTTGATGATAAGTACTTTGGAAAGAAAGTTGAAAAGAAGAAGAAGAAGAAAGGAGAGGGCGAGTTTTTCGAAGCAGAGAAAGAGTTAACACTAATCTTTTTTCACTTTATAGCAGAGGCTGCATAATGGATGGGTTGGGCTGGACTGGTTTGATAGAGTCAATATGGGTATATTTGTGTTCAGGTTGACCTGAATACACAATTTTTAATGTATTTTATTAAATCAAGAATCGGTTTACTATCTTTATAAAACTATATCACTCTACTTAACAACATACCTTTACTAAGCTGTATGCATAAAAATACACTTTGCATGACTTTATTAACCTATTTGAGATGTAATGTAATATAATCTATGTTGACCCATTTGTAAGTAAATAGTTTGAAATTGGGCCAGTATGTTCCAAGTAATTAGGGATTGGGTTAGTTTGGCATTGATACAATCTATTGAGGCAATACCCGATTTGGGTTCACGATTTTCACTGAAAGCAGGCATGAAACCCCACGAGCTCGTCTTTTAAAGGCAACTTTTGAATCAATTTTTTTTCTAGATTATGTTTATGCTAACTCTAGATTTAGAGGATGCATTGTGTCGGTTTTTGATGGTGATCAACAATGGGATCTATTTTGCTTTGTTATTTATCGATTGCCACAGAGTTTGGAATCTTATCTTTGGTTTATTCTGCTGTACAAGTTTTGTGTGTGTGTGTGTGTTAATTGTCAGTTTCTGATGTGCCATGTTTGTCTTTGGCCGTGCGCCTATTATTGGAATATAAGTTAGATTATTAAGATATATGTATATATAGTTAATTAATGTAGTTAAATATAGATTGTAAGTATGCATTAGTTTAGTATTCGGCTACTCCAATGGGTCAATTTGGGTGATCATAAACGAGGTTGCACATCAACATACAAGGCTGATCACAAGTCTCATCATTATTGATTACAAACAAGATCAGAAGAACAAAGTCCAGCAAATGTTTCGAAGGTTACTTCTACACAAAAGACCATTATACCCTTGGTTAAGTTAGTTATGTTTTGGCGCCAAATTGAAAGTCAAACCGGTGGGACAACAAGTTGCAACGGTTCAGAAACAGTCACATCTATTCGAAACATATAAATATGAGGGATGCGGCACATTATTCAGTTATCAAGATTGTAAACATAATCACAATCCTCTCAAGTCAAAAACCTTCCTGAATTCATTGAAATCTTTGTTCTTTTGTTTTAGTTATCAAACATTTGATTCAATAATATCGTTTGTTCTTGTATTGTGTCTATTATCCTTGTGTTTATCATACTTATCCGCTGCATAGATTTGTTTCTGGGCCAACAAACTGGTATTAGAGCCAAGTTGTTGAGAGAAGAAGAATTAGAAATCATAAGAAATATTTGATTCAACGTCGGAAAGTTATTCGCCAAAACAGAGGACCGGAAGATTCATTGGACTTGACATCAAAATGATCGGAAATCAAGAATTATCGAGAATTTCGTCAATCTGACTTGAATCAATAGAAGAACAACGAAGTATTAAAAAAAACGGAGATACAGGAAACCGGGAAACAAAGGATTCCGGCGACACACCGGAACTTGCAGATTTCAAAGGAATCCGCGCACACATATACGGATAGAAGAAAGCGCGAAATTCGTTCCTCCGGCGGTAAAAGAAACGAAGAAGAAGCAGTTGATTTTTTCAAAAGCCAACCAAGAAATATTTTACGAAAGATAAAATTGTTTTTTGACTTTTTTGGAAAGTCAAAATATCGTTTTTTTTTCTGTAAAATATTTAAGGGCCAATTTTTGTTACAAATCAGTGTTGATCTTGTTAATAATTTTTAAAGAGAACCGGAGAACAACAAGGCGGTGCTGGCTAGTTTTACCAACACTCTATACGAAGAACAAAGACGAAGGAAGCGTTGTTTTATTATTTGAGAAAAAAAAAAGAGTTATCAAGACTTTAGATGGATCACTATTGAAGACGACACTTGATCATGATGACGTCAAATAGCAATAGCATTCTACAGATTCAAATTCCAAAATTAAATGGAAATAATTATCACCATTGGTGTATTCAAATGAAGGCTTTATTTGTATCTGAAGACCTATGGAACATTATAGAAGTTGGAATTCAAGAACCCAAAGAAAGTGCCTCACTAACAGATCAACAAAGAGAAGAATTAAAAGAAAAAGAAAGAAAAGACAGCAAGGCACTACTCTACATATATCAAACCATAGAAGACGTAATATTTGAGAGAATCTCAATTGCAACATCATCAAAGAATGCATGGGATATGCTCTACAAGTCTTATCGCGGAGAAGAAAAGGTAAAACGGATTAAACTACAATTCTTACATAGTGAATTCGATCACCTTAGAATGAAAGAAAACAAAACCGTTGAAGAATTCTACAATCGTGTGATCATATTATGGAACCAAATCCGTTTAAATGGGGAAAACATTGAAGGCAAAAGGGTTGTTGAGAAAATTTTACGTAGTCTAACAAGAGAATTAGAGAATATTGTTGTGGCTATAGAAGAAACAAAGGATATCTCTGCTTTACCATTGGAAAGCCTATTAGGCTCTCTTAAAGCTTATGAACTACGTATGAAATATAATGATACTTCTACATATGAACAAGCCCTTCTTCAATCAACAAGCAAAGAAGATGCCCATGACAAAAGCAATGGTTTAGACGAAAAAGATAGAGAAAGAAAAGGAAAATCATACGTACATATTCAATGTTACCATTGCCAGAAATATGGACACACAAGAAAAGTATGCAGAAAGCGAATTAAAGAAGAAAGGAAAAGGGAGAGTCAATCCCTTCATGGAAAATAAAAGGAAGATGGAATTACATGATGACTAAGCTAACAGACCCTATAGATGTCACAGAAGAAAAACTCCTATGGATGGTACAGGTCCCATGGATGGTACAGGAAAAATAACTCCCATGGATGACACAGAGATAGCATCATATGACTAGAAATTGACGAGAAGCAAGCAACAAATATCTTTATCTAAAGACAAGCTACAAGCCCCCCAATCTAACTTAAGGAGGGTATTGGAATATAAGTTAGATTATTAAGATATATGTATATATAGTTAATTAATGTAGTTAAATATAGATTGTAAGTATGCATTAGTTTAGTATTCGGCTACTCAAATGGGTCAATTTGGGTGATCATAAACGAGGTTGCACATCAACATACAAGGCTGATCACAAGTCTCATCATTATTGATTACAAACAAGATCAGAAGAACAAAGTCCAGCAAATGTTTCGAAGGTTACTTCTACACAAAAGACCATTATACCCTTGGTTAAGTTAGTTATGTTTTGGCGCCAAATTGAAAGTCAAACCGGTGGGACAACAAGTTGCAACGGTTCAGAAACAGTCACATCTATTCGAAACATATAAATATGAGGGATGCGGCACATTATTCAGTTATCAAGATTGTAAACATAATCACAATCCTCTCAAGTCAAAAACCTTCCTAAATTCATTGAAATCTTTGTTCTTTTGTTTCAGTTATTAAACATTTGATTCAATAATATCGTTTGTTCTTGTATTGTGTCTATTATCCTTGTGTTTATCATACTTATCCGCTGCATAGATTTGTTTCTGGGCCAACACCTATTCTGTTTCTGGTGTGTGTGTGTATGGCCATGTGTTTCTGTGGGGGACTTTGTTATCGCATTTGTTTGGTCACAACTCACAAGTTATCGGTCGAGATAGATATGGTGAAATGGGTCAGTTTATAAACAAATATTGAGTTGAAAACTGTTAACTCGGTTTTCGGTAGCTGTAAGACCAAAGGTGACAGGTTGAGTAGGTTGAAAATTTCAGTTTATGGATCATAGCTGGGAGGAAGTTTCTTGGCCTTAATTGTTAAGTTTGTTCGACAAGATCATAATTGTTTCTTAAGCTCTTGCCGTTTGACTCTAACATAAAAGTTTGGTAACTGAGTCGATATATATATATATATTTTTTTTAATTTACAAGATCATAATTGTTTCTTAAGCTCTTGCCGTTTGACAAGATCAAATATACCTATGTTTGTGTGAGATGTCGTTTTTAAATTTGGATACGACAAAATTGTAAGGTGTGCAACGCATATGTTTGCTTGGTTCTAACAACTTGGCTTTTGACTTATCTAGAAGAAAAAAATCCTCGAAATTAGTTCACATGGTTATAGTCACTCTCGAGTCAAATAAGATAGGCGAAATATTAAGAAGTGCACATCGGATTTGCTTTCTAAAGTTCAAAGTAAACTATAATTTGATGAATTAGTATACTACTGATATTATTTTATTAATGATAAAAAATATTAGTTAAAGTACAATTTTGTGGGAGAGTTGTGCTAAAACAGAGGAAAATTTGTTGGATAATAGCGACGAAATTGTTTTGTTGCTTCTAACATGTTTTTGTCGGATGTGTCTCTACATATATTTTCCACCTATTTTTTCTTATATGTTTTCAAATTAACCATAATTTCAATTTTACAGATTTAATGCAATATTTTTTTTCATTTAGAAATATTCTTACAACTTATTGTTTATATATTATATATTATTCACATACTATTTACTTCTCATTGACAAATTTTATATTATGCAACCCGTGTATCACACGGGTACTAAAACTAGTATTATCAAAGCATCAAGTTCTTTCTTTAAAAGTGGCATTAGCTAAAAGTAAAGAGTTGATGAAGAAAATACTGAGATATATACCCCAACATAAGCAGCATCAAAGTAGGAAAGGTTAATCTCCGTTGAAACTCCGGTTTGAGTTGCATCGTTAATAGTTAGAATTACAACTCCACCCACTGCATCCACTAGCGCCGTTGTAGCTCCACCGTGCAAGGAATTAGCCTCGTTCTCCAATTCCATAAAATCAAACGGTAAAATCGGTTATATTGAATTGTAATTTCACCTTCAAACAAGCAATATTAAAAAAAAACTACTCGAAACATAACCCCTGCTTACGATTAGTTGCTAGGCTAGAAACTAGACGATCTCAACTAGGCTCGAGCTCAATCTCTACTCTACTCGTTCGTTTTTAGTTTTAACACGCTTATTGATTAATTCATATACATTTATAATTATTATTTTTATACATTCTACCTATATTTTTTATATAAAGCATAATATTAGTTATTTTACAAATATGTATTTAATATATAAAATAAAAATTATATAAATAGCATGTTTGTAAGCTTGCTCGAGCTTGATAAGTGAAACTCAGGATTGTTCATTAAACAAGCTTATGGAGCAAATAACAAAATCCTCAAGCTCAGTTAAGCTTGACTGAATTCGAGCTTTTACATATGAATAAACAATTCGAGCTTTTACATATGAATAAACTAACCTGTAAATGTGGGGGGACTTTCATGGAGCAGATAACTCGACCACGCTCGATGAGATCTAATTTAAGGCATGACATGATCAATGGCTCGAAGAACGCAAAAGGTATGGAATCAACATCATTTGACGACACACCAGACGTGGTTTTCTCCAAGTAGTTCTTCACCCATTCAAAATCCATTTTCGAGTTTTAGATTTTATGTTTCTTTCGTCTTGTTCTTCAGGATTTTTTAGACACAGATCGTTGATTGATGGGAGTGGGCAATTATTTGATTCGTTTTCTTTATGTTAAAGCCTCACTTTATTTATTCCGTTTCAAATAACTATATACATGTTCGACCCCCAAATTCATCCTCAAATCTAATTCTACCCTGAAACTTTCTACAAGTGTATTAATTTATGTTATAAATTTCTGAGTACAATAAATTTCTTTTACAACTCCATTCCATCCAATGACCAAATTTAATTACAACATTCATATTATTGAAGTCTCTAAAGGGTATTTGGAATTGCGTTTTGAAATAGATTTTTAGATTATTGTGTTTTGAAAACGCAAATAATTAGTTTTTCGTGTTTGAGGTTGAGTTTTGAAATACATTTTTAGGCTACCAAAACGCAATGATCTAAAAGAAGCTACACCTCTTCTTTTCTAAAACGCATAATCTGTTTTGAAAAATCAATCCCAAACACCCTAATCATGCGCTACCTTTAAATTTATTTAATTATTTATTCTCTTTAGAAATAAAAACTTCATTTCACAATTGTCAAATTACATCATAATATCAGGCAGGCGGACAACAAGTTGCGTCGCCATCATTTCTAAATAGCAAAACATAATCTACATAAAACGAAACCTTGCCCATGTAGTGAAGATGTTGCTATGGATACCCCGTTGAACTCTGGTTAGAAAACGGGTAGCATCGGCAAGGAGGCGAGTCGCGGCTGGAGGTTATAAAGAAAAGTAAACAAGTAACTAAATTCTTTACCCATTCGATTCTCTGAAATAGAGAAAAGAAATAAAGTTGACATAACAGAATCTATAAATAGTAAATATAGAGATACCATTGATTCTCTATATTGATATCTGTAACGTGGTTGTGCGTATTGGGAAGAGGAAAAAAGAAATAAAGAAGTATTTATCTAATTAAGGTGTAGGTATGTTTGGCAAAACTAGCTGATGTTGGTAGCTGAAAGTTTGAAGCTGGTGGTTGGTAGTTGTAACTAAAAGCTGGTAGCTTTTTAAATATATTTTGATATTTGGCAGAATAGCTGTAGCTTTTAATAAAATGACCAAAATGGAAATTAACTAAAAGCTTGTATGCATGTTTTTTTATTACTTTTATGATAGAATGAGTATTTGTGTTATTTACTTATTAAAAACTTGTAACTAGTATGAACTTTTTCTTAAATGCTAGTATTAGTAGCTTTTCAATATAGAGTTTTTTTTTCTTAATCTAAAAGTTTCAAGCTCCTTCAACCAATTAAGGCTTTTTATTGATTATAAGTTTTTTCTTAAAAGCTTGAAGCTTGAAGCTCATAAAAGTTTATTGCCAAGCATACCCTTAATGGAAAAGGTAATAGATTTAGAAAATCGAATGTAGAGTTGTTTTTAGTTGATTAATATGTAGAGATAAATGTGATTTAATGAAATTATAGGGATAGAAACTGAATAATTGAATGTGAACTGAATAATTGAATGTGAATACTCTTAAAGAATAGACGCACGTTTTTAGTTAAAATAATCATGTAAAATGACACGTTATAAAAGACAATACTATTTTATATGTATCAAAATTCATCTTATACATTTATCAATACTAGCAGGAACCCGCGCGTTGCAGCAGTGTTAGTAAGGTTACGTGTGTTTTAGTTTGGTGTTGTGTTATGTTAGAAAGAGATACCGAGGATGTGTAATATGTTGTTTCAGGGTGTAACAGATGGTTAGTGTCTTAGTTGTCTCTTTCACATGTTGGAGTTAGAATATGGTGTGTAACCTCACAACGCAATTACAAGAGTACCAGATATGTTAGTAACAGAAAGTTTAGGATATGTACATGGGTGGGGGTTGGAATTCATAAACATTACTTTGACCAATATTTTTTACTTTATTATGTATGGTGTCATAAGGAGTTTTTTCATCACTGGGTCTAAGAACGTGTATGGTGTCATTATGTACGGGTTTTTATGGAATTAAATAAAAGGACAAAAGAGTATGGGTTGTAAAATAATTTATAGGTGTACTAATTATTGGTCGTTTCTAGACATAACATTATTGAAGTACGTTGTTTGTAGGTGGAGTCAAGTAAGAATCCATTCAACAGCTCGTAAAGGGGACCTTATTAGGTGTTGCCTCAAGATGAAGTTAAGTAAGATTTATAACAAAATGAGAATTGATATAAAAAATAAACAAATTGCATTGGTTTATAATAAATGCTACAAAATTATCCATGCGAGTCAACATCTAATCGCATTAGCTTTCCTTGGTAGCTCTTGCTTCATTGGGAGCAGGGGTGTTGTAAGGATTGGAACTAAAAACAACAAAAGTTTTGTCCTTCACGGGTAGCTCAGTTGGTGAATGGACCAGGGATCTCCCTTGGAGGTCTCAGGTTCGATTCCCACGAAGAACATAATGAGAAATGATGGATGACTCATGGCCTATGGTCATGAGTTTGAGTCCTGATCTCGCCAGGTTTTACCGGTTCACTACTGTCGTGCCTTCGGGCGGGTATGTGGGTCGGGTTTTCCTCGGAAGCGGGCTGTCGGGCGGGCTAGGGGCTTCGTGCGTCCGGAGTAGGCTGGGCTTTGCCCCTGTCTTTGCCACTGGGGGGCCGCGTACGAAGTACCCGGCGTTGTTTAGTTGGCCGTTCAAAAAAAAACAATAAAAGTTAACCTTGTTAGCAATACTGATATATATGAGTGGAAAGCAAAATTGTTATGTGTGTTTATTATTTTATGTGGTACCTTTAAGTTCATGAATGTGTTGTCCATTAGTCCTGTAAAACTTATCGATACACGACATTGGCAGTGAAAACCCCGTTGCCCGTATTATTTTTTGTGGGATGGACTAATACCTTTGTGTTTTGCCATGATGTGCATCTTGACAACGCGACATAAAGCTGTCCATGTGAGAAAACAGGTTCTGGGAGGTAGACACCGACATGGGGAATGGTTTGTCCTTGTGCCTTGTTTATTGTCATGGAGAAGCTAAGTCGGATCGGGAACTGCTTTCTTTTTAGTTTGAAGGGGAACATGTCATCTTCGGATATAGTGAGTGGTATTCGTGGAATGAAGACTCTTTTTCCTTTGTGGTCCCCAACAGCTATTTTTGCGTCTATAACATTGTGTTGGAACCCTTTACATATCAGCCTAGTGCCATTGCATAGGCCATTATATGGGTCGATGTTCCGTAACAATATGATGGGACATCTAATTTTTACACATAGTTTGTGTGGTGGCAAGCTGCTAACATTGAGGGAGTTTAGAAACTCTGTAGGATACAAGTGGTGTTAGTCGTCCTCAACCTCGTCAAAACTGTAGTAGTGCCTCTCCTACCCTGGAAAAAGGTGGATTAGGTGGTTGTTAATCTCACTAACACTCTCATTTCTAGTCGTTAATATTGCCTTTGACGTTATGTAATCTGAGGACTGAGCATTTCTGTTGATCGATGGGAAAATGGCATGGATGAGGGCCTTGATTGAGTTTTCTTTTGTGGTGAATGGTATTGTCATGTCGTCAGGGATGCGAATCAAGGTTCCGTCCGTGGACTCCTCAGTTCCATCACCCACTCTTAGTAGGAATTCCACAAACCAAGGATCAGTAAAGGCTCTCATGTTTATGGAAAGGTGCATCTTTTTTGTTACAGACCACATGGGTGACATGCGTAGACTAGCGTCAACTATTTGTGCTCTTGTGCCTCGTTTAATGACCGAAAAAACTTGTCTGAAATCACCTCCCATAATCATGATCTTCCCACCAAATGGGAGGGTAATGCCTGTGATGTCTTGGAGAGTCCGGTCAAATGCTTCAATAGATTGGCGTTTTGCCATGGAAGCTTCATCCCAAATCAGCAGTTTCGCTACGCTAATTAGCTGAGCAGTCCCACTTTGTTTTTTTATGTTACACATGGAGTTGTTGTGCAAGGTTATTGGGATCTTGAATCGGGAGTGTGCAGTTCTCCCGCCTCGCATGTTATTTGCTGCAGCGCCAGATGAAGTTGTTGCGAGGGCAACATGACCACGAGAGCGAACCTCAGCGAGTAAAGCTTTGTACAAGAACGTTTTCCCTGTTCCTCCTGAGCCGTCTATGAAGAAAAGTCCTGGGATGCTTTGGTCTGCGTGGTTTATGATCTCATCGAAGGCAGTTCTTTGGTCCTGGTTTAAGGAGAGTTTGGTAGCTAAGTGAGCGAAGGTCAATAACTATATTGTACTCCTCTTGTATGTCACTTTGTGTTGCAAATTGGTGATTAAGTTGTTGTGATGTTTCAGGTAGGTCAAAGTCATTCAATGTCTTTCCAATAGCTTGTAAGCAAGCGTCGATTTCAACTAACACCATATTCTGAACGTGGGTGATGTTTTCAGAGTTTCTCCGATGATCCTCTAAAAGTGCATCAAAATGGTCATTCCATAGCCTTCGTACATCTCCAGGTTCACAGAATATGAGTATGGTTGCAAATAATCTGCGTAGGGCATTGGGGAACTGGAATATAGCGGCCTCAGTGAGGCATTGCGATAAGATGTTGTCATTCTCTACCAACCCCATCTTTTGGGCGGCTTTGCGAAATGTTGGTTGTAGGACATCGTTTACCGTGCGAAGATGTTCAAATGAAGTAGGGCCCTTGATATATGTGAGGAGGAGGCGTAAATAGTATCGTTCACCTTCGGTTGGGCTTACGGAAACAATACGAGCTCGTTGTGGTTTTTGAATTCTAGGATTCCATTCGCGAGAACTCTTATTCCATGTGAAGTGTTTTGGGAAATCCCTGTACAGATGGTTTCCTGTCGTTGGATCCACCCTATTTTTTTCAAAGAACGCTGTGAGCATGGTCTTTTTATCTCGTTCCCTGTCAACAGTTTGACGCATGTTGGCACGGTCTGTGAACGTGACAATGTGATTATCTGGCAGGTGTAGTTGCAATGCTAGGACAGCAGGGTACATTTGGGAAAGGGGGAATGAGAAAATCCGCCACATTGCCTCGGGGGGTGAGACGTAGCATGCATCTTGAAATCTTTTGATTTCATCGACAATGACGTCTTCAACATCTCCTTCTATTTGGATGAGCTGTTTATCGTGTCCTTTGTAAATGTATTTGAACAGATATTTTACTGATTTTATGCTTGAGCATATCTCTACATTCATGTGGCAGTTGAAAAGCATCAAAAGTGTTGGGTTATATGGGACGACCCATCTGTTGTCAAGTGCTTTCCCCCGAACATCAACCTTTATTTCGTTGTTACGACGTCGATACAATGGGTAATGCGTCTTCACCCTGTCTTTTTTGTTCGTTAAACTGTCTTGGATACCGAAATCGACATTTTTTCGGATCTCCCTGCATGCATGTATTATTTCTTCGTAGATTGCCGCAAGGGCCGTGAATCATGTGTTTCACAACAAGCTCATGCAAATGGGGAAACTTTTCTTTGTCTGGGATCTCAGCAGAAACAAACCGATCATACTTGTCGGGGCTACCAATCTTGTGGTGGTGGTGTAAAATCAAGAGGAAATGGGCATGTGGGAGGCCATGTTTTTGGAACTCAATGACGTATACGTATACGTATGCCTTGACCTCTCCTAGGAGGTGTTTCTTGAACAGGTGGTCTTTCAAGTCTTCTAACTTTTCACGGAAAACTCTAGAGACAAGGTCGGGGCGGTCTTGTGTCGTCTGTTCCGGTTGTAAGTGTTCACATAACTCAGGCCAGTTTGGGTTACATGTCATTGTAAAAAAGAAATCTGGTTTTCCGTCATCCTGCACTATTGTCATAGCGTCTAGGAACCGGCGCCGCATGTCGCGAGGCCCACCGATGAAAGATGGTGGGAGGACAATTCGTTTGCCTATTCTATTTGGGTGAACATCTCCAGTATTGACACAGTCCACATTGCCTTGGTACAATTCTGCCCTTATTTTATGTTGGTTTTGTTGGCAAAACTGTAGTCGAGACGTCTCAAGTTTGATGTACATGTCAACCGTAAATTGTTGTAACAATCTGCCACCGAGCAGGAGAACGTTTTGAGTTGGTCGGATTTGGAACTTGTAGCAGTAGTACTCGCGCATAGCGACTGTTGATCGTCTACTCCTTATTTGTGCATCTGTAGAGTGGTGTAGTTTAAGAAGTTAGACATGAAAAATTTATATATTGTTTTAGTGGACATTTTGGTGTTTCGATGTAAGTTGTATGGGTGAAGTATTAGTACCTTCTGCCTCATCGTCAATGATTTCTTCAATGTTATGACATCTTCTTGCTATGGCTCCTCTGCGAGGAATGTTGTTGTGCCAACCGGACACGCCATAAGGGAAGAATAGAGGATACGATAGAGGGTCAGAGCAACTCAAGTATGGTTGAATCATTTGGGGACGGTTTGATTTGCCATAGACGACAATACTTCTTTGGTATGCGGTGATATTCTCGTTGCCTTCTATCCATATGCCTGTGACCTCCGATGTGGTTGGGCGGTTGTATACACATTGGTCAACTTCCACAGATGCGTTCAAGGACACCCTGTAATTGTCCAGGGGGCCTAGTTCTGCAAGGCTTCGGAAGATGATGGCATATGGGTTGGAGGAAAGAGCACGACTTAGCATTTCAGTAATAGTACGATCAAGATTTCTCCATTGTAGACGATGTTCTAGCTCTGTGTGTGGGTCATAAAAGTACAATTGTAGGTATCTAGGTGTGCCATATTCCGGAACTAACTGGCCAATTCTGTGGTATATTCCCCCGTGTGCACGGAATGTGTATACACCAACCCTCATGCTTGCCATGTTCTCATCTAATGAAACATCCATTGATGTGAATGAGAAGTTTGTGTTGTAAGCGCGGATGTTTTCCCTAAACACCCGCCCAATTTCATCTTGTGATGTGTATAACTCCATAAATTCCGGTGGGATTGGGGTGTTTGCGAGGACAGTTTTCCCGCTCATGCAATAGAACATGGGAAATTCATGGGGGAAGCGTGTAGCTTCGCAATGGGGACATGGATTGCGTTGTTGTAGGAGAAGATGTGACATGGGAACACCAGCGTATACATAGTTATACGGGTCGTTTTTGGCCTGTTCTTGTGGAGTTGATGCTTCATGTCGAATACCTGGGAAGTGGTTTGACAATGTATGCCCCTCGACTCAAGTACCTAAGTCATGAGACAGGGTGAGTGTGGACATTAAATAATTAAAACTTAGTGAATGCGTGGGTGTTATGTGCAGGTGAACCTTGGGGAATTTTGGGAATCGTGTTGTTAGATTTGGTTTGTTCTTCTAGAGTCGATGATTCGTCAAGGATACCTCGAAAGTGAATTGACAATGTACGTCGTTCGGTTTGATAACCTAAGTGATGACATGGAGTGAATATTGGCAAAAAATAAATAAAATTTAGTAAATGTGTAGGAGTTATATAGATGTGAACCTTGTGAGTTTTCTGAAATCGTGTTGTCATTTCTGTGAGTTTGAAGAAGGGGTGGAGTTGTCAATGGGGAAACAGTTGTTGGTGTAGATGTTAGTTGAGCTACTGGGGGCTGTGTCGGTTGTGGTGACCAAGGATTGCCTAACGGCTTTGCGTGCCTCATAGTATCTCTTATTGTGCGCCCTGCGTAACGCAAGTGTGTTTCCGGATCGGTACATGGTCTTTTATGGCCGGCATGACCATTCCTTTTGCTACTTTGTTTGGCAGATGGGTATGACGATGACCATGTTTCACTTCCAGCGCTTGTTGGGTATGTGAATGGTGTTGTTTGTGTTGAACTGTTTTTTTTTTTTTCCAACGGTGGTTGCTTTCCTTGTGGTCTTGTGTGCTTCGTAGTATCTTCTATTACGTTCCTTTCCCAGGGTGCTTGAGTTTGGATTAGAATGGCCAATGTTAGGTACGTCATCCATTTGGTAGATAGGTTGCGAGTAGCTAGCGAGAAAAAGAAGTTAATAAGCAAATGTAGTATTGTAATAATAGATTAAAGTAGATGTCGTTGTCGGCTAACTCAAACATAATATAAACTAGTAGGAATGCCCGCGCGTTGCGGCGGGTATCCCGTCTGATATCTGATCCAATAGTGATGTCCATTAAGGACAACCACCCATTTCAGGTTTCTAACGAAAACAAAATGAGAATATGCATTAGGATGAATAGAGGCTGTAAACTGTATGAAACCTTTTTCCTTTAGTGTATTTTAATCAACAAACCAATGTTGTTCTTCCATTGTTGTCGGACACATTAGCATCAAGACCTTGTTTCTAACAATATCGACAGTAAAAGATCATCTCCCCTAATTGTGGTAAAGCACAAACTCAAGGTAAAGTCCTTCCATAACTGGATCATTTCTTTTGCTGTTCCATTTAACCAACAAAAAGTAAGCATTCTCCTATATATTTATGTTGATTATTTAATTATAGTAGATGTATTCAAATTACAAACCTTGAGAAGACTGTTCATGATAATGGTCCCATCACCAACATTGGCTTGAATTATGTTAAAAAAATGTAATGCAGTTCAATTGTAGTAATTGGCTTAGCCGTTTGGTGCAAAGAGTTGTGATCTGCAACAAAGAACCCCAATCTCACAACAAACTTCACCTTTATTAGCTTCTTCAACAGTAAGTTCAACTTCATTTGTCATGTGCAAAATGTCTTGATCAAATAACTATTAAAGACCATTTAATAAATACAATATTTTTAGGCCAATAAAAATATAATATGGCAATTCAAAAGTCAGTACTGCTCCTGAGACAAGAATATAAAAATCGGTGGGTGCTTCATTCTGCAAGATGACATCTCGGTTATAATTTCATAAATCGGTTATAATTAATAGACGCATTTACATACAAGTACAAGTACGATGTGTAACATGACAGAAAAAACACATGTTATATAATATTCAATATTCATGTTTGTATGTGTAATCTACGTATCCGTCCATGAATGACACCAACTCATCACACATTTTTAGAGAGTGACACTAAAAAAATCTTGGATCCGTCACATGTAATCACGGTCATAATTATAAATAGTTGTTGAATTTGAATGATTACAGTTCAATCAAGAATATAAATAGTTATAAATAATCCAGATTAGACTTTTCTAACCTTGGATTTCAATTTTTCAATATAAATTCAATGGAAAAGCTTAAGGCAAAGCCCTTTTGAAGAACATGTCTTGTTTGTAATCACATCAGAGAAAGTATCCACAAGCTGCCCTCCAAGTGAAGCTGGATCTTCCATTAAAGCATCCACACACACTTTGACTATTCTAACTTCTTGTTGACTTGCTCTCAAACTGTACCAAGCGAGGAACTTTTGCCTAAATCTGGTATCTACATGTCCTTCACATTCCAACCATCTGATCACTTTCACATAGTACCCGAAATCCCGATCATCTGATTCTTCTTTGATGATTTTGGTCACGTTTTCCTTGGCAAGATTGAATCTTTTACGCTTTCCGTCTTGCAGGGGGTGACTGGTAATTTAGCAAGATGAGAACAAAAGTTACCTATGATCAATATGATTGCTAGACGTTTGTTTCTTGTTTGTTTGATAGTTTAGCAAGTGATTTAAACACATATGGGTCGCTTCACAAATGACAACAAGTTATCGATCGATTAATCTATTCTATATTTGAGGTAAATATTTAAAACAACTTTTAACTATATCAGCATATACATATACAAATTGTTTTGAGATAATGACCACGAACCTGGCACGATCAATGTTACACTTGGAACGTAGATAGATCAGTGTCCATGTGTTTTTCCGGTTCGTACATCTTAAGCACGTTTTAAATTTTTTTTTTGAACAGCAAACAACCTTTATTAAATCAAAAGCTAGCAAGACACTAGCACCGGAAGCCCGGAAGTACAAAGAACAAACAATCCAAAAAAACAACCAACCGCCAAAAGGAAAAAAACAAAGCCCATAACAGACAACTATCCGAACCTATCCCATTTTAGACGTATCAAATAAACACCAAGATGCCCAAGACATTCGGGACATTCTACCGCGATGGGTGATCCACAAGAAGCTCTTAACTTTTATCTCTTCCAGAATACTCCGCGCCCTTACCTGCTTCTGATTGAAGATAAAATCATTTCTAGCCCGCCATATGCTCCACAAAGCCGTAAGAACCACACCATAAAACGCCTTCTTGGAGCGCTTTCCAGTCATCGCCGTATGATGAAGTTTCAATAAGTCACGCACATGAAAGACAATGGGGTCCGGAACATTGCACCAAGAGAACAAACTCTGCCACACCTCAGAGAACATCGGGCAACCAGTGAATAAATAACAAGACAAGAAGATCAAGAGGTTTAAAAGAACAAAACCATTGATGGTGCAAACTGCAATCTTTATAATGCATTTTATTTCAATACCTTTCTAGCCATCACTTTTGTTACTGGTCGTTGTAAAACAAGCTACCAAAGTCTTCTTTGAAACTAATATGATAACATCTTTTCTTTAACAACTTAGACAGATTCTCTGAATAATGATTTATGAAATGATTTTTTGTTTAAATGATCTTTAAAATGCATCAATGTTGTCTAAAGATAAACATGAAATTATACTATAATTAGAACAGTAAATGATGGTTTATGTATCTGCTGCACAAGACCAAGTTTAGCATATGCTATAACTAATAAGCAGATGAAGTAGATATACCAGGATTCATGTGCCAACTGTATTATATTATCGTCTACACAAACAAAAGGTCGGCTCAAAGGCATCATGTCTAACAATAACTTGGTCATGCGCGCTACTTGTAGGCAAGAATATCGGATCAAACTCTCAAGACTTCATGAGACGTGTTTTGCTCACAACCTTTTCAAACCATTTTTCAGCAACTAAAGGCATTAACTCATGGCAACAGGCTAGTAGCCACAAGACATCATCACTGGCAGACAAATTAGCTAAAATGACAACTCATCGCTCAAGCTGGCCGGAACGCTCAAGCTACAATAAAGATTGTGACAGCAGGAGGTTTCGAAAAGTTAGCTGCCACCATTGGTGAAGCCTCTATATCGGCCAGTGGTGCTGGAATGAGCCAGTTGCACTTAATCTAGCGTATACGTATGAAAATCCAGTATTAACTACTTGATCATAATGCCAGGAGGTGGCTTAAAAAACGATTCACCAAATAAAAACATTGTCATGGAACCAGGTCTATACGTCTATGGAATTCAACATCAAAAAGATCTAAAATAAAAATATTCTGGAACAGAGGAACACTTTTGACTTTTTTTGATCAAATCAAGTCGTTTTCAAATTCAAATGTGACACCAAATTACTTCTCAAATCAAACATGAAACATTTGTTAAAGGTTGTCCTTTTTATATACTATCATCAATGTGTTTGTTTACATCCATATCTAACCTAATCTGTATCAGATTTGCATCCTACATATTTTTTATTTGACCAAAAAAGTCAAATCAACATTCTTCATCCAGTCTTCTTATAAAGTCGGGAAAGAAAGATCTTTGATCAAGAATCAAGATCGATAATTTAGTTAATACGGGCGCGGGTTGGTCAAGCTAATCTTTTTCTCAAATCTTATATAAAAAAAAAAGATTATCAACTAATGGGTCAAGGATTCTTTTCTATAAAACAAATTCATAAACAAAATCAATAGTAAACAGGTCGAAATTACCACATAGTCTAGCGCATCAGCGCCAATGTGCCGCCAACACGCGCCATAAAGAAAACAAAAACAAACGCATAAGTCATATCTAAAAACAGATAAGTTTTACAATTATGACTATTTACGTTATAAACTATTGACATAAAAAATACCCAATAGTTTTAGTTATTATATAATTTTTTTAATAAACTACAAAAGTAAATAAATTATCTAAACCGGTCAACCATTGAACCTGCTAGACTGACACGAACACAGTCTGTTTAGACTAAATCTAAACCCACAAATTTACTTACATGGAACTGTGACAAGAGCGGCCTTAATTTTCTTTTCAAGGAATGATTCTCCTTCATTTTCGTAAGAACCATCGCGAACCATCGCGCTAATCTCTTCTGGACTGAAAACCTTGGTTTCCCCATCCTTGTGTTTAATTTGAGCATAAGGCTTCCCATCTTTGTTCACAATATTGTACGAAACCAATTTCATATCTTTTTGTACGTCTTTATTTTGTCATTAACATTTGAAAAAACAGTAGCAACCGAAAGAAATAATAATATTACAAAAGTTACCTATGATCAATATGATTGCTAGAATAATATTATTGCTGAAGCGACCCATATGTGTTTAAATCACTTGCTAAAGTATTTTTTTTTCTAACCTTTGAATGTAATCCAAAACTTCTTCATCAGTGATTTTGTTCCCATCTTGATCAGTAACATTAAAAACTATCAAACAAACAAGAAACATATTAATAACTTAAAACTACCGAACTGACCGATTCATATTAGACACATATTAGCATATAAAACTTCACACCTTGCAGCAAACAATACTACCGAACTGACCGATTCATGTTTCTATTCTATATATTAATTTTCAATAAAATTCAAGACCAAAATAATACCTTTGGACTGTCTACTTAAAACCCAACACGTATAAAACAACTATTGGTCTCAGTTAAATGGAAAGTTTCACATAGGGATTTTATCGAGCACTTGGCGTGCATTTATCAAAAACATTATAGAAGTTTAAAATTTGATTTACCTGAGCCCCATAATAACAAGTTTATACAAGAATTATCTTAATACGAAGCACTAAATGGTTTAATTTTTAATTAGTACCTGCAAGGCAGATAGTAATTCAATACAAATATATTTAAGAAAAGAAAACAAACCTATGTGGATTTGGAATTAGGAGATGAGGGATCAACAAACCTGCAAAAACAATGAAAATTATAACTAAACCAATATCAATTCAAAATTAAAGAAGAAACAAAGAACAAAATGAACATACAAAATAGACATCATATATAAATGAAACGATTCTGTTAACTTAGCATAATCAGACATTAAACCTAATATCATCAGATGTAAATATGCAAAAACAGGAAGGCAGGTGTTCCATCAGGAAGGCAGAGAGAGTGGAGATGCTTACAGGGAGAAAGCTCTTTTGTTATATCAAATGGGTATAGGGTACCTTCAATCGTGATTTATAACATTCCAGAAACGTGTCGATCTTTTCCTCTTCCAATCATTAGCACTCATGGTCGATCCGTTATACTGGGATTGTTTCAGCTTCTCTTTGATTCAATTAACTGTTATTGTGATGTGAAATAAAGGGTAGGACAGTAAATTTCTTTTGATATTGTGAAGAAGGAGGATGGTAAAATGTCAATACTACCCTTCAAAGTGTCTTAATTGTCCCTATTATGCCCATAATACCCTTAAGTTTCTTGCTTAAATAGGTTGCACATATTGCATGATAAGTTGTACGAAAATGAAAATTACCAAAGAGGCCATCACTCCTCCTTAATAAGATAATATAGATTATTATCTTTGCTTTTAACAAGATACAATGTATCTATTAGTAATTGTTAGATATTTGATATTTTTTTATAAAAGAATTGTTTAACTTTAAAAAAGATTAAACTAAAAGAAGAAAATACGTGTGTTCCGATTTTTGTCTAAAATATGAATTATGTTGGGTAAATGAAAGTGAGATAAATGCTTACATGTGAATTCTGAATACACACAAATGTATGGAATTGAATTTCTGGAAACGTGAAGAAGGAAATGAATATGATAGGCTAGGAGGAATCAAACTCATAATAAAAGTTGTTTTATTGACGTATAACACATTACAATAATGTATCTAATTAGTTTTTGATTCACTATTGTTTACAAATTACAAATGATGCGTCCAAACTTATTACAATGGACCGTCCATCTTTACGTACATTGCTAAAAAGGTTATATGTTGTTTAATTGACAAAAATACCCTTCCTCAAAAATTCACACATCACATATGTACATGTTGTATCCCTAAGATTTCCAAGACTAAAAAATTAATTACCTCTAAATACATAATTAAATTAACATTCAATGGATTGAAATGGTTAACTAAACAAGTAATCTAAGCTTAAAATAAAAACATTTTTAGTAATTTAAAATAACAAAAGTTTGTAGATTGACTGTTGATGCGTTACGCAAAATGTTTACCTTGTGTCCCTAAGTATAAGACATCAAAGACATGCTCTCGACTATTTGATTAATCGTTACGCTTTTGGTCCATATGATAAATGTCCGAATGTTTTTTTTTTTTTTTTAACCAAGTAAAATAAATTTTCCAAAACACCATTTCATCTTCTGTATACTTGTAGTATTGTGTCCATGTTAGTTATCAAACACTACAACAAAAATTGCTTTTAAGGACCTTTTGAGTGGGACACTTGTAAAATAGGGTCCTAAAAACTATTTAATAGGACGAATGAACATTTGGAGTCCTTTTATAATATACACTACTAAACCGATGTCCTAAAAAGCTATTTAAT
Source organism: Ambrosia x helenae (assembly GCA_030844895.1). Lineage (NCBI taxonomy): Eukaryota > Viridiplantae > Streptophyta > Magnoliopsida > Asterales > Asteraceae > Ambrosia > Ambrosia x helenae. The sequence continues at coordinate 84,460,200 of CM061233.1, forward strand.
ATGATTGATGATTCTTTGAGGTCCTATTATCATATAACTTAATAAGACCCTTAAAATGTAGATCCTAATAAAGTAATTTATAAGACATTTAGTTGTTGATGCCCCATTATGTGAGAATGTAATAGGACACTTGATCACTGGGGGTCTTATCATAACATAACTTAATACGACACTTTGTAGTTAAGTCATAAATGTTCGATACTATAGGACCATTTCTAGTCGAAGTCATATTAGAACATAACTTAATAGGACACTTGACACATGGGTCTTATACCTTTGATCTTTATAGGACGCTTTATCATTGTGGTGTTATTATAATACACCATAGTAGGGCACATGATATTTGAATCATAAAACATCAGTTTTATAGGACGCTTATTCGCTGGAAATTTATTATAACATAACTTTATAGGACACTTAACACTTGGGTCTTATAACTTTAGCTTTTATAGGTCGCTTAAACATAGTGGTATTATTATAATATACCATAATAGGACATTTGATATTTGAGTCATAAAACATTAGTTTTATAAGACACTTATTCGCTAGAGTTATACTACAACATAATTTAACTAAGACACTTGACACTTTAGTTTTATAACTTTTAACCTTTATAATGGTGGTGGTAAGTGGTGGTGGTGGTGGACAGTGGTGGTGGTTGTAGGCGGTGGTGGACGGTGGATTGTGGTGGTAGACAGTGGGTGGTGGTGGACGGTGGTAGTAGACGGTGGTGGTGGTAAATGGTGGGTGGTGGTGGTAGACGTTGGGTACTGCTGGATGGTGAGTATTGGTGACTAATAGTCAGTTCCAAATACATAATGAAAACTGACACAAATATATTACTCATATTCACCTCTAACATTGAAGAAATGTATTTGAAGACCGAAAATCAGTTATTAGGTGCTGTTTGATTTTTCTGCAGGAAAATGTCTTCAGTCTGCGGACCACATCTGCAAGCATCCGCAGGAGAAGAGGTGGACCAAAGGTCTGCAGTCTGCAAGAAGAAGACTGTTTGTTTGTTAACGTCTGCAGGCTGCTGAAATAAACTGAAATTTAAATAAACTGATTTTTACAGCAGTTTGGTGGTGGACCGTCATGGTGGTGGTGGACGGTGGTGGTGGGTGGTGGTGGTGGACCGTGGTGGTGGTGGACGGTGGACGGTGGACGGTGGTGGTGGACGGTGGACGGTGGTGGGTGGTGGTGGTGGTGGACGGTGGTGGTTGTGGGTGATGGTGAGCGGTGGTGGTGGACGGTGGTGAACCGTCATGGTGGTGGTGGACGATGGTGGCGGCGGTGGGTGGTGGTGGACCATGGTAGTGGTGGTGGCGGACAATGGTGGTGGACGGTGGTGGTAGGTAAGGAGAAGGGAAGAGGAGAAGACCTTTGAAGACCTTAGAAGACCTTGGAACAAGTTTGTACCAAGAAAAGGTCAGGAAGACCTTTTTGAGTGAAAGGTCTTCCAGAAAACAAACAATCTGCAGACCCCAAACGTCTGAGCGTGTCTGCGCGACGCAGATAAAAGAGATCAGAAGTGCTTCTGAGCAAAAAAACAAACAGCCCCTTAATAATCCAAAATCCAAAATTGGATTAAATTAGGGAATGAAATTCAATGTTAAATGCCCTTTGTATATTTTTTTTTACGTTTTAAGCATTCGTACCAAGTTACATCTGGATAATGGGTAAGCGAGCAACAAATTACGTCGCTATCCCTTTTTGAATCACAAAGCCTATATTCAAGACTAATATTCAATTAATTTGTATTTTTTTTACTTTCCTTCTAACTTTCATGTACATTTCGCTCTAAATATTCCCTCCTAAAACTTAAGGAATGGTTGAATTTCAGATTTTTGGTGGGAGTGTAGCAAAAATTGAATTATTTAAGAATGAAGTAGAAATTTCGATTAATAAAGAGAACGGAAATTCTAGTTTTAGAGAAAAGTTACTTTTTTTTTTTTTTTTTTTTTTTTTTTTCATTTTAGTATTTTAAAACATATGGCTGAATAGAAAATAAAGTTACATATATTGTCTATAAAAATATTATAATATACAAACAAATTGTAAACTTAACAGCAAAAAACATTATTTTTAATTATTTTATATTGTAAACCAACTATAGTTTTGGTGTATGTAGTAATAAATTAATAATAGCTCTTGTTAGTTTACGATGATTTTTTTATAATTATTAACGAAGTAACTAATTGACGTTCAAGTTAAAAAGGTTGATGGAACTATGTTCAAAAGAAACAAAATCAACAATGAAACAATATAGGCTTGGCATTTAGCAATGTTGTTTCACTACGGTCAATATTGGTTAATTACGGTCAATATTGGTTCAAAGGATGGTCGATCAAATTAAAGAAGATTCGTATTTGTGGGTCAGTCATAGGTCTAATGTCCCGAATGTTCGCTAGGACGGTTGGATTGATTTTGATGTGTGAGTCTTTTGTAAGTGTTATTTGGTGTTGGTGTTGTTTTCCACCCGCTTGCTGACTCTTTTTATCTCTACTACCTTATTAAGGAGGAAAGATAGGTAAAAAGGTAATTTTACACAATTTTTAAGATGGGAGTTGAAGAGTCCCTTCACAAATTTCCAATATTTGGTCATTTTGTTCCCTTTATGCCCTTGTGTACAACCTATAATGCTCATTGTATATATGTGTAATGCATACTTCATATCCATTTCAACATGTAACTATTCATAACACCTAATTAAACCCCAATTCAATTTCAATAAAACCCAAGCTTTTCATTGAATCCTTCTACACATCTATTTAATAATAACAAGCAATGTTTGTGATGGTTCTATTAGACTTTATTGGAGCTTATAAACATTGTAGTAATTGGACATTTTTGTCTTTTTCTTGTTTGTTGAATTGTATAACTCTTTAAAAGCATGATGTCTAACCTCATATAATATATGTATTTGTTGCCAATAATTCTATCTCCTTCTCTCTGTATATTACAACTAACTAAAAGAAAACTTAATATCCTGATTTATGTATCAAATATTTTTAATTTAAAATTACCATTTTGGTAAAAAAAAAATATATTTTTTAACTTGGGTTACCTTTACGTACTTAGTCACGTTTAAAAACCGCCGCAACGCGCGGGGCAATTTACTAGTATATATACAAAGTGGTTGCCGTTAAAACAATAATTATGGTCAATATTGGTAAATGATGGTAAGTTATGTTTAATATTTATCAAAGATAGAAACTTAGAGTTGATAATTATCATTTAGGGTCAACACTAGTCAATATTGGCCGGTTAGGGTCCAAAATGACTGCCAATACGTTGTAACCAGGGGCGGACCTAGTAGCTTACTAGGGGCCGCGCCCGTTGCTCCTGAAAAACGCCCGCGTAGTGGATTTTTTTTTTTTTTACGATTTTTCAAAAACGTTACTACTGAAATAGAATTTACGTTGCTACTAAAATTTAATATACGTTACTACTAAATGAAATTATACGTTACCACGTTACGTTACTCGAAAAAATATTTACCGAACTCGAAAAATTTAACTAATCTAATACCTATCCTACAATACTAAGTTACTAACCCAATAATATACATGTAATCTTAAGTATTCTTAACCCAATAGGCCAATAGTCCAAAGCCCACCCTTTTCCCTAACCCAAGTCCAAAGACCAATGCCCACCCTTTTGGTTAGTTGATTTGTGAAAAAAAAAAAAAAAAAAAACACATACAGCAGCAGCAGCTCGACAGACAGCAGCAAGAATCTGATTTTCACTTTCAACCAAACCCTAACCCAGCTGCTCCCCTGCCTCCGCCGCCTGTCACCGGCCTTCGGCCCTCCGCCGCCTGTCACCGGCCTCCGCCTCTGCTGTCCTGCAGTGCAGCGGCTCTGCAGTAAGGGTTTTTTTTTTTTTTTTTTTTTTTTTTTTTAACTTATTGTGTTAATTAGCTTTATTATCTAGTTATTTACATATAGCTGAATGTTGATTATGTGTTTTAGGTTGAATGCTTAATTAGTTGATTGTTATAATTGATTATATTGTCTTTGATTAATTGATTAGGTTTGCGATTATAAAGATGAAACCACGTTCTAATCTAAACAATCACTTATTAGCAATTTGTTTAAAAGAAAAGCCCCCGGAAATTCTGAAATTGGTTCAAGTAATTCGCCAAATATTGAAAATAAGGATGATGATGATGATGTTGGTAATAATGATAACGATTTGCAAACGGATGATGATGTTGCTAATAATGTTGCTAACCATTTCGTGGCCACGATGAATCAGAAACATCTACTTCTAAAGGTCTTTATCTTATGGTTTTAAAGTTGATTAGTGAGAACAACCCGGATATTGGTAAGTACACATTAGAGAATGCAAAAAAGAATAATAAGTTGACAGCTCCATCAATACAAAAAGAGATTATCGATTGCTTTGCAAAAGAAGTAACCAAAATGATTTGTGAAGAAATTAAAGAAGATGTGTTTGGTTTGTTGGTAGACGAGTCTAGTGACGTGTCTTTAATGGAACAAATGGCCGTAGTTGTCAGATATGTTGACAAACTCGGAGTTGTTAAAGAGAGTTTAATTGGAATTGCTCAAGTGAGAAATACATCTTCTTCAACCCTTAAAGAAGCCATTGTTTCTTTATTAGCAAATAACCAGTTGAGCATAAATCAAGTAAGTAATACGTTTCTATTTCATTAATAAAGTTTAATAAATATTATATATTTATATGCTAATTGTTTATTTTGTTTAAACAGGTCAGGGGCCAGGGTTATGATGGTGCGAGCAACATGCGAGGAGAGTTTAATGGATTAAAAGCTTTGATATTGAGAGATAACCCGTCAGCGCATTACATACATTGCTTTGCTCATCAACTTCAGTTAGTGATTGTGGCTGTTGCAAAAAAAACATACAGGTGTTAAAGAATTTTATGAATACCTTGCAATGGTTGTTAATACGGTTTCTGCTTCTTGTAAGCGAAAAATAATCATGTTGGAGGCAAAAAGAGAAAGAGTGGAAAAAGAAATTCTTCTAGGTGAGATTAAGACCGGAAGAGGATTAAACCAAGAGGTTTCCCTTGCACGAGCCGGAGATACACGATGGGGTTCTCATCATAGAACAGTTACAAGTTTGATTAAATTATTTCCGGAAGTTGTTGAAGTACTTGCTTTTATTAAAGAAGAAGGAGAGCTTATTCAACAACGATCTAATGCAAGAGGTATTTTATCATATTTCAAGAAGCTTGATTTTGTGTTTTATATGCACTTGTTAGATGATATTCTAGGCCTCACAAATGCTCTATCAAAACATCTTCAAAAAAAGAGCCAAGATTTGTTAGAAGCGGCTAAATTGATAAATGGAACGAAGCGAGCATTGAATAATTTAAGACAACACGGGTTTGATGGAATGTTGGCAAAGGTGACATCTTTTTGTGAAAAAAATAAGATGGAGATGGTAGAAATGTCGGAAAGTTATGGTAATCAAAGAAACCGTAAGAATGTCGTTACTAACCGGCATCATTTTGAAGTTGAAGTTTTTAATACGGTTTTGGATTTGCAAATTCAAGAACTTGAAAGTCGATTCAGTGAGGTATCAACAACTTTGATAGATAATATGTCGGGTTTAAATCCTTGTGATTCGTTTTCTAAGTTTGACATACCTAAGATCCTAGCATTTTGTGAGATGTATCCGAATGATTTTAGTGAAGAGGAAGGAGGATGCCTTTCGGGTGATCTTTCGGTATTTTATCACACATTAAAGGAAGATGAAAAATTTGCAAAACTAAATGGAATGTGTGATCTTGCTCGTGTAATGGTGGAAACCGAAAAACATAAAACTTTTCCTTTGGTTTATCGGGCGTTGAAGTTAGCATTAGTTTTGCCGGTTGCAACCGCAACCGTTGAGAGGTGTTTTTCTAAGATGAAGCTTATCAAGACGGATTTACGCAATAGAATGGGTGAGGACTATTTGAACAATGCTTTGATTTGCGCGGTTGAAAGAGACACTTTTGATAAAGTCAAAGAAGATGATGTAATGGCTCGATTTCAAGCTTTCAAGAACCGAAGGGGCGAAATCTATTAGGTATGTGTCTAAAATTATCTATTATCATGTTGTTATCTTTATTTCCTTTACATTGTATGAAACTATGGCGAAATTTTTTTTTTTGAACGTTGCTACTGAAAAAATTTTTTAGATCCGCCACTGGTTGTAACCCTTCAAATACATGATTATAAGCTTTAACAAATATCTAGGCTCATTATGGTTCATTAATAAGTTACCAAATAGCCCCTAAGGCATGTATGACATGTTATTGCTCCTCATAATGTATTGTGATTCCTCATTAACCGATTTAACCCTTTAGATAGCGTTTGGTATGCTGGAATGAGATGCATAATTGAATTGAATGGAGTGGATCATTACGAGGGAATAAAAAATAGAGGGTTTGGTTGGTCAATGGAACAAAATCACCCATTACACAACTCATTCCATTATCTCAAAATCATTCCTTACACTCCCCTTGTTTTTTTTTTTTTTCATTCCATTACATCTTATACCTTTCAATAACATCATAGCCCACCAGTCACCACCACAACCCACCACCATCGAAACCACCAATCGACGCCACCATTACGACCACCACAACCCACCACTATGGTCACCACCCACCGCCGTCACCACCAGCCACCAGGATCACCCACCCACCATTGTCGACACCCACCACCACTTCCACCATTGTCGACACCCACCACCACTTCCACCACCCATCCTCGCCCCTGTCACCCACCTCCACCCACCGTCGCCGTCAACCGCCCTCACGAGCCACCACTGTCACCCATACCACCACTACCACCCATCACCGTCGTCGCCGTCACCCATCATTGTTGCCGCTACCCCACCCTTACGCCCACCACCGCTGCCATCATCACCGCCACATATGACCACCTACCTACCACCCCTCCACCGCCACCTCCACCACAACCCATCACTGCAACCACCACCCATCACCACCACCGCCGCCGCCATGCACCACCGACACATATCACCACCCACCACCACTCAGCATCAATTTTATTCATTTGTCTCTACTGCCTATCAAACAACACAAAAGAATGATTTATTTCATTTCTACATGGCAATTAAACAAGACGTGAAATAGTAATGTCTCTCCTGCATAGGGTAACGCCACGTGGCACGTGACTAAGGCAGTACATGTTCCTAATCCCTTGTTGGTTACTTTATTAATTACTACTATACTAACTTAGGTTAGGCTAGTGGAGATACCCCTAATCGGGTCTGGGCACATAACGATTAGGGTTTGGTGTTGTTGGCATATGCTAACTCTATATAAGGAGGTCTTGACCTTTTTAGGGAGTACACTTTTTACTAACCTTAAAAGCTATACACATAGTATCCATCATCACAAATTTTTGTTATAAACAAATACGAAAGTAGTCATTTCCCTACCCAAATACCTTTTCATTGTTTCAGGTTTATTCAACACTACAGAAATCAATGAAGGATCGTTCCTATGGATTAGTGGTCTAGCGATCCCTAACAAGAGGTTAGATCTATTGTTTGTTTATTAACACCATCCGTGAGACAACTCGATAATAATAAATCATAGTTATTCCATAACGCAAAGCATAAATACATGTAAACATAATCAATTGTGATTGAAGTTAGTTAACCATGGTTGAATTTGATAAAAAAAAAAAAAATAGCTCATTATGATCAAACAAAGATAAGTGGTATTCAAATTCTCCAATCATATTTTCCGTTATAATATTAAAACCAAAATTATGTATAGAACAAAGCTTTACGAGAAGATAATCAAAATTAATAAATTATAATCTAATTATTTTTAATTAATAATACTAATGTGCTAAACACTAAACAGTCAACTCCCCTCCTCAAAATTTTAAAGTTCCCTCCTCAAAATTTTAAACATCTACCCCGCCTCAAATTCAATCTGTATTTTATTTTTTTCTATCTAAGAGCATGTTTGGGATTGAGTTTGAAAACAACTTATTGACTTATTGGCTTTTCCAAAAAGCCAATAAGTCAATAAGTTGTTTGAGTTTGATAAAAGCACTTTTTGTTTTAGCTTTTTGGTATAAGTTAAAAAGCTATTTTTCAAAAGCCACAAAATCCTGGCTTTTGAAACTGCTTTTGGCTTCTAAAATAACAAATTACTAATTTATCCACACTTTATTTCTTTATTACTTATTAGGGTTTTATATTATTATGTAAAACTTGCTCCCTCCACAACAACACAGTTGCCGCCATATCCTCTCTGACGCCATCGTTTGTAAGCCTCCTTTGATAAGTATCTCTGTTATCTAGTTTTTTATTCAACCTCGCTGCTTTTGATAACTTGTATTATTATTTTAAGTTTCATCTTATCAAACATACTGCACCTTTCGAAGTATAATCAATATTGGTATTCTTTTTGGCAACTTTGACAAAAGTCAAAAGATGGTGTGATGCCATGACAAAATTTTTAAATAGTAAAGCACTTTCAAAACAAAACAAATATGTACAATGCACCACTAGTAGGCTGAAATTTAAATTATAATTTTTAGTGTGAACAATGTATTTTTTTATGATGGGTTATTTGAATTCTTTTTTTATTAGTTATTAGATTTGATGTTTATGGTTTAATCGTTGTGATTATTTGATGTTTGACATCTTCTTGTTTTAATGTTTTATATAGTGGTAATACGTAATTATCAGATAATGGATGAAAACCACCATAATGTTGTTGATTTCGAAACATCAAACAAAAAGATTAAACAAAAAATCGTGTGGGATAATGCGACATTCATGGTGTTTATCAATGTTTGTTTGGTTGAAAAAGATAATGGGAATAGACCCGGTACTCACTTTAATAAGATTAGGTGGGCGAATTTAGAAAAAACAATGAAGGAAAAAACTGGCAAAAGCTTTGATAAAAAACAATTTAAGAACAAATGGGACAATATGAAAAAAGATTGGAAGCTTTATGACCGCTTAATAAGGCTTGAAACTAGAATTGGTGGGACGAGAAACTTAATCGAAGCATCGTCTGAATGGTGGGAGGAGAAAATAAAGGTAAGTTGAAGTATTATTGTTAATAATTTGTAGGTTTGATTGCATCGTGAAATCCGTGAATTACTCTGTTTATCTTGTAGGCAAATAAAGAGTATGCCAAATTTAGGGAAACAAATTTGGAGATATACGCCACACATTATGCTCCTTTGTTTCGGGATTCTGTTGCTGTTGGAGATCAGACTATGACTCCGTTACAATTTAAAAACAATAGCAATGCGAACGAATTTCTACGTGAAGGAGAGAGTGATGACATAAATTTAGGTGATGATGAGGCTTTGTTTCCTAGTTTTGTTGAATGTAGTTCGAGTAAAAGGAAGAAATCTAAGGACGTTGCAAACAACCGTTCGACGAAAAGTAAAACTTCAGCTTTTGAGGAAAAACTAGATGTCGTATTAGATGCCTTAACAAAAAAAAGTACAGAAACTTTTCCACCAAATAATCTTTCCCCTACACTAGAAGATTGCATGAACATTGTCATGACTTTTCCCGGTTTCAACGAAGGTTCCAAAAAGTATTCAAAAGCATTGCTTATCTTCGTCAAAAAACAACATCGTGAAGCTTTTATGTTTCCAACGACTCATGAAGCAAAGATGGAGTTCCTTAACTTACTTATGGAAGAATGATTTTTCGTTTGACATTATATTTATCATCTGACATTTTATATTTGTTTTATCGTTTGACGTTATATGTGTTAGTTTTTGACGTTTTATATTTGTATTTTCGTTTGACATTATATGTGTTAGGTTTTGACATTTTATATTGGTATTTTCGTTTTGATAAATTTATGTTATATAGGATGGATAGTGACGACTCTGATTCGTATGATGGTGATGAAGAATGTTGGTTGGACGAGGACATGGAATTTAAATCTAGATTAGTTTCCAAGGGGATGGTGAATGACTTAGCACCACCATTCAGCAGCCCCACATCCTTGTTCAACAGTCTATTCATCATCGTTCGGTAGTCTTTTGTTAGAAAGAGGATCAATTGGGATAAGAGAAATCTCATCATTTCTTGTTATAGGAGATCTCAACAGCTAAGTAAATGCAATCATCTAGCCGTTTGAGATCAATCAAGGAGCCTTTTTTGATTTATTTCCTTTCTTAGATTATCCAGATCTTATATAATGTATCATTTGGTGGTTCTTTTGAATACAAGCATAATATTCACAATTATTATACCCTGATTCATATTCTTGACATGGTATCAAAGCGCGTTCTCTGATTCTAGGGCCGTGCTCACCATTTACCGGTATTTCAATAAGAAATTCCTCGCTGCGATGTCCGGAGACGGTAACGAGGGTTCTGATCTGTCAATACAACTATCCAATCTTCTCAAAAATGGCCTCAATCTCCAACCCCAAAATCCCAAACTATCCGACAGCCTACAAATAAACCTCAAACTCAATAGCAAAAATTATGCCTTATGGACTCGAATGATTCGAGTTGCTATAGGCGGAAAATCAAAAAACTTGTTAAAACACCTAACCTCAGACCCTCCAGATCAAAGTGATGCCACATACGAGCAATGGGAACAAGACGACCTGGTCGTTTTCTCATGGCTCATTCAAAATATTGAACCAACTCTTGCCAGCAATCTAACCGAGTTCCCTAACGCAAAAACGTTGTGGGATGCTCTGGTTGTCACTTACAACAGTGGAAAAAGCCAAATTGCAAATATTCAATCTTCATGTCCGAGCCAATGAAATCAAACAAAATGAAACTTCTCTCGAAAATCTGTGGATTACCTTACAAGGGATTTGGGGAGAAATCGATAGAATCGACCCCAATCCAATGAGGTGTCCAGATGACATCAAAACTTATGCCAAAATAAGATCTGACCAGAAGCTATTTCAGTTTCTAAATGCTTTAGACCGGAAGTATGAACCCATAAAACGGGAAATCCTCCGGTCAGAATCGCTTCAAACTGCAGAGGAGGCATATTCAATCGTTTGAAAAGAGGAGGCTCACCATAAAATTCTTGGTACACAACCAACAGATGAATCATCAGGGATAGCAGCCGGACTTATCGCCACCAATACACAAAACCCTAACGGGTCCAGCCTTGTCTCAAGGGGTGTCCGTCGAACTCAACAAATGAAGATCGAGAGGAGTCACCTCAAATGCACTCATTGTGGAATGACTAAACACACCAAGGAAGAATGCTTCAGGATCGTTGGATATCCTGAGTGGTGGAATGATGGTCACAAGAAGGGAACTAAGGGTACTGGACAGGAGAAAGGAAAGGCCGCTGTAGCCACGGGCAACAAAGAGAACGCCATCGGCGTGACAGACAGCGGCGGCGAGGAGGGCATTGGAGGTATGTCGACGGCCGGCTGGGAAGAAGAAGCCATGGATGGAGGTAACAGGTTTGAGGGACTAACCTCAAACCCTATTTGTAACCCTAAATTTTTCCTCAAAAATTTCTTAGAAATGGTGTCTGAAGATGATACCAGAACTATGGTTCAAAGAAACAAAAACTTTTTTGATAAGGACCAGTCTGAAGCCCATCGATGTAAAGGGCAAGTATCTTTGAACCAGAGTATTAAGAAACATAAAGGGAGGTGGTTGTTTGAAACCAGAGGGTTATATAAAACTAGTAGTAAAAGAAAACCCACTAAAGACCACCATTTTAAAGGACAAGATGTCCAAAGTGATAATAAACAAGTTAGTCAAAATATTAATAAAGAAAGAGGTAGCGGTCCTACCGAGATAAAGTCGTTTTCAAAACACGTGATGTCCAAAGTATTAAAAACTAGATTGGCAAAAATATTGATAAACAAAAAGGTAGGTGATCATACCAAGATAAACCAAAATTACTTTTTCAAAAAACGTTGTTTCAAGATTAAAAGACCTTTTTTTCTAAAAATAAAATTGGTTTTTTCTTAAAAAGGGGAAGAAATTTTAGTGTTCGTCAGGCTAATATAGCGCAAAATTGCAAAAAATAGACGAATCATGGATTTTTGACTGTGGTGCCACTGACACCATGACCTATGATTTATCTGACTTTACTTCTAAATGCAAACCTAGAATCAATAGTATAAAAACCTCTAATGGGGGGTTGTTCCTGTTAAAGGAGGAGGAACCATTGAGCTATCTCCTACTCTAAAACTTAAAAACTGCCTATATGTCCCATCCCTGTCACAAAAACTGCTGTCCATTAGCCATATTACAAAAGAGTTAAATTGCATCGTCTTGATGCATCCAACCTTTTGTATTCTTCAGGATATCAGGACGGGAATGATCATTGGGCGTGGCACTGAACGGTCAGGATTGTACTATGTGGAAGAAGTGACTCAACAGGGAAATGTGATGTTAGCACATGGAACTACAAATAGAGAAGCTTGGCTTTGGCATAGGAGATTAGGACACCCGTCTATTGGCTACCTTCGTATTTTATTTCCAAAACTTTTTCCTTCAAATAAAACTTTGAATTGTGAAACGTGTGTTTTAGCTAAAAGTCACAGACATACGTATAACTTAAATAATACTAGAGTTGGAGTTCCCTTTTCTCTTATACATTTTGATGTGTGGGGACCAGCAGAAGTTAATGGGGACAAAACTTTCGTTTCTTTGTTTTATTTATTGATGATTTCAATCGTATGACATAGATCTATGTTAGGATCTGAGTTTGATTGTTTTGATTTGTTTAAGTAAAGATGAGAAGAATGAAGTGCATATAAATGGAAAGTGTAGCGGAATGATAAACTATAAATCAAAACAAGAGAATAATTGTTTTTAATCGAATGCTTTCATTGATTGAAAGATTACAATATTACAAGTACTCCCCCTCAGCCTGATCACTCTGTGATTGTTTGTCTGAGAGAATGTTTTTAGTGATGAATAGAACAGTACAAGCATTGTTATAATTTATAGAAAAATCTAAACCACTGATGATCTAAGCTGACGTCACCTAAGATAGTGACCTCTAACAGAATAACAACATAAAGCATCTGTTAAATACAAACTACTGTTACATTGTAAAACACTGTAAGGTAAACTGTTGTTGGGGAAAACTCTGATGGTCTTGTATCATCTGTTGGAGCCTAAGTGCTGTTGGCTCCAATAGACCTTTAGTCTTTAGCACTTTAGTCAACAGTTTTTCTTCATCGGACCTTTAGTCAGCAGTTGTTCTCTAGCAGTTGTTTATCTAGCAGTCCTTTGCAGCAACAGTTGTTTCCAACAGTTGTTGAGTACAGTAAATGTTAGGGTCAACAGTCTTTTGGGAGAAGTATCTTGTAAACTGCTGTTTATTTCTAAGGATCAACTAAGTAGTATATTTTGGCTTTCCAATCATCTGTTCTTCTCCAGGTCAGCAGACCCAACAATCTCCCCCTAGAACAGATGATGCCAAAACTAACCTTTATTCTTGATCTTTATTTCCTCATCAGACTTTCTCTGATTTGACCTTTGAATTGTAACTCAAAGTTCAAAGAGTAGAGGTCTTCTGCATCTCTTTGAAGCTCAAGGTTCAACAGTGTTTGGAGGTCATCTGTATACAGGCTATATGCATCATCCATGCTTAGCTTTTGAGCTTCTCCATCTGATCTGAGCAGAGTCAATTCATGGGTGTCTTTGTTGACCTTCCATTTTAGAATTTTTGAATCAGTGGATTTGCTGAGATGCACTTTTATTCTGGATGAGTTTGGTGATGGAGGTCTCCCAATGAGTTCTCTGAGTTTTTCAGTAGTGGGATCAGAGAAAAAGTGTATTTGATTGTAGAGGCCCTCCTTTATAAAAGTATCAGCAAACTTCTTCTGATCTTCTTCAGACATTTCTTTCTTCTTTTTGAACTGTCTTCTTGCAGCAGCAGATAGATTAGAAGTGTCAAGTAAGCTGTCTAATGTAAAATCCTGTTGAGGTCTCTTTATCAAGGGTTCATCAGAGTAGACAGGTTTTCTGGGCAAGGTATGGTCTTTCTTCCTGTTTTCTTCCAATTTCTTGTAAGTTTCAACCAGCCTCAGCTCTGACCATTTAGCAACAGACCTCATCTCTCCATACTTTGCAGCCATAATTTCTTGTCTCATTCTCTTGAACTTCAAGGCTCTGGCTGGATCTCTGCCTTTCCTAAAGTCAGGGGCAGAGACCTTTGTTGGAGGATTCTTGGCCATGTCTTCAATTCTTATAAGCTCTTCTCTGAGAGCATGAGTGGTCCAGCCTTCAAACTGTTTCTTGTTTGCTTTGTGGCATGGTTGACAAGATTTGTTCAAGAAGTGATTCCCTAACCTCCCTTTCCATGTCACTGCTGAGAGGCATGGTAGACATGGAGTTGCTCAGGGTCTTAGCAAAATCTTCAATCCTTCTCTGTTTGCTAAGCTCTGCTGAATAGATGCCCTGAACACTCCTGTCATCTTTCCCTTTGCATTTCTCTTTGATGATTGCATCTGCCTGTTCAGCCTTGTATTTTAGATATTGATCTATGTTTAGGGGAACAGGAAAATTTGGAAGAGATGGGAAAGATCTTTCAGATGGTTGTTCAGTATTGTAGAAGGATTGCATTTCCCCCTTAAGTAGATCAAGTTCAAGAGGATACTGAACAGCCAATGGTGTAATGGTTGGTGGTGGTCTATGGGATGTAAATTGTGAGGTGTGTGGTGAGAATGATGAAAGTGAAATGGCAGATATGGGTGTAGATTGTGTGGTTGAAGTAGTAGGTGGTGATGTGTGAATGTTTTCATCCTGTACCACAAAGGTAGATTTTCTCTTCTTTTTGTACAAGATTTTTTGTGATGGTGGTGTTGAAGCAGTGGTTGTGGTTGTGCGTTTTAATGCATATTGAGACCATAAGTTTAGACTTGACACAAATATGATAGAGGCATTAGGATTACCCATTTTTGTTTAGCCTTTTCGTTTGTTTTTGTTATTTGACCCGTTTCACCATTTTTACCATTAGAAACCACTTTGAGCCTAAACCTTTCGTTTGTCACCCATTTTATTTTATATTGATTACCGGATTGTATATATTAATGTAATGTGGAAAAAAAATTATATATTAGCATAAAGAGTAGCTGCAAAAAAAAAAAAAAAAAAACTGAAAAAAAACAAGAAAAAGAAAAATATATGAAAAAAAAATCTGAAGAAAAAAGAAAGATATATGAAAAAGTGAGAGAAAAGAAAAAAATAGAATAAAGATTGTGGGTCGAGAAGACCTAAGAGTTAGAGTTTATATGTTCATGGTGTATCCGGTTTATCTCTTATTTTTATTTTTAGCCAATTTTTTCCCAACAAAATACCCTACCTTTAACCCTTACCTACCCTTTCGAAGTCCTCTTGATTTGTGTTAGTTTTAGCAATTAGGTGGAAATTTGATTGACGTACAAGCTTATGATAATTTTGCTTCATAGTTCGGTTTTGAGAGATTCACTCCAAACAAATATATAACCGAGAGATGAGTGATATTGTGAGGGGTGCTTGCCTGTGCATAGTCGGTTGCTTGAAGGTAAGTGAAGTTTGACTAGGTAGGCCTTGTTTTTAAAATTGTATCATCTTGACTAGTCAGCCTTTTGAACGATGTAAGTCTTGTGAAACCGCTATGCTTGTTGATTTCGTAGCTTGCTTTTGACCCTGTTTGACGCTATCGTTTTTGTTAAGTGCTTTGTTGAAAATGTTGTTTGGGATTTTGTATAATTCTTTTTCGGGACGCAAAAGTTTTAAGTGTGGGGATGTTTGATGTGTTGCAAAACACATCTCTTTTCCTATGTATTTTGTATATTATTTGGTTAGATTGTTATTCGTTTCGTGTCATTTTTATTATGTATTTGTTATTTTAATTATTTTGTAGGTGTTCGTGAGAAGGGAGCTTAAAACAGTGAAAAATAATCAAGACACGGGCACCTGGTTTGAGCAAAGACTAATAATAATAATAATAATAATAATAATAATAATAATAATAATAATAATAATAAAGATATGGAACAAGTCACGTGGACTTTTCCTTGTGGGGGCCCAAGAGAATTCTAAAAAGTCAAAATAAAACCCTACGAAAAAGAGGATTATGAAAGAAGCGGATATACATTGGAGAGGAAGGGCCGCAACAGAGGAGAAATTCATATTATTATCGAAGGGATCTAAGGAGTAGCCTTTCATCTAAGGTTTTGGAAGAGAAGGAGTGAAGGAGAAGAAGGCGTGGTTCAAGTATTGAAGGTTTTATATTTATTTACTTTGTGTCTATGAATATTGGTACCATGACTTTGCTATATTTTGAACCAATGTTTTTATCTTGTTCCATTACTATTATGTTTGGCTAAAACATTAGTGGCCACCTAGGTTTCACATGACGACTTTTTGATTTTGGTTTATGTTTCGGTTTTGGATTTTATAGTTGGATTTATGTTTTAGTAAGAAACTTGTTTATGATTCTATGATGTGTGTGCGTGCTTTTTACTAATTTATGATCTTTTAATGTTCCACGAGTGTCTTAGTGAATGTCTTTCATGTTTGGACACTTGTTAGAATTACTTGCTTTGTGCTTGTAGTTTACTTTATGGTTTTAGGCCTAAATTCCATAGGAACATTGATTGTGAGTTTAGAGGTAATTAGTATTCTTCCTACTATTGAGACCGAGAGGTGACAGGTAGTCAGGTTTGTCTTTGGTGCTAGAGGATTAGGCTAGAAACGCTGAGAGATCAGGTTTTCCTAGGTTCTCTAGTATTATTTGCTTATCTGTGTCATAGATTTACTTTACAGGTTACTCCTTGCACTTTAGGGTGTATTGTGATTGGAGAGTGAGAAATCTAAACCAGTCTAGCGAGTACTTTAGCATGGTTAGTGAGACCGAGAGGTGATCTAACCAATCAGTGAGACTAGTAGCCTTTAGGATTCCTTTTTGGTCAGTCTTGGTAAATGATCCGGGAGCCACTAGGATACTAGGGGTGAATATTATAAGATCCTGATTGCCAACATAGTTTCCAAAGCCGGGGCAGTTCCAATTTCATTAGTAGGATTCGATACCTAGGTGGTTGCCTTTCCCATATCTGATTTTCCTCCTTAGTGATCCTCTGCTATCTTTTAATTTAAGCCTTTTAATTTATTTACGTAGTAATTAATTAATATAAAAATCACAAAAATCCAATTTGCTAGGCTAGGAGTCGATAGAGGTCTAGTACCGAGAGTCGCCACATTGTGTCCACGGATCGATATTCCGAACTTACTTGCTCTGCTACACTGCGATCGGTGCACTTGCCGTTAGTGTGTGGTTTAGCGGGTTTATCCATTTTTAAAACTTGACCCGAATTTATTTAATACACATTTTCACACATCATTGTGTTAACATCTGTTGGCACTTTTGTAGAACCAGCAGATGTTTGGGATTTGGGTGGTTGAGTGGTTGTAGATGGTGTATTGGTGGTTGTGGCAGTAGGTTCAGCGGTTGGTTTGGTAGTTGTAGTGATAGGTTCAGATGTTGTGGTGGTATCAGTGGTTTTGGTAGCAGTGATTTTAGCAACAAGTTTGGATGGTGGTTGTCTGACATGTTTGGCAGGCATTTTCTTCCTTTTAGAGGAACCAACATCTTCAACTTCTTGTTGATGTTCTTTCTTTAATTGTACCAAGTACTCTGCTTTAACTTCCAAAGTGTCAGCCCTCTTTTGCTTTTCCTCAGCAACCTTTTCAGCTTCTTCATTAGCAGAGATATCAACTTCCTTTACTTTGCTGGTTTTGGAAGTTTCAGTAGCAGTAGAGGATTGAACATTTGGTTGTTGTTGTTGTTGTTGTGGTGGTGCTGTATGGGTAGACCCTGGTTTGTTGGCAGACTTTGATTTTCCCTTTTGTGAGGGTGTACAACCAAAGGGATCTAGCTTTGGCAATCTATCTCTGCCACTCTCCCCCTTTTTGGCATCATCAGCAGTGAAGTCATCATCATCTTCATCTCTGAGAATTGTGGTAGGGGCAGAGCTAGTGGTCTTTAATGGCTTTAATGTCAGCTTGGGTATCTTTGTATCTAGCATCCACCATATTTCTGATTTCAGCCATGTAAGTTTCATGTGTCTGATTTGCTAGTTTTCTGTGAGCTATGATGATGGGGGAAACTGATTTCCATAACTCACTAGCAATATCAGCTGTGGATGGTTGACTCTTGGTAAGAGTAGCCAATGATCCCAATATTGTCTTGATATCTGATTTGATATCATCAACAGAGGTTTCTATGGACTGTACTCTGGCCGTCAATTCTTGGTATTTTAACCCATCACCTAAGTTAATAGGATCATCTGGATTCCTACCAGTGGTAGTTGTAACTGGTTCAGTCCTAGGAGGTGAGTCCGAAGGATGAGAACAAGATACCCCTTTTTCTTGGTTCTGGGGACTTCCAACTGATTTTGGGGACACTATAGTGGCCTCATCAGTTGTTGCCTTCAAGGAAGTCTTAGCTATGTAACCACTGTCCTGTTGTGAGACAATGGTCTCTACATCAGTAGTGGCTGCTTCACTTGAAAACTCACCTAGAGTTTCATTGAACTCTAGGGGTGTAACCTCATCTTCTGCTTGTGGGATGGCTATTTGATTTTCCTAAGTCCCAGTCACTTGTGGGGGTATACTCTCATTGATGGGTGAAGGAGAGGAACTGGGATTGTCCTGAGTTTTATCAATAGCCTCAAACAGAGGTTGCATGGTTGGAGGGACATGTTTTGGTGAAGGTGGAGGAGTGAAAAGAGAATTAGCCCTGGGAGAGGGGCTTGTGAACATATGGTCAAGTGACTCATATGCATCATGATGTGTTTCCCTTTGGCTTACAACATGATCCTTTTGTGAGGATTCATGAGGAGTTTGTTCAGGTTGAGATATATCCATCATTTGCGAGGAAGTAACAACAGTGGTTTCTTGTTGCTTTTGTGTTGCAACAGGGTTTTCCTCTGGTATCTCATCTTCCAGAGGCCCCTTTTTGGTTTTAGTGGTGGTTTTTGTGGATGGACGTTTTCTTTTAGAGGTGGCTGGTGTGGGTTTCACAGCACTGGATGTAGTACCATGATCACCAGGAGCAGTGGGCTCAACAATAGAGGTTTGGACAACAGTTGTTGTCTTAGTCCTCTTTGTTTGTGTTTTTGAAACTTTTGACACTTTTGACACTTTTTCTTGGGTAGTTGAACCCAACATTCTTGTGAAAGTTTCATCAGTTAGACTCTTCATTTGAACAGACTCACCCTTTTTGAAATCTTTTTCTGGTAAAACCTTTTGAAGGATTACACTCAAAATTCTTGGGTAAATCAGAAAAGCATTATTAGACCCAAACTTTATGGCTTTCACATTTGATACTAAGTCCATAAACAGTCCCTGGGATAAATTGAAGTCAGAGACTGACAACATAGCATATCCCAAGTACTGAATCCTCAATGGGATTTCATTGAATGAAGTGGACTTAGCAGAGACACAGAGAAGGAGGGTATGAAAGAAAACTTTCATGACTGGTGGGAAAAACTTTTTAAATAGAGTAGACCCAGTCAATTGTGCATCATAACCTCTTTCCTGAAACTCTGTGTGAAGCTCTGCCTTAGGGAAAGAGTCGTTACCTGACAGGTCATTGAGTGAGAAGGTTGTGGATATCAGTTCAGGAGTAATGGCGATACTTGACTTTCCAATTTTTGAGATAATGTATGTAGGCTTTTTGTCTTGGAGAAGAAACTCAGCATTCAACCAAAATTCTTGGAGGGTATCGAGATAAATGGGAGCATCAGCAGTTAGGATTGTCAGGTATTTGGAATTTAAGATGATGTCGATAGTGGAATGGAATGGAACGTTTTCATCTGTTTTCACCAGATATGGGAGATAATTGTGGGTGGCTTTTGCTTGAAGATCCATTGTAATGGATTTCGAGTGGGAAGATGAGTGGAATTAGAGTAAGGGTTTTAGGTTGAAGAAGGCGGTTTCAGTATTTTGAATACAATGAGACAGTGTAACGACTGTTGTGGTAATACAGGGGTTTTATAGGCTTTGGTGAAACCACTGATGTGGCCAAAACTCTGCTTTTGAGAGCAAACGCGGCAAACATCTGATGGACAAACATCTGGTGGCATACAGCTGTTGCCAAAGGTCTGATGCAAACAGCTGTTGTCTTTCCAAAGTGCTGATGCTAACAACATTTGTTTTTTTATAGATAGATATATAGGGGATGGATAATACGGAAACCCTAAATAATGAGAAAACTCTAGAAAACCCTCAAAAAAACCTACTTCCCGAGCTTTTGTTTTTTTTTTTAAAATTAGGGCATGTAATATACATGTTTTTGAGTGTTTTGAGCCAAAAAAAAAATCAAAAAAGCGCCCAAGGGTTTTTTTTTTAAAAAAATAAATAAGTTTTGCATCATAACATATGTTACCAGTGCAAAAATAAGCTAACATATGTTATGATGCAAAAATTTATATTTTTTTTTTTAAAAAAAACCCTTCGGCGCTTTTTTGATTTTTTTGGCTCAAAACACTTAAAAACATGTATATTACATGCCCTAATTTAAAAAAAAAAAGCTCGGGAAGTTGGTTTTTTTTAGGGTTTTCTAGAGTTTTTTCATTTTGAAGGGTTTTCTCCCTATATTTCCACTATATATATATATATATATATATATATATAATGAAACAGTTGTTTTATCTGATCAGAGGTTTGAAACAGATTTTTCAACTAACAATGAATAGAGTGGATGAAACAGTGGTTGTTTTATCTTTAACAGATTTTTCAACCAAAATGCTATTTTTAAGGATGAATTTTGATTTTTCTGTAACATTTTAATGTTTTTATTTAAAACATCTTTGTTGTTTATTCCATGTTTAGCATACCAATTCTAGAAATCAGATTTGTGAAGGTAGATGTGTCTAAAGCTTTTGTCAACACATCTGCCAACTGATCCTCTGTTGGAACATGGTGCAGAGAAATCCAACCTTTTTCATAGCTATCTCTGACAAAATGATGTCTGATGTCTATGTGCTTTGTTATTGAGTGAGATACTGGATTTTTGATGATATTTTCAGCAGCTTGACTGTCCAACATGAGTGGAATTCTTAGTGAAGTTATCCCAAAATCCAGCAGTTGATTTTGAAGCCACATGAGTTGAGCTGTACAGCTTGCAGCAGCAATGTATTCAGCCTCAGCTGTTGAAGTTGAAACAGCTGCTTGCTTTTTGCGTTGCCATGAGACTAAGGCATTCCCTAGAAACTGGCACCCTCCTAATGTAGACTTCCTTGTAGTGTGGCAGCCAGCAAAATCACTATCTGAATAACCTGAAAGCTCAATGTTTCCATTAGCAGGATACCAGATACCAAGTGTGGGAGCACCTTTCAGGTATCTAAATATCCTTTTTACAGCAATAAGGTTTGACTTTCTGGGTGAAGCCTGGGATCTAGCACAAACACAATTGGCAAACATAATGTCTGGCCGAGATGCAGTTAAGTACAATAAAGACCCAATCATGCATCTGTAATGTGTCTGGTCAAGACTTCAGAAACGTATTTGGTTTGGTGAATAAAGATCCCCGTTGGTTTTTGGTCCACCTGCAAGCCTAGGAAAAACTGCATCTCTCCCATCGCACTCATTTCGAACTTTTCCTGCATAACTTTTTCGAATTCTCTGCATAAAAGTTCATTAGTAGATCCAAAAATAATGTCATCAACATAAATTTGCACTAGAAGCAAGTCATCTCCTGTTCGTTTTGTGAACAGTGTGCAATCTACCAAACCTCGTTTGAATCCTTTGGATAGAAGATACGTGCTCAGCTCCTCATACCATTGTCGTGGAGCCTGGTGCAACCCATAGAGAGCTTTGTTTAGAACGTAGACCTTATCCCGGTGGATAGGATCCTCAAAGCCTGGTGGTTGTAACTGGTTCAGTCCTAGGAGGTGAGGCCAAGGAATGAGAATCAGATGCCCCTTTTTCTTGGTTCTAGGGACTTCCAACTGATTTTGGGGACACTATAGGGGCCTCATCAGTTGTTGCCTTCAAGGGAGACTTAGTTATGTAACCACTGTCCTGTTGTGAGACAATGGTCTCCACATCAGTAGTGGCTGCTCCACTTGAAAACTCACCTAGAGTTTCATTGAACTCTAGGGTTGTAACCTCCTCTTCTGCTTGTGGGATGGCTGATTGAATGTCCTCAGTCCCAGTCACTTGTAGAGGTATACTCTCATTAATAGGTGAAAGAGAGGAACTGGGATTTTCCTGAGTTTTCTCAATAGCCTCAAACAGAGGTTGCATGGTTTGTGGAACATGTGTTGGTGAAGGTGGAGGAGTAAAAAGAGAATTAGCCCTGGGAGAGGGGCTTGTGAACATATGGCCAAGTGACTCAAATGGATCATGATGAGTTTCCCTTTGGCTTACAACATGATCCTTTTGTGAGGATGCATGAGGAGTTTGGTCAGGTTGAGATATTACCAACTGTTGTGAGGAAGTAACAGCAGTGGTTTCTTGTTGCTTTTGTGTTGCAACAGGGTTATCTTCTGGTATCTCATCTTCCGGAAGTCCCCTTTTTGGTTGAGTGGTGGTTTTTGTGGATGGACGTTTTCTTTTGGAAGTGGCTGGTGTGGGTTTCACGGCACTGGATGTAGTGCCATGATCACCAAGAGCAGTGGGCTCAACAACAGAGGTTTGGACAACAGTTGTTGTCTTAGTCCTCTTTGTTTGTGTTTTGGAAACTTTTGACACTTTTAATACTTTTTCTTGGGTGGTTGAACCTAGCATTCTTGTGAAAGTTTCATATGTTTGAAACAGATTTTTCAACTTAATAGTGGATAGAATGGATGAAATAGTGGTTGTTTTATCCTTAACAGATTTTTCAACCAAAATCCTATTTTTAAGGATGGATTTGATTTTCTGAAACATTTGAATGCTTTTATTAAAAGCATTTGTGTTGTTTAATCCATGTTTAGCATACAAATTCTAGAAATCAGATTTGTAAAGGTAGATGTGTCTAAAGCTTTTGTCAACACATCTGCCAACTGATCCTCTATTGGAACATGGTGCAAAGAAATCAAACCTTTTTCATAGCTATCCCTGACACAATGATGTCTGATGTCTATGTGCTTGGTGGTTGAGTGAGAAACTGGATTTTTGATGATATTTTCAGCAGCTTGACTGTCCAACATGAGTGGAGTCTTTAGTGCAGTTATCCCAAAATCCAGCAATTGATTTTGAAGCCAAATGAGTTGGGCTGTACTGCTTGCAGCAGCAATGTATTCAGCCTCAGTTGTTGAGGTGGAAACAGCTGCTTGCTTTTTTGCTTTACCAAGAGACTAAGGCATTCCCTAGAAACTGGCACCCTCTAGATGTAGACTTCCTTGTGGTGTGGCAGCTAGCAAAATCACTATCTGAATAACCTGAAAGCTCAATGTTTCCATTAGCAGGATACCAGATACCATGTGTGGGAGCACCTTTTAGGTATCTGAATATCCTTTTCACAGCAATAAGGCTTGACTTTCTGGGTGAAGCCTGGGATCTTGCATAAACACAATTGGCAAATATAATGTCTGGCCTAGATGCAGTTAAGTACAATAAAGACCCAATCATACATCTGTAATGTGTTTGGTCAACTAGTCCATCCTTGTCATCAATAGTGAGTAGCTTGACTGTACTCATGGGTGTACTACATGGCTTACAGTCATTCATCTCAAATCTAGTTAACAAATTTTTCACATATTTGTTTTGATGAATGAATGTGCCATTTTGCAGCTGCTTCACTTAGAGACCAAGGAAGCACTGAAGTTCACCCATAGCACTCATTTCAAACTCTGCTGTCATGAGTTCCTTAAACTCTTCACACATTTTGTTACATGTGGATCCAAAAATGATGTCATCCACATATATTTGAACAATCATTAAGTCTTTCCCTCTCCATTTCAAAAATAAGGTTTTATCAATTTTACCTCTTGTGAAACCAATGGATAAGAGAAAGGTGGAAAGAGTTTCATACCAGGCCCTAGGTGCTTGCTTGAGTGACAAGGCTTTGTTAAGCTTGTAGACATAATCAGGATGGAATGTGTCTTCAAAACCAGGTGGTTGACATACATAGACCTCTTCCTGAATTTTTCTATATAGGAATGCACATTTGATGTCCATCTGATACACATTGATGTTGTGGTTGACAGTAAAGGCTAGGAAGAGTCTGATAACTTTTAACCTAGCTACAGGAGCAAAGGTTTCATCATAGTCTATCCCTTCTTCTTGTCTGAAGCCTTAAACCACAAGCCTGACTTTATTCTTGACAACTATACCCCTTTCATCAGTTTTGTTTTTGAAGACCCACTTTGTGCCAATTGGACAAACATCCTTAGGCAGTGGTACAAGTTCCCATACTTGTTGTCTTTTAAATTGAAGGAGCTCTTCATGCATAGCTTCTACCCAACTGTTGTCTTTTAGTGCCTCTTGGTACTTGACAAGTTGTGTGAAAGATAGAAAGCCTGTAAAAAGACAGATATTTGAGGATTGGCTTCTTGTGAGCACACCCTCTCTGATGTTGCCAATGATTTGATCTGGTGGATGAGCTCTTAGGTAGATTAGATCTCCCTGATATGGTATGATGGCATTTTGAGGTGAAGGACAGAGGTTTGGTGACTCTGTTGATGTAACATCTGTTTGCACTTCTGTAGTGCCAACAGATGTTTGAAATGGAGGTGGGGGAATGGGTCCAAGTGGTGTAAAACTGGACTGACTTTTGTCAACAGAGGTTTGACTTTTGTTAACAGATGATTGAGCAGTGGATGTAATAGGTGAAGCAGTGGTTTGAGGGTAGGACTGGCCAACAGTGGCTGACTCAGCTATGACAGAGTTTTGACAGGTGTTTTGAACAGCTGCTTCCTCTGATGCAGAATAGACTTTATAGTGACTTGGGATCACAACATCTGTTCTGTAATCTTGTTGTGGAGATTGTGAAATACCTGCACTGTTAGTTTTGATAGTAATATCTTCAAAGTTGAATTTATCTAAATCAAACAACTCAGCAAGATTTGCTGGGATTTTTAGGGATGAAAGTTCATTGAACTCTACATTCAGAGTTTCTTCAATTGTCTTGGTCCTTGTGTTAAATACTTTATAGGCCTTAGCAGTAGAAGAATATCCCAGAAAATATCCACAATCTACTTTGGCTACAAATTTTGAAATGGAATCTTTAAGATTTAAGATGAAACATGGGCAGCCAAAGATTTTGAAAAATGAGATTAATGGTTTGATTTTAAACAAAATTTCATAAGCAGTCTTTTGATGTCTTGGGTTGATTAAAACTCTGTTTTGAACATAGCAAGCAGTGTTTACAGCTTTTGCCCATAAGGACAGTGGCAAACCAGAATCTGCTAGCATGGTTCTTGCAGCTTCAATGAGAGTTCTATTTTTCCTCTCAACCACCCCATTTTTCTCTGGTGTTCTTGGGATGCTGTACTGCCTCACAATCTCTTTTGACACACAGAAATCATCCAACTCCTTATTTTTAAACTCTGTTCCATTGTCACTTCTAAAGACTTTTACTGGCAAGTCATATTGTTTTTCAACTTTGGTGACAAAGTCCTTCAAGATACCTGCAGTATCATCCTTAGAGTGTAAAAAGTAAGTCCATGTAAAC
This sequence comes from Ambrosia x helenae, assembly GCA_030844895.1. NCBI lineage: Eukaryota > Viridiplantae > Streptophyta > Magnoliopsida > Asterales > Asteraceae > Ambrosia > Ambrosia x helenae. The sequence continues at coordinate 84,485,789 of CM061233.1, forward strand.
CTAGAAAAATCATCAACTATGACAAGACAAAATCTCTTTCTTCTTAGACTCATGATTTTAACTGGGTTAAACAAGTCCATGTGCAACAATTGTAGACATTGACTTGTTTTGGACTCATCAATGGATTTGTAAGAGCTTTTATGTTGTTTTCCTTTTAAGCAGGAAACACAATGCTCATCACATTTGAATTATTTTGATGGTAAACCTCTGACAAGGCTTTGTTTGGAGAGTGAGTTAATAGTTTGAAGGTTGGTGTGACCCAGTCTCCTATGCCACAATTCTGTCTCTTTAGTGGAGGCAGCAGAAAACAGACAGACATTTGCCATAGGATTATCTTTCAACATATCAACTACATACACATTGCCACTTCTATGAGCAACAAGTTGTGCTTTGCTCTCAGCAATGATGGTATCATTCTTTTTCACCACTTCTGGCCCAATAATCTTACAAGTTTTCTTAGTGAAGAATGAGCCATACCCTTTGTCACTCATTTGTGATACACTAAGAAGATTAAATTTAAGATTATCAATAAGATTGACATTTTCAAACTTGAGTTTCCCAGCCTGATTAGTCCCTGAACCCAACACCTTACCTTTTGAATCATTACCAAAGGATATATCACCCCCTCCATGAGCTAAGAAGTCCAGAATAAGGGCTCTACATCTTGTCATGTGCCTAGAGCCTCCACTATCTACATACCAATGGCTATCTAAGCATGCAGAAGCTCCTTGCACAACAGTAATTGATTAGTTTTGGTGAGTGTCCAAAGCCAAGTTGGCTTTGGATGGGTCCACAGACTTTTCAGCCTCAATCTTAGGAAGGTGATTAGTGGTTTGAACTAGTTTTTGAATCAAGTTCAACAACTGTTGCTGACCATTTGCCAGTGCTTGGATGTCAACACTTAGTGCAACAGATGTTTGATCACTTCCTGACAGATGATAGTATCCATAGGGATTTCTGTTCACTCTTGGTTTAGAAGGCCTCTTGGGTTCTTCATAAACATTTGGCAGATTATGACAAGGTGGTTGTCCATATCCCCTTAGGTACTTGTTGGTGGGTGGAGCATCTGTTACTTGAACATCTCTAGAAGCAGATGTTTCCATGTTTTTGGTAACAGGTGTTTGAACTGGAGCAAAAGTCTGCTTGGGTTTTCCTTTTGAAGTACTCACCACTTGGTTTGCAAGAATTTTAGCCTTGTACTCTTGTATTTTGACATCAAAATTTTTGAGATACAGGCACTCTTTGGTTTTGTGATTCTTCTTACCACATATTGAGCACGTGGTCTTAGAATCACACACACTTGTTCCTTTGTTGATATCATATGCTTTTAGAAGAAAACAATTTTTAGTAACATGATTCTTCTTTTCACAGAAATCACAGAACAAGTGAACAGACTTTTCTTTCTTTTTCCCCTTTTCAGTCTTCTTTTCAACAGATGTTTGATCATCTGCTGGAAGATCTATCAGGGGAATAACCTTTGCCTGTGGTGCTTTCTTATCATCAGGGGTTCTGAAATCAACTGGTTTGAAGTTCTCAAGAGTACCACACTCATCAGACCAAGTAGGTTTAAATTCAAATTTTTCAAGTTCAGTGAATGATGAGGAACCTTCTGGTTTTTCAAGAACAATTTTCTTGCCATTAGGTTCAGTGATTTTAATCTCTTGACCCTTCAAATTAGTTGGTACTACCTCAACAAACTTTTGATCCCTTTTGTCAGTGTTTTCAAAAGCTGGAGCAGTGGTTTCAAAACCAAACCCAAACTTCACATGACTTTTGGTTTGTTTGTTGAGGAGCATCTCAAAACCTTTACATGATTCCACCCATTTCTGACATTCAACTTGGGTGGACTCAAGCTCACTTTTGCAAATATGATATTTAGTTATCATAGTTTGGAGCTGGTCTTTGGTTATAGTTGCTTCATGTTTTAAACTGCCTATTTCAGATTCTTTTTCAGCCAATTTTGATTTTAACTCGTTTGAAAGTTTCTCAAATTGAACTTCATCATCTAAAATTTTCTTTCTAAGGTTTTCATTCACCTCTTTGATGTTAGCAAATGCTATTACACATTTGTCAGAACACAAATCTTTAAGGATTTGAGGAGATACCTTAGCAGCAGCCATCAATGCACCCTCACACTTGCACTCACAATCATCAGATGCACCCCAGGGATCTGAGAGATTTACCACCTCTTCTTCAGATTTTTCACCTGCAACTACCTCATCAACAATATCATCAGTCATAACTACAGATTCAGTCACCACCTCCTCAGATTCAACTTCTTCTACCATAGCCATGAAACAAAAATTTTCTGGTTCATTTTCAGCTTTGGCAACTAGTGCAAAATTTTAATCTGTCAACTCATCTGGTAGACTGCTCCAATCAACAAAGCCTTGTGTGAAGAAATTCTGTTGACTGGTCTCTGCAGGGGCAGAGGGTGGAGCAGCAGTCATTGGCACTTGTGCCTGAGCTACAGGTGTTTGCACATAGTGGATCTGAGGAACAGTGGTTTGGACATACTGGACAGGAACAATGTTTGAGGACTGTGCAAAATGAGCAGTGTTTTGCACATTTGGTCCAGGGGTATTATGGGAAACTTGATAAGTGTTGGTCTGTGGCCTTTGATTTGGATAGGTAATCATAGGTGTACCATGTTGACTCCTACATTCCCTAGCAAAATGACCAAGTCTATGACATTTATAACACTTAATCTTAGATTTATCCAACCCCACTTTTGACCTGCCAGTTAACCCCGGAAACCTTCTCCCAGTTTTCTTGTAAAAATTGTTAGTTCTTACACTGAGAAGGGCCAATTGGTGCATAATGTCTATTTCTTCCAAATCATCAGGGTCAAAGTATTTTAAGTCATCATACTCAAAGGATATGTTATCAGATGCCTGGATATCACCACCACTTGCTGTAAAAGCATAGTTTGGTGAATAAGAGTCAGAGTTAAAACCTGAATTAAAACCTGAAGTTATGATAATGAAATGATCATAACTCTGATCCTTACTATTACCAGGCATCTCATCATGACCCAGAAGTGCTGTATTACCAAATACATAGTCATCAGACACTTTTCCAGAATCCTGGAGCTTCTTTTTCTGGTTAAGCTCTCTCTCATAGGTCAAGAGCTTACCATGAAGCTGGGTTAGTGATAGGTCCTTGAATCTAATTGAGTTTCTCATAACTATAGCAATAGTGTCCCATTTATCTAGTAATGATCTTAAAAACCTATGGTTCAAAGTTGAATGAGGGTAAGTTAGACCAACCAGTTTTAGTTCACTAATGAGACGGTTAAACCTCCCAAATTGTTGAGTTAATGACTCTCCCTTTACATGACTGAATGTTTCATATTGTTGGTTAAGTATTTCACGGTTGTTTTCAATAACCTCTTCAGTCCCACCAAATTGTTCTTTCAGTGCATCCCACAACTCCTTTGCACTGTTACAGTGTAACAGCCCAGCATATATATCATTGGGTAGAGCCATGGCCACAATACTAAAGGCCTTAGCATCTAACTCAATTTTCTGAAAATCCTGGTCGGAGTATTTTTCAAGTTTCTTAGGCTCCTGAACCTTGGGATCTTCAGTACTCGGCACCATCGGAACATGTGGTCCGAAGATAATCGACTTCCAACACCCAGTGTTCTGTTGATCTAGAACATGGCTCATCCGACGTTGCCAGATATTGTATTCAGATCTGACAAGCATCGGTGGCTTGTTGTTCGTGCCAGTGTTGCGTGGATCGTGATTGATTGAAGCCATTCTCTGATTTTTCAAAACAAAGTTTGTTTACAAACGGTTGAATCAAAAATAAACTATTACTCTGTTTTCAATCCGACAAACAAACGATATCAATAATTGTGAGCTGATCTGTTTATATTAAATTGATTGGTTAGATCGAATTTAATTGACCAATTTCTGATACCAATTGTTAGGATCTGAGTTTGATTGTTTTGATTTGTTTAAGTAACGATGAGAAGAATGAAGTGAATATAAATGGAAAGTGCAGCAGAATGATAAACTATAAATCAAAACAAGAGAATAATTGTTTTTAATCGAATGCTTTCATTGATTGAAAGATTACAATATTACAAGTACTCCCCCTCAGCATGATCACTCTGTGATTGTTTGTCTGAGAGAATGTTTTGAGTGATGAATAGAACAGTACAAGCACTGTTCTATTTATAGACAAATCTAAACCACTGATGATCTAAGCTGACGTCACCTAAGATAGTAACCTCTAACAGAATAACAACATAAAACATCTGTTAAATACAAACTACTGTTACATTGTAAAACACTGTAAGGTAAACTGCTGTTGGGGAAAACTCTGATGGTCTTGTATCATCTGTTGGAGCCTAAGTGTTGTTGGCTCCAACAGACCTTTAGTCTTCAGCACTTTAGTCAGCAGTTTTTCTTCATCAGACCTTTAGTCAGTAGTCCTTTACAGCAGCAGTTGTTTCCAACAGTTTTTGAGTACAACAGATATTAGGGTCAACAGTCTTTTGGGAGAAGTATCTTGTAAACCGCTTTTTATTTCTAAGGATCAACTGAGTAGTATATTTTGGCTTTCCAATCATCTGTTCTTCTCCAGGTCAGCAGACCCAACAATCTATTTTTTGAAACATAAATCGAAGGTCTTTGAAAAATTTACTATATTTTATACTATGATACAAACCCAATTTAAAACGAATATTCAAATCCTCAGATCCGACAATGGAGGAGAATATGTAAATGAATCTATGAAACAATTTTGTCAAAACAAAGGTATTATCCATCAAAAAACGTGCCATTATACCCCTGAACAAAATGGCACTGTTGAACGAAAAAAATCGCATTCTTTTAGAGATAACTCGAGCCTTCTTAATTGAGTCTCAAGTCCCTACATCTTTTTGGCCTGAAGCAGCTGCAACTGCCACATATTTAATTAATCGTCTCCCTACCAAAGCACTAAATCTCAAAACTCCTATTCAAGCTCTCTTTGATTTTACCAAAATTCCTCCTCCACTTACTTTACAACCACGAGTTTTTGGGTGCACTGTCTATCCTCATATCCCTAAACATCATCGAGGCAAACTGGGCCCATGTGCAGAAAAATGCGTCTTTGTAGGTTATGGGATTGACCAAAAAGGATATCGATGCTATAGTCCCAAACGTCGCCATATATACAGTACCCTTGACTGTGACTTTCTTGAAACCGAGTTTTTCTATAACTACCAACACAGTGGTCAGGGGAGAAACAAAATACGCACATTGATCCACTGGATTGGCTGAAATGGGCTCCCTCATCTATTAGCGGAGCTAAAAATCACAATACCCGAGGTGACTCATCTAATTCCTCTCAATCCGTTAGTGCCACTAACCAAAACTTTCCTTGTCCTACATATGAAGAAGAAACTCAAAGTGATGAACCTCAAAACGAGGAACCTCAAAATCCTCCTAGTATGACTAATAATAATGAATTTTCAAGTGATATATCTAACGACAGTGAAATAGCAAGAGAACAGGTCATGCAGGAAGAACACGAGGAGTTAATACAAGAAGAAAGTGAAGAGACAAGTGAAGAGACAACTGAGAGATATGTACTACCTCCAAGAATCAATAGAGGAGTTCCTCCAAAACGATACTCTCCTGAGAAAGAGACACGACCAACCAGATTCCCCATGGCGAGCATAGCTAATGGGAATCTTTCTAAGGAAGCTAAAGCCTTCACTACTGCCCTCCTTAATGAACAACTCCCAAACTCAGTTGAACAAGCCTTGAAATCTAAGGAATGGAAAAATGCAATGGAAGCAGAAATGGAGGCACTTATGAAAAATGAGACGTGGGAAAAATGCATTCTTCCTTCAAGAAAGAAACCAGTTGGATGTCGATGGGCCTGCACTATTAAACACAAACCAGATGGAACCATCGAGAGATATAAAGCTCGACTTGTAGCTAAAGGATACACACAAACATATGGGATTGACTATTCTGAAACTTTTTCCCCAGTGGCCAAGATCGATACTATTCGTGTCCTTTTATCTATTGCTGCAAATGAAGGATGGCCTCTTCATCAGTTCGATGTTAAGAATGCCTTCCTTCATGGAGAATTGAAAGAAGAAGTATATATGGAGGCACCTTCCGGATTCACAAGCAACTTCAAGAACCAAGAAGTGTGTCGATTAAAAAGGACTCTCTATGGGCTTAAACAATCTCCTCGAGCCTGGTTTGGCAGATTTACCTCAGCTATGAAGGAATACGGTTTTAAACAAAGCAATTATGATCATACCTTATTTCTCAAACGAAGAGGTAAACTCGTAACTTGTTTAATTCTATATGTTGATGATATGATTATTATAAGAAACGATAGAGGAGAAATGGAGAAATTAGAGGCAAACCTGTTCAGTGAGTTTGAGATGAAAGATTTAGGAAGACTAAAGTACTTCCTTGGAATTGAAGTTTTGAGATCAAAGCAAGGGATCTTTATATGCCAAAAGAAGTATATTCTTGATCTTCTTTCCGAAACTGGAATGATCGACTGCAAGCCAGCTGATACGCCAATGATGACCAACCAAAAACTCTATATGGAAGAAGGAGCAAAGTTGGTAGAAAAAGAGATGTACCAACGTCTAGTGGGAAAACTCATTTATCTCTCACATACTCGCCCAGACATCGCATATGCAGTTGGAGTGGTCAGTCAGTTTATGCACCAACCACAAATCAACCACATGGATGCTGTACGGAGAATCATTAGATACCTTAAAGGGACTGCTAGCTACGAGATCCTCTTCCAACCAAACAAACATGTAAAGATCTAAGCATACACAGACGCTGATTGGGCAGGAGATAAGCAAGATCGAAGATCTACATTGGGATACTTCACGTTAGTTGGAGGAAACCTAGTTACTTGGAGTAAAAAACCAAAGGTTGTTGCTCTTTCAAGCGCTGAAGCTGAATTCCGAGGCATTGCAAGAGGGCTAGCAGAAGTTCTATGGATACGCAAGCTTCTAACTGAAATTGGGTTTGCTCAGAAGGAATCAAGCAAGATCTTGTGTGACAACAAAGCAGCTATACAAATCTCTGAAAACCCTGTCCAACACGACCGTACAAAACACGTGGAAGTTGATAGACATTTTATCAAGGAAAAACTCGAAAATGGAAATATAGAACTTCAATTTGTTCGATCAAAAGACCAACTAGCAGATATACTTACAAAATCCGTCAACGGAAGACTTTATAACAATTGCCTACACAAGTTGAGCATCGGAAATCCCACTACTCAACTTGAGGAGGAGTGTTAGAAAGAGGATCAATTGGGATCAGAGAAATCTCATCATTTCCCGTTATAGGAGATCTCGACAGCTAAGTAAATGCAATCATCTAGCCGTTTGAGATCAATCAAGGAGCCTTTTTTGATTTATTTCCTTTCTTAGATTATCCAGATCTTATATAATGTATCCTTTGGTGGTTCTTTTGAATACAAGCATAATATTCACAATTATTATACTCTGATTCATATTCTTGACATCTTTAAGATGTCAAGTTTTAGACGACTTAATGTTCTGAATTGTCCATCAAATTTGCATTATGTAAAATATAATTTTGTGATTTCCTGTTGGATTATAGTTCTTATTTGGTGCCCTAATTTTGTAGTTTTCCTTTCAGTTTTGAATCGTTGATAATGGGGACCATCTGTTCGATTAAACCCACGTGAGTTCTTGCTTCCCATTTAGGTTTACTTTACACTTGTTTTTTCTTTTGATTAGATTAATAAAATTTAGACCTAATGATACTCATTAAGATTTCATAAACATTTAAAGATTTCAATTTGACAACATGTTAAAGGTTTTTGTTTTGTTGTTTCGGGCAGGGATGACAATTATCAAGATTGAAAATGAATAGACCATGCAGTACCGCATGAATAAATTCTTTGATGTGTTATCATTAAGTTTGAATTACCTGAGCAATGAATTACATTAGCAGCTAGTTTTGGAATTATTAACATGGATTTTGTGTTGCCAATGGAAGCTTACGCAATTGACAAGCTATGATTATATGGTATGTTTTTGTAGATACTATCTAATTGCTCGGTACTAATATATTTTGCTAGCTGATGTATCTAATTGCTAACTGATTTTAAAAAAAAGTCTTTGTTATGCTGAGTTACCGGCCGACTAGCGCCTAGCGAGTTCTACAACACTGTTTGATTCTGTTTTTACATTAGTATTATTTGTTATCTGATCTGTAAAACACAAAACCCATATTGGAGTATGACATGTCACACATTAAAGCTGACAAATTGTCTACCATTATAAAACACAAAGATAAGAAAATAAAAAGTAAAAACGGAGATCCAGATTTTTTTTCTTATTTGCGAAATTTGATGAGTGAATGAACAATATTGATGATCCCTACAATATCTCAAAATTAATTTCATCAATGATAATTCCTAAAAATAATATTAGTATGTAATTTACCTAACTACCCATGTTATTAAAAATAACTATTGCCACTTGTCATAACCATAGGTCTTCTTACCCTTCTCACAAAACACACCTTTTGTATCCTAACCTCACCCTATATATATAATAGGGACGCAGAAGTGAGTTATAATTTATAAATATATAGATAATATGTAATAGATAGAAGAAAGGCTTTCACGCTATGGATATTTTAAAATAAATATCTAACACACTGCTAGATAAAACACTTTTCTTAGCATGCGAACATAACACACACTCAAATTATGACATTCAAAAGAATGTCATATAAAAAACGTCATGGTTTATAAAAGCTGATAAATTTACGACACACATTTATTTGTGTGTCGTTTGTGTCATAGAAAAACAAGACACCATCAAAATATATGTGTCATGTTTTAGCGTCATGTTACATTTTCTAAAAATTCTTATTTTCCTCTTCTATCAATTTCACTCCTGCTTAACATTCCCTCCAACTCCAGAAACCCTAACTCCACCATATACAGACTGGAAAAAAACTTTGGAATGGACGAAGTTTAAACGAGCTCGGGCCCGAGCCTAAAGCCAAGCTCGTTAAGCCCTAACTTCACTTAAGGGTTAGCATTGATGGGTTCGGTTGATTATTGTGATCATCCTTACTTTACAACACATTTGGTTACATTATTCACTCCTTTTTTAACATCTCTACATGTCCGCATCAATTCTTGTTCATCATTGTGATCCCACCCACATCTGTTATGAGTTTTAATACCAACTTTCAGCAGCTTCAGACTTGATCTATTGGAACAGGAAGCACATTATATCGTATGCATATTGCAGACAAGAGAAAAGTCCTTTGAATTTACTGAATTACTAGGTAAGTGATCACTTAGAGCATGTTTGGCTCTCCTTATTTCCAGCTCCTTATAAGTTATAACTTTTTCTAAAAAGTTAATAAGTTAAAAAAAGTGTTTAGATAATGGAAAATGACTTAATATTTTAACTTTTTGTTTGCCTATGATAAGTTGTTTTGGAAAAGTAAGGGATGAGTGACTTTTTGAACCTCCTTATAACTTATTGATGGTTATTTACCTACATGACCTTCTTATATCCTTATGCCTACCCTCCTTATACCATTTTTGGTCATTTTACCTAAATAAGTTAAAACAAACATTTTTTTTACAAAATAACTTATCAACTTATTGTTTTTCTTCACCACATAAGCTAATCCAAACACTTTTATAAAATCTCATTTTTAAAAATTAAGTAATAAGTTAATACGTCATTTTAACCGAAAGTCCTTTGGACTTAAATAAGCTTATCCAAACATGCCCTTATTTCCATTGTCAGATGATCTTTTACCAAACAGGAGCGAACCGCAAATGTTTTAATTTTTAATTTTTAATAGATGATGTTTCACTAAACTGATTTTTAATTTAATGAACTTTTTCTTAACATAACATAAGTTCCAAACTGACCCGTATGGAATTTTGTATCTTTTAAATGGAAGTTAGTCGTTTTATCCTAATCGACCTATGTGGAATTTTGTATCTTTTAAATGGAAGATACTAAAAATATAATTATGGTATCTTCTATTTAGTTTACAAATGCGTAGACACATGTTACATAGTATCTCTCTATATACAATCATAATTTACTTGATACAACAAGGTACTTGGTATTCCGACCCTGCGCGATTATCTTTCCCGTCTTTTTATTTCTAAATTCTATAGTCGCAACAGCAACAACCTTCCCAACACGCAATGCCTTTGCTTCTATTTCAATATCATCCTGCAAGAAAATTGTAGTCTTGTATGAATGTTATTTGAATACAGAGTGCAAACTTGATTTTCTATAGATCAGCCAAGACCTTCATAAATATACATGCTCAAGTTATATAAAGTTCGCATTTTGCTGCCTTATACATATATAGTCCATTTCTTCAAGTCTTCAATTAGTAAAATCAAATGAAAATACAAATAAAATAGTTACATTAACTTTAGATATAGTTTATGACACGAAATTAGGTCTTCTGAGCGGTCATTTAGGGGCCTTGTTAACAAGCCATCATTCTTCCCTAAACCGCCAGAGTCTGATGGAAGCGATACAAATAGTGCTAGTTAGATATACCGAAAGAAAAAGAGAGGTTGTTAACTTGTTATGTGGTCACGTTAGAGACTCGTGTATCACATTTCAAACAATAGGGCATCAAAGGGCTTCTAGTCTATTGGTATCGTGGTACCCCTATCCCCATGTGGTTACGGTGGACATTTGTGTAGAATTTGGAATTGGATTAAAGGGTATGTATTAGCCGTTCTAAAAAGAAAATAATAAAAACAATCGGGTACATCAATTCGATCTCTACTTAAAATTGACACTGAAGAGAGCATATTTAATTATTTATACATACCCCAACATAAGCAGCATCCAAATAGGAAACATTAATCTCTACCGAAACTCCGGTGGTGGTGGCATTGTTAACAGTCCGAATTGCAACTCCACATATCACATCCACCAGAGCCGTCGTCGCTCCGCCGTGCAATGAATTATTATCCACGTTCTTCACTTGCATCATTTCAAAACAACATAATCAGTTATTAAATTTTAAGATCACCATCAATCAAGAACTAATCATTAGTGAACCTATATTAGATTGTTAAAGATGAACAAACTAACCAGCAATCGACGTGGACGTTCATGGAACAGATGATTCGACCACGTTCGATGAGATCTAGTTTAAGGCCAGACATGATCATTGGTTCGAACAACTTAGAAGGTATGGAATCATTATAAGACGATGCATCTGACCTGGTTTTCTCCAAGTAGTTCTTCACCCATTCTAAATCCATTAGTTGTTGTGTTAATTTGGATTTTATGTTTCTTCTTCTTGTTCTCACGACAATACAACAAACTAAACCACAGGTCGTTGACTTCAATGGGGAAAGAGAAAGAATGGGAGGTATAAAATATTGTGGAGTATGTGTCTAATTAATTGGAATTAGAAAATATCTGTTTACACTATTATTCTCACGACAATACAACAAACTAAACCAAACTTTTTGTCAAATGGATCCACTATTCCATATTAACAAATCAAGGGTTTGGTGGCCTAATGGTAGAAGCAAAGCTTCTAAAAACACCTAAACGGGAGGTCATGGGTTCAAGTCCCACAAGAAGAAGAAATTTGCTGTTCAAAAAAAAAAAAAAAAAAAAAAAACAAATCAGAGCTCTACTCACATATTGATGGTTCGGCAAAGAAGAAGACGGCTTTTTATGCGGTATGCTTGACGACGATTTGGTGTATTTAGAAACATAGGAACGAAGCAATTTTCAATCAAAAACAAGTTTCACTTCAAAGGGTCCTTGGCGATATCAAATCCCTTAGTTTTATATTCGGTAAAGGCTAGGGCGAAGCAACATTCTATAGAGTGGGATGTGGTGATCGTTCGATCTTTCTAGAATAGGTTGGTGACATTATATTTGTATTGTTTTTTTCATGGTTTTATGGTATATTGCTAGTATCCCGCTAGCTTTGGTGAATAAATTTGTTGATCGTTCAAAAAAAAAAAAAAAAAAATCAAACCAGAGTCAATGCAATGCAATTATACTACAAGTTGGCTCACTAATTTAAACAACTGTACCATCGAAAACGATGCCTTGCCATAAAAAAAAGGGTAGTGGATTTTAATAATCCAAATTTCCATCATTGGCCAATAATAATCCATACTTCAAAAATTCCCAATAATAATCCCAACTTTCAAATATTTGGCCTGTGGTAAACCTTTTTTTAACTGGGGACTAACTGGGTTAGTTAATGCTGACGTGGCATCTGACTAGGCACGATGACTGTGCAACTTAATCTGACGTGGCATTCACACCCACCCCTCCGCTCATTTCTTTCTCTCTCATAGTAAAAGATCTGGCCTCCCAATTCCCACCCAGTACTAATTCAATAAGCCTAAGAACACAACAATAGTTAATGGAAACTAATCATTAACATTAATACTCAAAATAATTAGGAAAATTCGTAAACAATGAAAAATGATATAACCGAAGAAGAAAGAAGATGGGAACATATACAGAGAATTGAAGGTGAGAAGGTAGTTCATCGGTAAAGTTAATTTGATTTTTTTTTTTATTTTATTTTTTTGATTCTTTGCTCTTCTATCCCCAACCATTTTTCGGAAGGTGCTTCCTTCTTCCTTGCTTTCATCTCGGCTAATTTCCAACAATGTTTTAATAAAAGGGGGTAACTCCTTATTTAGGGTTTTGATAAAGGCTTGTTCTCCATTCATGAAGACTATCATCAATCCATCAATTTACAGTGAAGTGCTCCATAAATTAGGCATTGTATTCTCTTTTCAAATTAACTTGTGCTGGCGTCATCTTTATCTACCGATTTAGCATCGTATTCTTTTCCCAGTTAACTGACTTGTGTCGGATTTATCTCTGATTCCGATTTATATCAAATATTCACGATTCTTGAATATAAACATTTGGGTGTGGTGGTGGTGGATGTTTCAGAGAGATGGGGAGAAATTAGGCTTCTAGTGATCTAACGATGGTGGCCAAAGGTAGGCATGACGGTGGTGGTGGGTGGGTGGGGGGTTGGGTGGCAGATGGTTGGTCGTTAGGTTTATGTGGTGAATGCCACATCAGATTAAGTTGCACAGTCATCGTGCCTAGTCATATGTCACGTCAGCACAAACTAACTCAGTTAGTCCTCAGTTAAAAAAGGTTTATCACATGCCAAATGTTTGAAAGTTGGGATTATTATTAGGAATTTTTAAAGTAGGGATTATTATTGGCCAATGGTGGAAACTTTGAATTATTAAAATCCAATACCCCTAAAAAAAATAGAAGCTCATACATAAAAAATTGAAAAGACGAAACCGGCCAGTACCCACATTAAAGTCAAATAATCATCCATCACTCTATAAATTGATATGATCGTTGTTAATAAAAAAACGTACAAAAAAGTTGTTCTACCACATAGTAGAAACATGCTTCTTCATTTCATCCTTTTTCTGTTTACATTTCCTCTTACAATGGCCCTAGTTACATTTCAAGGTGCAAAACCAGGTTGTCCGACCATGTGTGGGAATATTACAGTTCCGTACCCTTTCGGTATTGGCACAGATTGTTCCCTAGATTACTCGTTTAACTTGACCTGCAACATTTCTACTTATGAACCCCCAAAGTTGTTTTTTGGAAAAAGCAACTTAAGAATATATAACATTTCAGATTCAGAGCTGCACATCCCTAGTATAAATTCTTACGTAGCATACGACCAAAGTGGCATAGTAACCGGAAATGCGATATAATACTATAACTTAACGCGGCTCAAAGCATTCACTTTCTCAGAAAAGAACAAGTTCATAGTCATTGGTTGTGATGTTTATGCTTTGATTGAGGGGCCAAACAAAGGTTACTTTTCTGGTGTCTGTTTTGGATTATGTCCCAGTGGACTTGATGTGCCTAAAGGTCAATGCTCGGGAATTGGTTGTTGTCAAACATCTATACCAAAGGGTCTCTCATATTACGCTATTAGGCTTTACACCATTAGTGTAACACCCCAACCGATGGCGGAATCATCGAGGTGTCACGTAGTGACGATTGTTCAAAAGCACATGGTACTAAAATGTAAATATATTATTGAATAATTTAAATTGTCTTACATGGATGAAATGGGAAAAATACTTAAGTCTGAACAAAACATGAAATTTGAAATAAATTATTAAAAGCAAGCACTAAAATCCAATGCTATGGAACTAAGATCAAACTGCACCTGAAACATGTACAAAATACGTTTTGTCAACATATGAAATGTTGGTGAGCATTCCTAGTTTTAATATATATAGTATGTTGGAAAATGTTATACAATTCAAGTGCAAAGCTACGGTGCAATTATGTAAACTATGTATAATACAAATGAGCGAAATCAATCATGTGACTGTATAAATGTACTAAAATGAACAGCGGTGTACTTATCCAATAAATGGATAATAACTTAACAATGACCATGGATTCTCCGATGAAAAAGGGGGAGAATCAACCTAGGCGGGTTGTCAATCCAATAGCGCTATCCAATGTTAAGGTCGACTTGTACAATGTTAATGATTTCACTAAGTACAAATGTATTCTACATGTAATGTCTAAGCATAAAGCACGTTGTGAGAAAATGCACATAGTACTAGAATTGTATTGTAAAAATGTGAACTTGTATTTGTAATTTGTATAAGTGTACATGTAACACCCCAAAAATGAATAAAAGCAAAAAGGGGATAGGAAATACTCACTTTCGCCAAATAACTAGATGACTAAGCGAGCGTGAAAATGCGAGCAATCCAAAGATTCAACAACAAAACTAGTCCAATTTAGAAGAAAAGAAACCGATTAAGAAAAATATCCAGCTTCCAATTCGCCAATTACGAGAGCTTATAATCAAAGCTTCAAATGTAAAAGTAATATACTATAGAAGAAAGGTATGAGGGAGAGTTAATCGAATTGAAACAATCGATTTATAGGTGCAAAGTGTAATGGGTCATAGGTGGGTTTTTATACTGGTTTTGGATTCAATTAGGCTTTAAAATTGGTCAACACAATAAAGTAAGGTTTTAAAATGAGTTGACTATTTGACTAGGACTTTGACTAGGAATTTGACTAGGACTTTGACTAGGAATTTGACTAGGAATTTGACTAGGACTTTGACTGGGACTTTGACTGTTTGACTGTCTCCTTGGACCGCGAGGGCTAAAAAAATAATTTTTCTAATTTAATCAATTTTAAGTTCTAGACTTGTTTCCTTCTGTTTCTAAGTTGTTTTAGGACCGAAAATTAAGGGCTTTGAATATCAAGGTCTGAAACATACGTGCTCGGGTGTAGATGTGAGTATAAAACGTGCATACTTTTACTTATAAAAAATATAAGTTTTATTAAATTGTGACTTTTGGTCCTATTAAAATACGAGGGTTAAAAATGAAAATTTTGAAATAGTTGAGGAACCAATTATGCACGTTTATGAAAAATGAAGGGTGCAGGTTGTCACAGTCTCCCCTACTTTAGAAAATTTCGTCCCGAAATTACTTTCAAGTGAAGGTTTCCATGAAACAAAAGACATTTGTAAAAAGGCAAGTAGATTTTAAGAAATGCATCTGCCATGATTTGAAAAAGTTTAAAGTAGTTGTTTAATACCCAAAATAAGAGTTTGAAAATCCTTAAAGTTTGACCCAAGGTTAGAGAATTAAGAGTTTATAATGAGAAAGGTTTGGGAAAAGTATGTAACTGGTGAGGACAAGGCAGTGTTATAGTAGCTTCCCTTACTTTAGAGAAGTTTCTGACCGAACTTTATTAAGGACGTGTAACAGGATTTAGACTAACAGAGAGTGTAAGAGTATACAAAGTTTGTGTTTTCTGTGTGGATGGTCCAGAGAAAGACTCTAGGAAGTCGAATTGAAGCTCATGTATGAACATTCTTATCGAAAATGCTAGCTATTAGTCAACGATCTAATAAAGAGATAGTAATGGGTAGGTTCTTGGTCAGACTCCTAGTCCGCTCCCGCAGTATCGCTCGTGCTTATATATAGGGTGTACCGCAGCTAACCCACCACACTACTGATACTTTGGACTCGTACTGATTGTCTACCAATAGCCTAAGTAGAATCACACACCACCCCCATGTACCTGTAAACCCATGATTGCGTTCCGGACCGTAATCATCGATTTACCTTACACTAGGGTGCTATGCTTTTCCATAACAGTAACATAAGTAATACAAGAAACAATGCGTGCAACCAAAATGTGTTAAGTAGTAGATATTGCTCAAGTATAAGATGCGGTTAGAGGTTCTTCCCCTTTCAGGTTCACCTTTTAACCGTAATGAGATTAATGTGTAAGTATAAGACATGATTAGGGGTTCTTCACCTTTCGGGTTCACCCTTAACCGGTAAATTTTTGTTCACATCATTGGGCTCTAAACAACCATATTGATAAACTCTGAGGATTACACTGTTCCCCTTGGGTTAGAGGAATACTCTGAACCGAGTCGTACATGGGAACTGGCTTAGATCTCATACGAGCTATCAATTAGTATGTTCGTTGGTCATGATGATGAACAAAATAATGTAAAGTATAACAGGGTTTTGCTCACAAAAAAAAAATATATGCATACCAAATATGCGTTCATGTAAGTATATAAGTATAGCATAAAATTTTGATTGAATGAATAGCATAACGTAAATCGAGTAAATCGCACAATTTGCACAAAATGAAAGTAAACGAGTTAAATTAATGCTCAAAACTAGTGTTGTAAGAATAACTACTAATAACTAGTGCGAGAATAGTTGCGAATAACGCGTGAAATAACTACCAACAAAAGAATAATACAAAAATAATAAGATAATGTACGAACGTAACTATAAATAGAATGGTGTAAAAAAATAATGAAATTTACTGTATATGAAAGTGCGCAGAACAGACGTATAGTATACTGGTATGAGGATAACTTTTTGAAAACCGAAGAATGTTTTAAGTTCAAAACAGGTTCACTTGAAAAGATTTCGTAGGTACACATTTTCATGTGTTTATGAGAAGTCGAGTTTGAAAAGTGTTATAAGGTATATTATTAGTTGCAAATTCCTCTCGAAAACATATATTGGATACGTTATATGAAAACATGCAGATTTACATTTGATTTGGAAAATATGCAATGCAAGTTTATAAAATGCAAGATGAAACCATTTCATGAAGTATGTGTAAATCTAATGTGTTTCGAAAGACCAAGATTTAAAATGATGTGAAGGTTGTGACTGATCTCAGATGCCTTGACGAATTTTGGAAAATAAAATTTTCTGTATTTAAACATTTCATTAACTTGTGGGTTGAAAAGTCGGAAATTTTTAATTGTTATGAAATGTTGAGAAAATCGAAGTGTTACCCGTTAAGACTGGGTAAACTTGAAACCTTTTAAATTATCAAACTTTTACGAAATTTATACATTGAAAGATCATTTATTTACAGGATCGTTAAGGCATCTCTTTGGGCTCATAGCGGGCTATTTGTTTCAAGGCACAAGGTGTATGAAAAGTGTGTTCTAATTTGGCGAATAGGCTTTGTGAAAAGACTTATAGAATAAGTTGTCAAATTAATCGTTTTAGAGAGTAGTGTACTAGTGTGTATCGTGTTGGTAGGCACTTATGTATGAGTTTAGCCTGACTAAGAAGTTCTAACTAATGGTAGTTGACTATGGCTTAGGAGACTGGATGCAACAATATTAGTATTAGGTATATGAGGATATACTGTGACTTCGATCACGTAAGTTTGTAAACATGAAGGTATAAAACAGGTTGAAATAATAAGTTTGGAAAAACCATGTTCATTTTTAACTGTATGATAACGCAACATTCCTAAAATCAGGATGTGATCAAAGTTAAACACGAAGTTTAAAACTTAAGTCGTGGGTAAAAATGTTTAAACGCAAAACGAGTAATACCTTATAGTGTAAAAAAATCATGAGCATAAGTGAAATAGTGTAAGCTTTAATGCGATAATATATCGAACGAAAGTTTTAGTAATGATGATAAGGGATTCAAAAGCGAATGATCAATGAATAATGGCATATGAAACATCAAGTGATTAAATGGAATCTTCAAATGATAAACAAACATAAATATCAATGATATAAAACATTGGAATTGTTTCCATAGGAAACTTTGACTAACCCAAGTATTTGAAATTTCCTGGTGACTTGTGAGGGCGTACTTTAGCCTATAAGTGAATGCTCATCTCAAGAGTTCCCAGGTAGGTATACGGGTCCCTCGCCTGATTGGGATTTATACGAAATACCAGGCCTAGACAGAAAACTCAGGATATAGGCGCTCACCCTTCCAGATTGCACGTGCCCCATCAATAGGGAATTCCAAAACTTTAGCGAGATTAAAAACGAGATGCAAAAATAGATCATTGAGATTTGGATTTCACTCCTAACTCAAAGATGTATTTCAAAATTGAAAACGATTGTGGAATGAAACCAATCACTAAGTTAATGATATCACCCCCGGCTTAGTGGTTAAGTTCCTTTTTGAAAGAAATTCTCTTTGAGGTGTGGATGTCACTCCTATCTCAAAGATATATTCCTAAGATAAATAACATATAGAGGAGTGAAACTAATCACCAAGGTATGGATGCCACTCCTAACTTGGTGATATCGTTTCGTTTGTGAAATATGAGTATCTTCTTCTTTAAACAACACACCGAAAGAATAACGAGAAAGAATCATAGTGAAAATATCTTGAAAGAAAATAATAGGATAAAGAGAAATAAACACGAGAGGACTCGTGAATGTTAGCTTGGTTATAGACTAGGCTAAAAGGCATTCAAATAACCTAATTCCCTATAACCATGGCTCTGATACCAATCTGTAACACCCCAACCGATGGCGGAATCATCGAGGTGTCACGTAGTGACGATTGTTCAAAAGCACATGGTACTAAAATGTAAATATATTATTGAATAATTTAAATTGTCTTACATGGATGAAATGGGAAAAATACATAAGTCTGAACAAAACATGAAATTTGAAATAAATTATTAAAAGCAACCACTAAAATCCAATGCTATGGAACTAAGATCAAACTGCACCTAAAACATGTACAAAATAAGTTTTGTCAACATATGAAATGTTGGTGAGCATTCCTAGTTTTAATATATATAGTATGTTGGAAAATGTTATACAATTCAAGTGCAAAGCTACAGTGCAATTATGTAAACTATGTATCATACAAATGAGCGAAATCAATCCTGTGATTGTATAAATGTACTAAAATGAACGGCGGTGTACTTATCCAATAAATGGTTAATAACTTAACAATGACCATGGATTCTCCGATGAAAAAGGGGGAGAATCAACCTAGGTGGGTTGTCAATCCAATAGCGCTATCCAATGTTAAGGTCGGCTTGTACAATGTTAATGATTTCACTAAGTACAAATGTATTCTACATGTAATGTCTAAACATAAAGCACGTTGTGAGCAAATGCACATAGTACTAGAATTGTATTGTAAAAATATGAACTTGCATTTGTAATTTGTATAAGTGTACATGTAACATCCCAAAAATGAATAAAAGCAAAAAGAGGATAAGAAATACTCACTTTCGCCAAATTACTAGATGACTAAGCGAACGTGAAAATGCGAGCAATCCAAAGATTCAACAACGAAACTAGTCCAATTTAGAAGAAAAGAAACCGAATAAGAAAAATATCCAGCTTCCAATTCGCCAATTACGAGAGCTTATAATCAAAGCTTCAAATGTAGAAGTAATATATACTATAGAAGAAAGGTATGAGGGAGAGTTTAATCGAATTGAAACAATTGATTTAGAGGTGCAAAGTGTAATGGGTCATAGGTGGGTTTTTATACTTGTTTTGGATTCAATTAGGCTTTAAAATTGGTCAACACAATAAAGTAAGGTTTTAAAATGAGTTGACTATTTGACTAGGACTTTGACTAGGAATTTGACTAGGACTTTGACTAGGAATTTGACTAGGAATTTGACTAGGACTTTGACTGGGACTTTGACTGTTTGACTGTCTCCGCGGACCGCGAGGACTAAAAAAATAATTTTTCTAATTTAATCAATTTTAAGTTCTAGACTTGTTTCTTTCTGTTTCTAAGTTGTTTTAGGACCGAAAATTAAGGACTTTGAATATCAAGGTCTGAAACATACGTGCTCGGGTGTAGATGTGAGTATAAAACGTACATACTTTTACTTATAAAAAATATAAGTTTTATTAAATTGTGACTTTTGGTCCTATTAAAATACGAGGGTTAAAAATGAAAATTTTGAAATAGTTGAGGAACCAATTATGCACGTTTATGAAAAATGAAGGGTGCAGGTTGTCACAATTAGGCAAAACAACTCAGACGTTTGGTCGTTCAATAAATGTCGCTATGGATTTGTTGTTGAGGAAGGCAGTTTTGAGTTTGGGGGTGCCACTAATTTATCCTCTAATTACCCAGACATTGTAAACAGGATAGAGTCTACGATGCCCATTGTGATTAATTGGGTAATCGCACTTGAAGGAAATTGCACTTAATCAGAGGTTCACATGCAAAGGAAACAGTAAATGCTATGATGTAGAAAGTGGTAGTTATCATTGTAGATGCAATCAAGGTTACGAGGGTAACCCCTATCTTGATCCAGGCTGCCAAGGTACCTGATGTGTGAAATGTGTAGTAAATAAATCGGTCAAGTTTTAAAAATGGAAAAACCTACAAAACCACACACTACCGGCAAGTGTACCGATCGAAAGTAGTAAAGTAAATAAGTCCGAGTATCGAACCGTGGACACAGTAGTAGTGGCTCTCGGTACTAAACTTTCACCGAGTCCTAGTCTAATAAATTGAAGTGATGGTGATTTGATTAAATTACTAAAAAAAAATAAAATTAAAATAAATAAACTGCAAACAAAGCAAACGAACAAGTAGAACTGGAAGAGATCAAATAATGAGAAAATGGCTACCTAGGTAAGAATCAAGGTGACTGACGTATAGCTCTCGGGATTGGATAAATGGGTTTTGGCTACCGGGATCTTAAGATACACTAAGCTAGACCAACACTGGAACGCGAATCATTCTCCAACATGTCGCAATACTGAATCTAGGGAAGTGTGTAAACTCACCGGTCTCGGGTTCGGATCACCTCTCGGTCTCTCCAAACTATGCTAAGGTATCCTAAATCTGAATGTCCTCTCGGCCCCCTCAGAAACAATACATCCGGGATGTGTAAGGGATGCAAGGGATAGTTATTCTAACAGGTTTCTAACACAGGGTGCTAACAAAACAGGCATGCTAGGGGTGACTCACTCTCGTGCAGACCACGGTCCCGAATACCTACCAAGCTAGACACACTGACACCTAATCTCCTCTCGGTCTCAAAGGTGGTAGAATGCTAATTTACCAAATAATTAATTAAATTGTTTCTAGGGTTTACTACGTCTAGCAACCTCAAAATATATCAAAAACACTAAGTCTAAGACACTAACAAAATCCTAGATCAAAAGATACAAAATCTATTAAACTAGAATTGAGCGAAACAAAAATTAATATTTAGATATTAAGCACGCGTACACAAAAGAAACCTTATTAGAAAACCTTTACCAAAACATTATCCAAAACATTATATAAATCCAACCCGAAAATTATTAGTCAATTGTCACCCGTCATCAATACCTAGGTAGCACTAAAAGTTTAGCTACTCATTAACATGGAAAAAGATAAAAAACATAGGTTCCAAATAATATATGGTCATGGCAATAATATTTATAAACACAAAGTAAATAAATATAAATCCCAAAATTATTGTAGTCGAACCCGTGCCTTCAATCTTGAACCCCAGCCTTCAGAAATAATGCTTTCAATTAAGCTCCAAAATAATTAGGATGCTTCTGCTGTGTCGATCTCGATTTTTTTGCTTTGACCGCTGTTGATGTAAGCTTCCTTCGTAATATGTTGTGCCACTCAAGAAAAGTGCCGCTCCAATCGATGTGTGTGCTTCTAAAATGCCGTCTGCTTTTTATTCTATTTTTAATATCATTCCTTCATATAGATTGTGATGTAGGGTATTTTATTGGGCCCTCAAAATTCATTTGGACTTTAATTCATATAATTATGTGTTACTAAACTCACTAACCAAAATCATTTGGACTTTAAGTCTATACTTATTTTATTATTATTATAATAGATAGTATTATATTCGGTGCTCTAGACTCGGGTGTTCTTGATTTGACCAAAGTTTCTCGTCTACGCTCCAACGTCTATAAACACCGGCTCTCAAGTGTTGGTGTCTTGATTAAAATTCATTCGTTTTGAGCTCATTCTCTCCAAACACCTATAAAATAATAAAATAAATAAATAAATAATAAAACTGACACGAAACGAATAAAAACTTGACCCAATAATATACAAAATACATAGGAAAAGAGATGTGTTTTGCAACACATCAGTACCTCACCTCACTCTTCGATTTTAATCAAATTGCTTTCGCTAATATCTAGTGATGTTTTTTTTCGTAATATATAAAAAACCGCTCTGTGAAATCAATCAAACAACTATTTTAATGCGACAACAAACTCAAGCCTAATGAGCTCCAGCCAAATTGGCTTGAGTTTTTAACAAGTCGGCAAGCAAGCTAAAGCTTAAAGGGTATGTTTGGCAATGAGCTTTTAAGAGGTTTTAGGAGCTTCAAGCTTCAAGCTTTTAAGAAAAAACTCGTACTTAATAAAAAACCTTGTTTGGTTGAAAGGGCTGGAAGCTTTTAGGTTAGAGAAAAATCTCTACAGTGAAAAGCTACTAGTAGTAGCTTTTAAGAAAAAAACTCTACTAGCTAGAAGCTTTTAATTAGTAAATGACACAAATACCTATTCTATTTTAAAAATAAAATAAAAACCTTTTTTACAAGCTTTTAATTATATCCATTTTGGTCATTTTATACATTTTATTAAAAACTCCAGCTACTCTGTCAAACACCAAAATATATTTAAAAAGCTTTCAGCTACCAGGTTGCAGCTACCAGCTTACAGCTAATTTTGCCAAACATAACCAAAAACCACAACACCATATCTCTAACTAGTGACAGATTAAGGATTTTTTTAGCAGTGAGAGCAAAGAATGGACAGGTCAAATATGCCAAACATGGATCAGTCAAAAAATGGTCAAATAGTGAAAATTTATTCTGCTAATTTATATAAATAATAAAAAATCTTCACATATGGCATTGAGCATCTACTAATACGGTAATGGTAATACCCTTATTTCACAAAATTGAATAAAATCTAGATGGATCCCACCCGTTAACGACCCTAGATTCTTTCTACCACACCCTTAGGTAGCGTACATCATCCACCGCACCCGAACTCCGGGTCACACTGCGATCTGACTCGTTAACGACCCGGACCGTTTTGACCCGATGGTTCCGTTAACGATCTGGACCGTTTCGACGCGAACGATCTTTTAACGACTCAAGTCGTTTCGACCTAATCGGGCTCGTTAACGACTCAAAAGGTCAAAGTAGATATTATTAAAATCCAATTTTTCAAAAGAAAATAAACCGGTACGAGGGCATGTTTGGCTCTCCTTATTTTCACCTACTTATAACTTATTACTTTTATAAAAAGTTAATAAGTTAAATGAAGTGTTTGGAAAAGTGACTTTTATAACATGGAAAAGGAGTTTTTAAAATGTAAGGGAAGTATAACTTTTCAAAATTACTTATAACTTTTTGCGAAAAGTCAAAAATAACTCCCAACAAGTTTACCCAAACACCCTCCGAATTAAAAAATAATCACTTAACTAATAACTTCTTAATGGATATCTATAGTTTTAAACTTTAGATCGAATACACGATCACTTATGCATAGGGGCGTCAATCGTGTCGGGTTGGTGGGTTGGCGGGTTTACGGGTTGCGGGTTCGCGGGTTGATGGGTTGAAATGTGCAACCCGAACCCGACCCATATTATTATTCGTGTCAAATATTTCAACCCTAACCCGACCCACATAAAATCCGGGTCAACCCGAAAACGACCCGTTTAGCCCATATTTTTAAATGAGTCATACATGTTTATGAGTTAAAAGCGGTTTGTTGGGTTGTAAGCGGGTTATTAATAAAATGTTTAATGGTGAGTATATAAGTGTGACAAATAAATAATATAGTGTGCAAAAAATAAGACAATTATAACTAACCATGTAAATATAAATGAAAAAAGAAAAACAAAAATATAATAGATTTTTTTTCTAAATACTTAAACGGGTTAACGGGTCAACCCATTTTATATATGTGTCAACCCGAACCCGACCCGTTTTTAATACGGGTCGACCCGAACCCGACCCGCTTTTTTAAGCGGGTCGTGTTACTTGACCCAAATCTGTTTTTTTCGTGTCGGGTTTGGGTCGTGTCATTAATTGCCGCCCCTACTTATGTACCTTACTCTTTTATTTTTGTAGACCCTATTGCCCTTCGGGGATTGTTTGTGTTTTTTTTTTTTTTTTTTTTTTTTTTTAACATGCTTTATTTTCCGTTTTCTTTTATTAGACATCAACGAGTGTGATCAAGAAACAAACCCTTGCAAGGGTGTTTACACAAATACAATAGGGAGTTATAATTGTGAGTGTCCATCAGGATACTTTGGAGATGGAAATCCACAAGGTACTGGTTGCCAACCACAAGGTCAATGTTATTTGACGATCATTATAGGTAATTTTCTAATGCAAAATATGAATATATTGTTGCCCACATATCTGGAATATGAAATAATAGGGTTTGGTTACTCTTGAATTTTGATTATTGCCCATAACGCAATAACCAAGACACGGGCTTCAAACAACCAATTTAACAGGGGCTGTTTTTTTGTTAATTATTATTAGGTTATATTCCAGGAGTTTTCGGGATAGATAAATCTAATATAAAGTGATAAAATATTTGTTACGATATATATAGAAATTAATGTATTATAATATGCATGAGAAAACAATAATTTTAATCATGTGAATAAAAATGAAAATGGATATTAAATAGAGAATGTACGTTTGAATGAGAAGCAAAGACATAAACGACCGTTGCAGGGCGTGATTGAAGCAGTGATCTTAAAGGTGTAGCATTTTTAGAAACGATTAGTTTTAACATATTATGCTCTGCATGAAAACACAACTCCCATTTACAGTTTGATTTAGTAATTCATCATAAACTTGTGTATCACACGAGTTATAACATTTATTTATTTATATATTATTAGGTTAGAAAACTTAATATTATACGAGGTTGTATAATAAAATATTAAATAATTTTTAATAAGTGGAAATAAAAAAGAATTAGTTAAGAAAATGAATATTAAATAAATAAGAGATGAATGTGAAATTATGATTTAATAATATTATTTCATATGAAAGAGAATTGAGATATTCATAACAATTTTATTTATTATATAGTAAACTAGCTTTTATCCCGGGAGCGTCCCGGGGTTAAAATATCTAGTATGACATAATAAAATATCTAACATGATAACATAGTTAATGACTTGTCAATACATGATTAATTATTATTATTATTATTAGTATTATTTATTTTTAACAAATCTCTACCATAAGTTATCATATTATATATAATACAATTACTAACTTAACGGCATCTTAACGACATTTACTATATCACCGTTACAGTTTAGTAATCGTCTTACCGTTTTTACTTTTATTACTTCTTTCATGTTTTATTAACCACTGCCTCATATCTTATTCCTTATCTCCGGTCATATATTCATTCAATTCAGGCATCGATTTGTTTTCGTTCTTTTTTGATTGATGGCACCAGATTTATTTATAGTTTCACACACACACACACACACATATATATATATAGACACACACACAGAAAGTAACTATCACTCAACATGATATATAACCGCCACCGATGCGGAGTGGATGACCACCCTTAACCATTAACTTTCATAGTCACAGATCTTCGAATGATCGCAGTTAAGCAATTATCGTCATACAAATTAAGGTTATCGCATCCCCTACAACCAGACAACCATCCTATCCCTTCATATTTATATATAAACAAACATACATTCAAACTTTCAGACAAACAAATTAAGCAAAGAAGACACTTCCACAGATTCCAAATTACGAAATTATGTGTTCTTTCCGCAATTTTTTGCTTTCTGTTTTTGAATACTTTTTTCATCGATACAATTTCAGATATAAAGTCAAATTTTAAATTCACATGTGTATATAATAACAACGAAAACACTGAATTTTCAATTGGCGTTACAATCAATATTTTGACGACCGGATCGGACCGGGATCCGACAATTGGCAGGTGCGGTTGCATGTGCTCATTCATCTTAAAATAATCATCCGGTTCAGATCGGATGTGAATTGATGCAATGATGCCAAACTTGAATGAGACCTATGAAAAAATCGTATATTTGGAGTCACGGTGACGATGCTAGATCCAGGGTGCAACATGCCTTCTTCGATGGTAGGGATGAAGAGCATGTGGGTAAATTAAGTTATGAAATAGGTTGTGCCTTTCAAGTTCAAATGGTTCCTTTATTTTGATTTGTGTTTAATGTGGGGAAGTTTAAAAGGCATACACATCACTACTTTTGAGACTTTGATTTAATTTTTCTTTTAGTTTCATAATTTTAAAATCTTTATTTAATAAACCTGCATATTCATATAATTATTAAGCATGGAAATTTGTTTTAAGTAGCTTAAATATATATCTAAATTTATTTTAAATCAAATTGTGAGCAAAGCACCAGCTATTTATTTACGTTGAAAATGTTACCAAATTTTATTGACTTTTGTGTTTTGTTTCTTCTAATTTACTCTCAATTCTAATCTACCCGGTTGCCCCCTCACAATTTTCTTTCCCATTAGACTAACTATTTAGCCTGTGTCATCAATGTTAGCAAATGTATTAAACAAAACATTCGTTTTACATAATTGTTGGTTGAATATGTATGCTCTGATAATTATGCCTAATAATATGTAAGTTGATTTAGCTTGGTAATGCAAGCTATGAATAAAGCAACAAAAGAAAACGGTTTTGCTTAAACAAAAAAAAATGATAATCAACAACCCGCCGCAATGCGCGGGATAACGTCAACTCGTTCAAATATAAAAAGTAAAAAAAAATGAATCTCTACCTATGAAGTTATGTTTATCGTTTCTTATTCAAATTTAAAAAACCCTAAGTAGTAATTTATTAGTAGAGTAAAATATATTTGAAAGCAAAACACTACAAAAAATAGTCGTTTTTTTTCTTCGTTTTTTATATAGCACTATGGTACCCGTTGGAAAGATAATAAAATGCTCGTTAATTTGGTGTAATTTTTTTCTTTACAAAATCACGTATATAAAAGATACTAGTAGGAAACCCGCGCGATGCGGCGGGAGTGACACTTTTTATTTCGGTACTTATTTCAAATTCGTATAGTATTTGTTGTAGCATCATTGCGGTGGATATACGTCATAAGCATTACACATGTCTAGTAACTAAAAAGATTTAACATTTAAATTGTAAAGTACTTTTAAGAAACATTGATAAAATAAAGTAACATATGAAAGGAAAAATAAGTATTAATAAACATAAAGTTGAGAAAAATAAAAGTTAGCGAACTACTTGAATCATGAGATCAATTTAGTTATACACGTTCCAAGTCTGCATGATCTCATCTATATTGTCTACCCACCATATGTCTTCTTTGTGATTTTCATCAGAACTGTCTAGATCAATTACTTGACTCAATTTCCATTAAGAGAGCCTCTTTGATCTCTTCCTATTAATTTCATGCATCTGATCCTTAAAATAAATTAAAAATATATAATAAACAAGGTAATTGAAGATGAAATAAATGTTGATATTACCTTTCACTAAATTCATGTTGAAGATCAGATTTGTAGGGACTAAACATTGCACCATAGCAAATAATCTCAACACTATTATCACCATTATCCTACAATAAAACACATACAATATACCACATAAAATAACAACCATGTTAATATTAAAAAATTAAACATTAATAAATACAACCTTAGACACTACTTTAGACGCTTGTATGGCTATTGGTTTGTTCATCTCCGTATGTTTTTCATCTAAATGAATCTGCAAAACCAAAAAGTTAACACTTTAATGATTAAGATATGTATAAAAAGGTATTAGTAAAATGGGACGAATGAAAAATATAAACTAACTAATAACCAACATTAGAAGCTTCAACTTTTGAATTCAGTATCCATGCCTACGTATTTTAGAAAGTGAAATAGGTGTGCATTAGTATGTATTTATGGAATAAACATTAGTAGGTTAGCACATGGTTAAATTTTCGAATTCATGATTTTTCCACCCCTTTAAATTATGAAATTTTGTTAAACTTTAGTAGGTTAGTATATGGTTTAAATTTTGAAATTGATGATTTTCCCACCCTTTTAAATTAGGAAATTTTGTTTATCTTTGACTAAAGTGTAAAAAAAAAATTGTGTTTATCTTTTTGTTTTTTTTTTAAAACTTTGATAAAAAGAACCCCTTCAAATTAGGGAGTTTTGTTGTTATTAACATAGATGTTCATATCACATAGATATTCATATCACATAGATATATAATATGCATCATGTGTTTTCTACCAAATTGATGCAGCTGAGGTTTTTAAAAGAAATATACCTATAATTAATATCTACAATGCATTTTTATATTTTTTCTAAACTTAATTATTTTAAAGTTTTATATATTTAGCTAGTTATGTTTATTTAAAAGTTTAATGAGATTCTTTTTGTTAATTATATTTTATGTGTATACCTGTTAATATATGCATGCATACCCATGTACATATTGCTAATGTTGATTATTTAAATAGGGTACTACAATTGAAGCTATCAATAAAAAAACGTGATAAAACATTCTTAGAGCCCAATCTTGTGTTGCAGTTTTGTTACTGTGTGACAAATTATTTGTCTGTCAAAGCAAGGATGAACCATAATGTTTAACTGTCACACCCTCAAATTTCCACTTGCGGAGTTTTACCGCGAGGCGCATGACAAACCAGGACCCAAGTCAACGGTCAAAATAAACAACACTATATGAAATACGTAAACTCAAAACATAGTTCTCAATTTATAAAACCATAGCGGAAGTATTTAACCAGTTACAAAACCATGTACGACAATGTTCAAATAGTTTAATTCAAAAACATGAAACTAAGCCTAGACGCCATGTAGACTCGTGCGCCTAGTCCTCTGTTGCTACCTTAGCGACCTGAGAAAAACATGCCAAAAAGACGTCAACATATAATGCTGGTGAGTTCACAGGTTTGTTCAATAAGTTACCGAAGGTTTCCAAAAGTTACCAAAATGTTACCATGTCCATACTATACCAATGTCACCAAGTACGCTAGCTAGGCGTATGTTTTATTACTACTATGATTGGAAAACCATTACTAGACACGTTTAGCAATGTTTAGCAATGTTCAGCCCGAATGTTCAGCATGATACCAATGTTACCAGTTCGAGACAATATGCACCCGCCCGGCCCTCCAAGCCGATGAGTGGGGCAGGTCACGCCCAATAGATCTATCCACACTTCCCCCGTTGTGCATCCCCGCACATTCATGGTTTTCCCCAGGACTTTAAAAGATCGTATAGCAATACAAAGTTAAAACCATAGTATGACATATGTTACCAAAATAGTTTAACGCATGTTTTCTCCCCCAAAAGTTAAAGCTGTAAAAGTGGGGCCGTGAACTCACCTTAGATTGCGTTCCTCGGTAAATAGTAAAATGCTAAGCCCTTGATAATCCCTCTATTGAAGATCTATCAAAAAGTTCACATAAGTGTTCCGACTAATAACCATAAGGTTATCTAGTCCCCGATTGTCCAGATCGTAACCAAGTATGTTTTAAAACGTGTTTAAATGTTCAACCGACACACTAGACCGACCCGACATCCCGTTGGTGACTCATTACCCTAACTAATCAAGTACACATAGATTATACACAAGGTTCAAGCATAAAACACTTAGTTTGTATCAAAAATCTCATTTTTACATCAGAACGGTCGAACCAGGCAGATAAATCCTCCTTCGCCCCCTTTTAAGCCACATTCGCCCGTTTGATGCCACGTTCGACCGTTTGATCAATACCAAACTCAACCTGACGATGGGGAGGAAGACCAGGTAAATCATCAGGAAACACATCAGGAAAATCATGAACCACCGGAATATCCTCGATCTTCTTCTCATCATCAGTAGAAACGTTAACAAGTGCCAGAATGGCCGAACAACCCTTCCGAAGGTACTTACGGGCTTTCATGCTAGAAATGATACTCAGTGGAGTACCGCTTTTCTCGCCATGAACCGAAAGAGTCTCTCCATCAGGGAGAGGGATCCGAATAATCTTATCGAAACAAACGATCTCCGCACGATACAACGATAACCAATCCATGCCGACAACGACATCAAAACTACCCAGGGGTACCGGCATAAGGTCAATGGGGAAAGACAAACCCGACAGTTCCAAGCGACATTCCCTAAGGGTGTGCGTCGCTTCGATCTTCTTACCATCAGCCAATTCTATTAAGTACTTAGCCTCTAAAGGTGTGGGTACTATATCTAGCAATCGACTAATGTCCACAGACACAAAAATCTTATCGGTACCAGAATCAAATAAGACAGAGACATAGCGATCATTAAGAAGGAACGTACCGGTAACTGTGTCTGGATCCTGCCTAGCCTCTGCAGATCCAATGACGAAAGCACGTGCAGTCCTGCCTCCTCCCCCGTTGTTCCCGTTACCTTTCCCGCCCCTTCCATTATCACCCTGCTTCAGCTTAGGACATTCACGCTTGAAGTGTCCGGTGTCACCACAGTTATAGCACCCCTGCTTCCCTGGAGTCCCCTGAGCAGCAGGAGTAGGAGTAGCAGCAGGAGTCTGAGTTGGGGTAAGTGCCACCCTGCAATCCCTAGCATCATGCCCCAACTGATGGCACCGATGACAACGAGCCCGATCACAACTCCCAGAATGATGATAACCACACTTGTTGCACTTGGGATGCTTCCCAATATAGACCCAGATGAATCAAACTTCTTCGCCGGCTGAGATGGCGCTGGCACAGCACTCTTCCCACTACTATCCCACTTCCTCTTGTTCCCTTCAGTAACCTTCACAGCAGCACCCTTAGGAGGCAAAACACCTTCTGCCACCTTCAGGTTAGTCATCCGATGGGCTGATCTGCCACCTTCAGGCAAAACACCCTCGTGCGCCTAGTCCTCTGTTGCTACCTTAGCGACCTGAGAAAAACATACCAAAAAGACGTCAACATATAATGCTGGTGAGTTCACAAGTTTGTTCAATTAGTTACCGAAGGTTTCCAAAAGTTACCAAAACGTTACCATGTCCATACTATACCAATGTCACCAAGTACGCTAGCTAGGCGTATGTTTTATTAGTACTACGATTGGAAAACCATTACTAGACACGTTTAGCAATGCTTAGCAATGTTTAGCCCGAATGTTCAGCATGATACCAATGTTACCAGTTCGAGACAATATGCACCCGCCCGGCCCTCCAAGCCGACGAGTGTGGCAGGTCACGCCTAATAGATCTATCCACACTTCCCCCGTTGTGCATCCCCGCACATTCATGGTTTTCCCCGGGACTTTAAAAGATCGTATAGCAATACAAAGTTAAAACCATAGTATGACATATGTTACCAAAATAGTTTAGCGCATGTTTTCTCCCCCAAAAGTTAACGCTGTAAAAGTGGGGCCGTGAACTCACCTTAGATTGCGTTCCTAGGTAAATAGTAAAATGCTAAGCCCTTGATAATCCCTCTACCGGAGATCTATCAAAATGTTCACATAAGTGTTCCGACTAATAACCATATGGTTATGTAGTCCCCGATTGTCCAGATCGTAATCAAGTATGTTTTAAAACGTGTTTAAATGTTCAACCGACACACTAGACCGACCCGACATCACATGTTTAAATGCATGAATAACTTATCCCTACAAAACCCCACCAATTTTGCCCCAAAACCAGTTTGTTTTAACACTTTCCCAAAATGGCAAAATTATGGAAATGTCACATCATGCATGGAATTCTTACCCAATTTATAAATTTTTTTGAAATCCTTTCATAATCTTCTTAATATGCTCTGTTTAATGTGTTTATGAAAAACCCCCAATACTTCTATTAATAATAATAACATGTAACAATCCTTAGATTTATCAAAAATCCCCAAAATACCCATAATATCACCATCTATCTAATTGTAACCCTAAACAACAATAAACCAACATCAATAGCAACCCTAGATCATGTTTCTATCATTAGAACAACAGCAAATCATTCAACAACACATAACATCACATAACACACAATTAACATATGTTTATTGATACAAAACCTATGTTTAATGATAGGGTTTAGATTTAGAAAGGTGTTTAAAAGGTTTTTATTGATAAAAACATCCTTAGAACAGATCTGGACATTTAGGGTTAGATGAAAACGAATTAAAATGCCTTAAAAAGATTTAGGATTTAGAACACACCTTGGATTCTTGTTTAGATGTTGTTGATAGGTTAGATTATGAAAAAGAAGAGCAAAAACTCCTTCCTTAGTGATTAAAATTGTTTGAGAGTGTTTTGAGACGGTTAGGGTTTGTGAAATGGTGAAAAATGACAAAGTTTGGTATTTATACTAGTCCACCTTCGACCCTTGTTAGTGGTCGAATGTAGCCTCTTTCGACCCTTTCACAGGGTCGAATGTACCCTGACTTGGTCGAATGAAATTCTTTCAATTCCATATCCCAGGTTCACCCTTTGCTAAGGGTCGAACCAAGACGTATTTCCAGGTTCGCCCACTTGAAGTGGTCGAACCAGGACCTATATTTTCTAGTTTTCCTGTTTGTCGTGTTTAACGCATTTTAACGCACCTTAACATATGAGCATGCAACCTTAGTCTATGTTTAACATATTTAAGCATAGATGAGTATCTACACATCGCTTAAACACATCTATGCACATAATCCACCACACGACAATTAATCTACACGTACACTTAATTAGTTTATGTAATTTCACCAACAACGGGACCCGGTACTAGTGTATTCTCAAGACGACTCCCAATGATCCTCCAGATCATTGAACCCTGGACAATCCTAATTTGACCCGACTCAACTAACCTAGGTAAGTCCGTTTATAAACGTTTCCCGCTAAGGTAGACTTACATGTTACTAAAATGTTTAAGCCAAATATGCCGGGTGTCACATTAACAACATTATCATATTTTAAGAATTACCAAAGCTGATATGTAGATTTCGAGTGCCCTGTTAGATTTTTTAAATCGTTGCATTTGATTTATGTGAATTTTTTATTATTGGGCGGAACAGTATTTAACACCAAATTCAATTTTACAATTTTTAGTTTTACTTGATCATGAAAAAGTGTTACGATTCAACATCCATATTAATAATAAATCCATATTATATTTCATGTAGTTAGTATTTAAAACATAAAATGCAATAATCACTTGTACATAAGGTATCCTTTCTTGTACATTTCAATCCACACATCGGTATTGATTACGACAAACACCGACACGTCGACAAAAATGAGCCGGTCGTCATGGTATATTCGAATGTTTTTAAAATATAATAGTTTTAAAGTTATGATAGAATTAAATAAAAGAAATTATAATTTTGTAGGGGATGGGAGGAAAATGTAATTACTAACTAAAAAATAGGGAATTAAAGTGTATATAAGATAGGGTATTAAAGTGTAAATAATGTATGAATGACTATTTTACCCTCATTTTAGGGTTATTAATGAAAATTTAGTTCTTAACTTTTGGGTATCTTAAAATACCCCTCCCTCATGCATTATTATATAGTATAGATTAATGTTTAAAAGTTAAGGGAGGAAAAACGAGATAGAAAATAATAAAGGTTTAATATTTAGTTTTAGTAGATTAGGTTTTTTATATAGCACTATGGTACCCCTTGGAAAGTGTCACACCCCGCCCCTCTCACCACCAATATTGTCCGCTTTGCCCATCCATAGCTCACGGATTTGTTTTTGGTTGCCCCGGTGGAGACTTCCCAGGAGGTCACCCATCCTGAAATTTCTCCCACCTGAGCACGCTTAACTGTGGAGTTCTCTTCTCATCCACTAACATTAAGCCCAAAACGCGTTGGTGATTTAAGAGGCAAAACATTACTTATGAACCAAGGATCTCTCCTGGCCACAGCCGATGTGGAATTTTCCTAGGGTGTCACATTCACCCCCCCCCGTTAGTGTCTCATCGTCCCTGATAAGGTATGCACCCACCATCCCGAACGGCACAGGAGTGGCTCTGATACCAATCTGTGACACTCTCAAATTTCCACTGCGGGGTTTTACCGCGAGATGCATGACAAACCAGGATTCAAGTCAACAGTCACAATAAACGACACTATATGAAGTACGTAAACCCAAAACATAGATTTCATAAGCGGAAGCATTTAAAGAATTTAATTGCTACAAAACAGTGTTCCAAAGTATTCAAGACACTTATTTCAAAACATGCTACTAATCCTAGACGCCAATGCAGACCCGTGCGCCTAGTCCAACCGGTGCTGCCTTAGCGACCTGAGAAAACATGCCAAAAGAGACCTCAACATATATAATGCTGGTGAGTTCACAGGTTTGTTCAATATGTTACCAAAAGTTACCAAAATGTTACAATGTTCATACTATATCAATGTTACCAAGTACGCTAGCTAGGCGTATGTTCTATTACTACTACGATTGGAAAACCCTTACTAGACTGTTACCAATGTTCGGCCCGCGTGTGTTCAGCAATGTTACCAATGTTACCAGTTCGAGACAATATGCACCCGTCCGACCCTCCAAGCCGTCGAGTGGGGTCTGTCAAACCCAATAGATCTATTTACATTTTCCCCGTTGTGCATCCCAGCACATTCATGGTTTTCCCCGGGACTTTCAAAGATCATATAGCAATGCAAAGTTAAAACCATAATATGACATATGTTACCAAAATAGTTTAGCGCATGTTTTCTCACCCAAAAGTTAAAGTAGTAAAAGTGGGGCCGTGAACTCACCTTAGGTTGCGTTCTTCGGTAATATAAGAAAGCCAAGCCCTTGATAATCCCACTACCAGAGATGTATCAAAATGTTCACATAAGTGTTCCGACTAAGAACCATAAGGTTATCTATTCCCCGATTGTCCAGATCGTGACCAAGTATGTTTTAAAACGTGTTTAAATGTTCAACTGACACACTAGACCGACCTGACATCCCGTTGGTGACTCATTACCCTAACTAATCAAGTACACATAGATTAAAAAACCGCCAGCTCGTTCCTCCTCACAGTGTACTCTTCAATCTCTGACCCGACCATCTTGTAGCTTCAGACTTCATGTTTCAACTTCTGTACCTCCTCCCTTGGACAGTACTCGCTCCTCAGCAGGTGCACAAAATCAGCCCAAGGCATAGCAATAGCCTCCCCCAATCCCATGTTCTGAGTAGTAGCATTCCACCACGACAGTGCAGGCCCCCCAAATGTCGCAGTAGCATACTTTACCTGGTCCCCAGCGGGACAGTTACACATGACGAACACCGATTCAACCTTCTCCAGCCATCGGAGCAGTCCCACCGCTCCCTCAGTCCCAGTGAAGTTATGGGGCTGACAGTCCCGAAACTTCTTATAAGAGCACTGAGGTGGAGGTGGATTGGCAGCGATACCTGAAACACGATACACGGGTAAAACACAACGAAAGAACATGACACCCAAGAACGAGGCAAAGTCGACAGAAATCAACTCACCACCCATGGCATTAATCCCAGCCTGGAAATTAGCCATAGCCATGTTCACTTGCTGCTGTAGCAATTTGTTCAGCTCAGCTTGGGTCATGTTGATGTTGCCACGACCACCGCCGCCACCACGACGTCCACCACCGCGAGCACCAGACATGATCTAACCAATCAAAGAATCGAGGGATTCAGATTCACCTCTAGTGTCAACCACTAGAAATTTACAAGGGTTAATTTAGGGACAAATCCAGGACTATACATCCAAACTCAAAGTCCATCGGGATTTTCGTGCATTTCAGTTCATTATTTCGTGTGCACCCGAAATGATAAACTGCCCTACATGGTCCTCCAAATGTACTCTTAGTCCAGACTCCGGTCACCGAATATTGTCACCTAGTAACGTGTTACAATAGGTGCAAGTGTAAGAAAGCATGTGTGTGCTAGAGTCAGCAAATCAGCCTCTTCCTCTTCAACCCCGAAGAAGAAGACAAGGGTAGATAAGAACCCAAATAGAAGCGGATGATGTAACAAGGAAGTATGATGATGATGTAAGGACACCCCGTCGAAGTTAGTACGTATCCCACTAATAGACTCAAAGTATGTGACCGTCTAGTGTGTGCGACTCGGCTATAGACCAGACTCTACATGCAGTCCTAGTTCACTATAACCATTGGCTCTGATACCAATCTGTCACACCCTCAAATTTCCACTTGCGGAGTTTTACCGCAAGGCGCATGACAAACCAGGACCCAAGTCAACGGTCACAATAAACAACACTATATAAAATACGTAAACTCAAAACATAGTTCTCAATTTATAAAACCATAGCGGAAGCATTTAACCAGTTACAAAACCATGTACGACAATGTTCAAATAGTTTAATTCAAAAACATGAAACTAAGCCTAGACGCCATGCAGACTCGTGCGCCTAGTCCTCTGTTGCTACCTTAGCGACCTGAGAAAAACATACCAAAAAGACGTCAACATATAATGCTGGTGAGTTCACAGGTTTGTTCAATAAGTTACCGAAGGTTTCCAAAAGTTACCAAAACGTTACCATGTCCATACTATACCAATGTCACCAAGTACGCTAGCTAGGCGTATGTTTTATTACTACTACGATTGGAAAACCATTACTAGACACGTTTAGCAATGTTTAGCAATGTTCAGCCCGAATGTTCAACATGATACCAATGTAACCGGTTCGAGACAATATGCACCCGCCCGGCCCTCCAAGCCGACGAGTGGGGCAGGTCACGCCCAATAGATCTATCCACACTTCCCCCGTTGTGAATCCCCGCACATTCATGGTTTTCCCTGGGACTTTAAAA
Organism: Ambrosia x helenae; assembly: GCA_030844895.1. NCBI lineage: Eukaryota > Viridiplantae > Streptophyta > Magnoliopsida > Asterales > Asteraceae > Ambrosia > Ambrosia x helenae. Next base: position 84,522,927 of record CM061233.1, read on the forward strand.
GATCGTATAGCAATACAAAGTTAAAACCATAGTATGACATATGTTACCAAAATAGTTTAGCGCATGTTTTCTCCCCCAAAAGTTAACGCTGTAAAAGTGGGGCCGTGAACTCACCTTAGATTGCGTTCCTCGCTAAATAGTAAAATGCTAAGCCCTTGATAATCCCTCAACCGGAGATCTATCAAAATGTTCACATAAGTGTTCCGACTAATAACCATATGGTTATGTAGTCCCCGATTGTCCAGATCGTAATCAAGTATGTTTTAAAACGTGTTTAAATGTTCAACCGACCCGACATCCCGTTGGTGACTCATTACCCTAACTAATCAAGTACACATATATTACACACAAGGTTCAAGCATAAAACACTTAGTTTGTATCAAAAATCTCATTTTTACATCAGAACGGTTGAACCAAGCAGATAAATCCTCCTTCGCCCCTTTTTAAGCCACATTCGCCCGTTTAGTGTCACATTCGCCTGTTTGATGCCACGTTCGACCGTTTGATCTGGTTCGCCCAAACATTTCCCAGGTTCGACCCTGGAATCTCTTATTCGACCACTCGTTTGGTCGAATGAGCCCAGGTTCGACCCTGTTAGATAAGTTTCCCTAAAAACGCTTCAAACACATTCAAAACATCGCGAAACATCATCAAACACAGCAGTCATGCATGTATTAACTTATCCCTACAAAACCCCACCAATTTTGCCCCAAAACCAGTTTGTTTTAACACTTTCCCAATATGGCAAAATTATGGAAATGTCACATCATGCATGGAATTCTTACCCAATTTAGAAATTTTTTTTGAAATCCTTTCATAATCATCTCAATATGCTTTGTTTAATGTGTTTATGAAAAACCCCCAATACTTCTATTAATAATAATAACATGTAACAATCCTTAGATTTATCAAAAATCCCCAAAATACCCATAATATCACCATCTATCTAATTGTAACCCTAAACAACAATAAACCAACATCAATAGCAACCCTAGATCATGTTTCTATCATTAGAACAACAACAAATCATTCAACAACACATAACATCACATAACACACAATTAACATATGTTTATTGATACAAAACCTATGTTTAATGATAGGGTTTAGATTTAGAAAGGTGTTTAAAAGGTTTTTATTGATAAAAACATCCTTAGAACAGATCTGGACATTTAGGGTTAGATGAAAACGAATTAAAATGCCTTAAAAAGATTTAGGATTTAGAACACACCTTGGATTCTTGTTTAGATGTTGTTGATAGGTTAGATTATGAAAAAGAAGAGCAAAAACTCCTTCCTTAGTGATTAAAATCGTTTGAGAGTGTTTTGAGACGGTTAGGGTTTGTGAAATGGTTAAAAATGACAAAGTTTGGTATTTATACTAGTCCACCTTCGACCCTTGTTAGTGGTCGAATGTAGCCTCCTTCGACCCTTTCACAAGGTCGAATGTACCCTAACTTGGTCGAATGAAATTCTTTCAATTCCATATCCCAGGTTCGCCCCTTTGCTAAGGGTCGAACCAAGACGTATTTCCAGGTTCGCCCACTCGAAGTGGTCGAACCAGGACCTATATTTTCTAGTTTTCCAGTTTGTCGTGTTTAACGCATTTTAACGCACCTTAACATATGAGCATGCAACCTTAGTCTATGTTTAACATATTTAAGCATAGATGAGTATCTACACATCGCTTAAACACATCTATGCACATAATCCACCACACGACAATTAATCTACACGTACACTTAATTAGTTTATGTAATTTCACCAACAACGGGACCCGGTACTAGTGTATTCTCAAGACGACTCCCAATGATCCTCCAGATCATTGAACCCTAGACAATCCTAATTTGACCCGACTCAACTAACCTAGTTAAGTCCGTTTATAAACGTTTCCCGCTAAGGTAGACTTAGATGTTACTAAAATTTTTAAGCCAAATATGCCGGGTGTCACATTAACAACATTATCATATTTTAAGAATCACCAAAGCTGATATGTAGATTTCGAGTGCCCTGTTTGATTTTTTAAATCATTGCATTTGATTTATGTGAATTTTTGATTATTGGGTGGAACAGTATTTAACACCAAATTCAATTTTACAATTTTTAGTTTTACTTGATCATGAAAAATTGTTATGATTCAACATCCATATTAATAATAAATCCATATTATATTTCATCTAGTTAGTATTTAAAACATAAAATGCAATAATCACTTGTACATAAGGCATCCTTTCTTGTACATTTCAATCCACACATCGGTATTGATTACGACAAACACCGACACGTCGACAAAAATGAGCCGGTCGTCATGGTATATTCGAATGTTTTTAAAATATAATAGTTTTAAAGTTATGATAGAATTAAATAAAAGAAATTATAATTTTGTAGGGGATGGGAGGAAAATGTAATTACTAACTAAAAAATAGGGAATTAAAGTGTATATAAGATAGGGTATTAAAGTGTAAATAATGTATGAATGACTATTTTACCCTCATTTTAGGGTTGTTAATGAAAATTTAGTTCTTAACTTTTGGGTATCTTAAAATACCCCTCCCTCATTCATTATTATATAGTATAGATTAATGTTTAAAAGTTAAGGGAGAAAAAATGAGATAGAAAATAATAAAGGTTTAATATTTAGTTTTAGTAGATTAGGTTTTTTATATAGCACTATGGTACCCATTGGAAAGTGTCACACCCCGCCCCTCTCACCACCAATATTGTCCGCTTTGCCCATCCATAGCTCACGAATTTGATTTTGGTTGCCCCGGTGGAGACTTCCCAGGAGGTCACCCATCTTGAAATTTCTCCCACCTGAGCCGCTTAACTGTGGAGTTCTCCTCTCATCCACTAACATTAAGCCCAAAACGCGTTGGTGATTTAAGAGGCAAAACATTACTTATGAACCAAGGATCTCTCCTGGCCACAGCCGATGTGGGATTTTCCTAGGTTGTGTCACATTCACCCACCATCGTCCCTGATGAGGTTAGAGTCCAATCGTCCCTGATGAGGTATGCACCCACCATCCCGAACGGCACAGGAGCGGCTCTGATACCAATCTGTCACACCCTCAAATTTACACTGCAGGGTTTTACCGCGAGGCGCATGACAAACCAGGATTCAAGTCAAAAGTCACAATAAACGACACTATATGAAGTACGTAAACCCAAAACATAGATTTCATAAGCGGAAGCATTTAAAGAATTTAATTGCTACAAAACAGTGTTCCAAAGTATTCAAGACACTTATTTCAAAACATGCTACTAATCCTAGACGCCAATGCAGACCCGTGCGCCTAGTCCAACCGGTGCTGCCTTAGCGACCTGAGAAAACATGCCAAAAGAGACGTCAACATATATAATGCTGGTGAGTTCACAGGTTTGTTCAATATGTTACCAAAAGTTACCAAAATGTTACAATGTTCATACTATATCAATGTTTCCAAGTACGCTAGCTAGGCGTATGTTTTATGACTACTACGATTGGAAAACCATTACTAGACTGTTACCAATGTTCGGCCCGCGTGTGTTCAGCAATGTTACCAATGTTACCAGTTCGAGACAATATGCACCCGCCCGACCCTCCAAGCCGTCGAGTGGGGTCTGTCAAACCCAATAGATCTATCCACATTTCCCCCGTTGTGCATCCCAGCACATTCATGGTTTTCCCCGGGACTTTCAAAGATCATATAGCAATGCAAAGTTAAAACCATAGTATGACATATGTCACCAAAATAGTTTAGCGCATGTTTTCTCACCCAAAAGTTGAAGTAGTAAAAGTGGGGTTGTGAACTCACCCTAGGTTGCGTTCTTTGGTAATATAAGAAAGCCAAGCCCTTGATAATCCCACTACCAGAGATCTATCAAAATGTTCACATAGGTGTTCCGACTAATAACCATAAGGTTATCTAGTCCCCGATTGTCCAGATCGTGACCAAGTATGTTTTAAAACGTGTTTAAATGTTCAACCGACACACTAGACCGACCTGACATCCCGTTGGTGACTCATTACCCTAACTAATCAAGTACACATAGATTACACACAAGGTTCTAGCATAAAACACTTAGTTTGCATCAAAAATCTCATTTTTGAATCCATAGGGTCGAACCAGGAAATTTTGTTCCACCTTCGCCCCTTTTTAAGCCACATTCGACCTTTTCAAAGCCACGTTCGACCCTTTTAAACAGATTCGCCCATTACTGTCCAGGTTCGACCCTGGGATTCCACCTTCGACCCCACGACTGGTCGAAGGTGCCCAGGTTCGACCCTGGCAGATTGTTCTTCCCCAAAATGCTTCAAAAACATCCGAAAACATCCCGAAACATCATCAATCACAGCAGTTAGGTATGAATAACATATCCCCACAAAACCCCACCAATTTTACCCCAAAACCTGCTCATTTTAGTCCTTTCCCAAAATGGCAAAAATTATGAAAGTGTCACTTCATGCATGAAATCTTTACCCAATTTGGAAACTTTTTGAAATCAATCCATAATCATCTTAAAAGTGCTCAGTTTGTCGTGTGTTTGAAAACCTCAAAAAGTTCTATTGATCATACTAGCATGCATCGAGCCCTAGCTTTATTAAAAACCCCCAATTTAGACATGATATTATTAATCATCTAATTGTGACCATAAACAATCCTAAATAATCATCAATATCAGCCCTAGATCATGTTTCTAGCATTATTACAGCAGCAAATCATTAAACAACACATAATATCACATAACACATAATTAACATATGTTTATTGATATGAAAACCTATGTTTAATGATAGGGTTTAGGTTTAGAAATATGTTTAAAAGGTTTTTATTGATAAAAACATCCTTAGAACAGATCTGGACATTTAGGGATAGATGAAAACGAATTAAAATGCTTTGAAAAGGTTTAGGATTAAGAACACACCTTGGATTCTTGATTAGATGTTGTTTGTAGGTTAGATTATGGAAAACAAGAGCAAAAACTCCTTCCTTAGTGATTAAAATCATTTGAGAGTGTTTAGAGACGGTTAGGGTTTGTGAAATGGTGAAAAATGACAAAGTTGGTATTTATACTAGTCCACATTCGCCCCTTTCACCTGGTCGAATGTACCCACATTCGCCCCTTTCTCAGGGTCGAATATACCTTAACTGGTCGAATGAAATTCTATTGTTTTCACATCCCATGTTTGCCCCTTCATTAAGGGTCGAACCAAGATCATTTCCTAGGTTCGCCCCCACGTTATGGGTCGAACATGGACCTATGTTTTCTAGTCTTTCCAGTTTGTCGTGTTTAACGCATCCTAACACATGAACATGCAATCTTAATCTATATTAAACATATATAAGCATGGATGATCATCTACACATCGTTAAAACACGTATTTGCATATAATCCACCATATAAGAATCAATCTACACATAACACTTAATTTAGTTTATGTAATTCACCAACAACGGGACGCGGTATTAGTGTATTCCCAAAATGAATCCCAATGATCCTCCAGATCATTGAACCCTGGACAATCCTATCCTAACCCGACTCAACTAACCTAGTCAAGTCCGTTTATAAATGTTTCTCGCTAAGGTAGACTTAGGTGTTACTAAAATGTTTAAGCCAAACATGTCGGGTGTCACAGAAAGATAATAAACACTCGTTAATTTGGTGTAATTTTTTTCTTTAAAAAATCTCGTATATAAAAGATATGAACGTTTAAAAGTTATGGGAGGAAACATGAGATAGAAAATAATAAAGTTGGGGAACTGGGGAACCATGCATTTAACATGTTAATTATATCATAAAAAAAATCAATTTAACATGTAAAAAATCATTTTTATCAAAATGTTTAATTGGAGATTTTGTATATAAATGTATGTATAAGCTTTTTTGACAAAAAAATCAAAAAATAAAATAATAAAAAAAATGCTTAAAATTAGTTAAAAAAGCGTAAAAAAAAATTTTTACAATTTTTTTTTATTGGAATAGCTTTTACACATGTTTATATGCAAAAAGCTCTAAAGAAATTTTTGAATTTTTTTTTTGCATGTTAGATTGAATTTTTAAAATATATTTAACATGTTAAATGCATGGTTCCTTATTGAACCTTACACTATATATATATATATATATATATATGTTAGTAATAAAAATAAAGATTATTAACTAATAAGCACTGGGTTATTTATAACCAAATTTTTTTTGCGGGAATTTATAGGTATAGCCGCGTCACCAAGTGTGACATGTGTCCTCACCCTAATCGCTTTATTATATATATATATATATATATATATATATATATATATATATATATATATATATTTCTTGTGAACCGCAAGAACGCTATCTAAAACCATTCAAATTCAAAATTTATTTTTACACTTGTCTTTATTATTAAAATACAATCTCAAAAACACAATTTACGCGTAAAAGTCTAAACATATACGAAAATAAATTGTTTTTACACATTTGTAAATTAACTGTTTATACATGTGTAAACTGTTTCATTTACACATGTGTAAAAAGTTAATTTCAAAGTGTTTTTGCAAGAAAAAAAAAGAGTTATTTGGGAAAAAAAAATCTTTTTTAATGTTGTATTTTAATTATAATGAGGTTTGTATTGAAAAAAAATGATTTTGATTGGTTTTCTCGTTTTTTACACGGTTCCCGCGATATTTAGCGTTCTCAAGATAACCCTCCCCGTAATATATATATAGGTTTAGGATCCTGTACAAATGACATATTTCGTGAGAAGTGTGAGAAGGACTAAGAATTGACAAGTAGACATCATGTTTTGGATTTAGGAATGATGTTTTAGGTTGTTTTAACTTGAAAAACACCAAACACAACAATCTAAAACACAATACAACGTATTATAGTCATTAAATTTAAAAAACAGCTAAAACACACTACTTAACGCTTAAAACACACTGCTAATGTTCTTAGCATGGTGTTTTAAGTTTTAAGCCTAAAATACATTTGTTTCGGTTTTTAATTATTATATTTGGTGTTTTTATAGGCAAAACAATCCAAAACATCACGACTAAGTTCAAAAAATGATGCCTAAGTATCCATTTTTAGTCTTTCTCACACTTCTCACAAAAAAAAAAAACACTTTGTACACGATCTTGACACTATATATATATATAGTGAAGAGTTCAAATGAGAAGAAGTTTTCTTGTAAGAAGAAAAAAGAAGAAATTTAGAAAAATAGAAATCTTCCAATTTAATAGTTATATTTAATGTTAAATAAATTTTTAAGTTTTTGTAACTCCCATAAACTAGTAAAATAAATGAAATCATAATTCCTTTTTAAATATATATCTTTAAAGCAAAGATAATTTATAGTGAATGTTAAATTTCGGTATGTGTAGGGTGAATTTCTACATGTGTAGGATAAACCTAATGATAATTTCGATATGTGTAGGATAAAAGTATGACAATTTTGATGTGTGTGTAGAATGAATTTTGATATGTGTAAGATAAAATATTTAAAAGTAATTAATTGAAAAATTAATGTGAAATGAGTTAAATTATTTAATGTTATTTCTTCTTTTCTTTCTTAAATTGAAATTTTTCTCAAATGATCCTCCCCCTCTATATATATATATATATATATATATATATATATATATATATATATATATATATATATATATAATAAAATGAAAACCCGCTTGAGTTGAGAAAACCTTCGAAAACTTATGTAAAAAAACATTTTTTTTTTCTTTGAAAAAAATAAACAATGTAAAATACATGTTTGTAAGCGTTTTGGACCAAAAAAATAAAAAAGGCGCCGATGGATTTTTTTTTAAAAAAATAAACAAAGTTGCTAAAAACATTGGTAAATAGCTGAAAACATATGTTTTTTTAGCAACTTTGTTTATTTTAAAAAAAAATCCCATCGGCGCTTTTGTTATTTTTTTTTGCCCAAAATGCTTAAAAACATGTATTTTACATTAGTTATTTTTTTCAAAAAAAAGTAATGGTTTTTTACATGGGTTATCAAAGGTTTTCTCAACACAAGAGGGTTTTCATTTTATCCTTCCCCTATATATATATATATATATATATATATATATATATATATATATATATATATATATATATAGTATAAGGTTATATTGGAAACCCTTGTTATAGTGAAAACCTTGGAAACTCTATCAAACTCTAACTTCCCGACTTTTTTTTTTCTATGAAAATTTTAGGGTATGTAACATACATGATTTTAAGCATTTTGGGCCAAAAAAATCGAAAAAAGCACTGAGCCATTTTTAAAAAAATAAAATAAAAACCGTCTTCGGGTAAAAATGGGTAACACGTGTTAGTTTGGCTTAACATGTGGAATTTTTTTTTCTAAAAAAAGTGCTCGACGCTTTTTGAATTTTTTGGCCCAAAATGTTTAAAATCATGTATATTACATGCCCTAATTTTTTCAAAAATAAAAAAAAATTGGGAATATATATATATATATATATATATAGGGTAAGGATAATTTGGAAACCCACTCTTATAGTGAAAACTCTGGAAACTCTAACTTCCCAATTTTTTTTATTTTTGAAAAAATTAGGGCATGTAATATACATGATTTTAAACATTTTGGGCCAAAAAATTCAAAAAAAGCGTCGAGCACTTTTTAAAAAAAATAAATAAATTTTTGACTAACACGTGTTACCCATTTTTTACCCGAAGACGGTTTTTATTTTTAAAAAAAAAACGGCTTGGCGCTTTTTTGATTTTTTTGGCCCAAAATGCTTAAAATCATGTATGTTACATACCCTAAAATTTTCATAGAAAACAAAAGTCGGGAAGTTAGAGTTTGATAGAGTTTCCAAGGTTTTCACTATAACAAGGGTTTCCAATATAACCTTATACTATATATATATATATATATATATATATAGGGGAAAGTTCAATTGAGAACTCATAGTTAGGGAGAGAACTCGAGAACTCAATATTACACATATGTAATATATCATATGTTGTATATTACACTTGTGTAATATATTATTATTGCATATGTTGCACATGTGCAATATATCATATGTTATACATGTGCAATATATATTACACATATGTAATACACTCAATATATCATATATTACACATACGTAATATATCATATGTTACACATGTGCAATATATATATTACACATGTGCAATATATCATATATTGCATATGTGTAATATATATTACACATGTTTAACATATGATATATTACACATGTTTAACATATGATATATTACACATGTGCAATATATACTACACATATGCAATATTTGATATATTGCACATATGTAATATAAAGTTCTCGAGTTCTCTTAATAAAATGAGTTTTCTATTGAAACCATCCCCTATATATATATATTATTAACATTAATGTTACTGTAAGTGTTCTATTACTATTATATTATTAATTTTTTTATGCCAGGTATAATTAAATATGCATCTTCACTAATTTTAATAGAAATACCTTATAATTTGTCGTCCGATTGTGATCACCATCTACCACACGAGGTGTAATAAAAATCCAATTCGGAAATCATGGGAGTAGAAACCGAATTTCTTGAATCCAGATACAATTCGGTAAAAACCCACCGCATCCAATCCGGATTTCAAATTTTTAACTCATCTGATTTTTTCCCGGATCTTCTCGCATCAAATCCAATCCAACTTTAAAAATTGGTTTGTGTGAGAAGTGTGAAAGAATTAAAATTTGATATATATACATCATTTTTTTTTTGATGTATTCATGATGTTTTGGATTGTTTTCCTTAGAAAAACACCAAACATAACAGTTAATAACCGAAAACAATGTATTTTAGATTTAAAACTTAAAACAGTATGTCAAGAACATTAAGCAGAGTGTTTTAAGTAATTAGTTGGGTGTTTTATATGTAATTTAAATTTAATGACTATAATACATTATATTGTGTTTTAAATTTTTGTATATTGTTGTGTTAAGTATTTTTCAAGCAAAAACAACTCAAAACATCATTCCAAAACAAAAAAACATGATGACTACATGTCAATTCTTAATCCTTCACACACACTTCTCACACAAACCAATTTTTCTACAGGATCCTCTACCTATATATATAGGATTAGGTTCAAATGAAAACTTGCTCGAGTTGGAAGAATAGTGAGAATACCGATGTAAAATATGAATTTTAAAAAATAATTTACACACCAAAATAAAAATGGGTAACTCCACCGTATAATAAATGGAAAAAAAATTTTTACAATGGTTTTACATTGGTATAAAAAGTACAGCATACCAATGTTGACTTTTAAAAAAATATTCCATTCAATATTTTATTATCCTTTAATTTACAAACACACATTCTTTTTTGGTGTGTGGTAATAAAGTGTGTTCTTAGTTCTTTCTACTCAACTAGGTTTTCATTTTACCCATTATATATATATATATATATATATATATGTGAGAATTGTACCGAGTTGTGAGAACTAGAGAACTCTTATGTACCATTGATCTTGATGATCTAATGGTTAAGATTAAAAGGGTGTTATTTTTGTCTTTACTTGATTATTAAGTATTTTTTAATACTTTAAAGTACATTTAAGGGTATTAATGTAAAAACTCATGAGAGAGAGAAAATTAATATTATATTATTCAATATTTTATTTCATTATGAAAAATATTCATCTTTTTAAACTCTATTTTATTTTTTTAATTAAATTACTTTTTAAAAAACAATCATATTTTTTATTCCATTATTAAAAACAATCATATTTTTTAAAGTTTATTTTATTATTTTAATTAAAATAATTTACATTTTTTTAAAACAAAAAAAACGTGCATTTTTTGTCATCTCCTCTTGTTTTTACACTGGTGTAATTTACACCAGTGTTTTACTTAAATCTATATAAAACAACCATCCATAAATCTATATGATTTACACTGGTGTAATTACACCAGTGTAAATCTGCCATACACATAATTTTACAAAAATATGATGAGGATGAATTACACTGGTGTAATTATTTACACTAGTGTAAAAAACCAAACAAACATATAATGAGGATAATTTACACTGGTGTAATTATTTACACAAGGGTAATTATTTACACAAGGGTAATTACACCAGTGTAAATATACCATACACAACCTACTACAACAAAAACGCTTAGTGTTAAACCAAAACTAACATCTATACAATCGTATTACACCACGGTAAAAAAATGCCCCAAAAAATATCAACAACATGTGTATTACATCAAAATGTAAAAACAAACCAAACATTTATAAAAAATCATACAACACATTATTGTTAAGAAAAAAAACCCGCTGCTGCATCTGCAAAAAAACCATCATCATAATTCATCAAAACATCATCATCTTCTAACACATTATAATAATAATAATAATAATAATAATAATAATAATAATAATAATAATAATAATAATAATAATAACAATAACAACAACAACAGAAAATAATAATAATAATAACAAAAAAATAATAATAACAGAAAATAATAATAATAATAATAACAAATAATAATAATAATAATAATAGAATTAATAATAATAATAATAATAATAACAGAAAAAAATAATAATAATAACATAAATAAAAATAATAATAATAATAATAAACATACCTGTTTCGTCTTCAAAAACCACCTCCCCACCGTCCTCTGCAAAAACCACCACCACCATCATCCCCCCTATTTCATATCGGATCCACCACCATCGGACCCCTCAAACCCCAACGAACCCCCTACCTCCACCTTCACCCTGTGTTTCGAACCCACCACCGTCCTCGGTCTCCTGCCCCACCATGACCACTGTCCTCCGCCTCTTTTCACTACCATGAGGGTCGTGTGTGTGTTAGAGAGAGAGAGAGAGAGAGAGAGAGAGAGAGAGAGACGTGTGTGTGTTTGAGAGATATAGAGAGTTATAGAGAGAGAGAGAGAGTGAGGGTGTGACGACCGGGAAAATTTTCTCTTTTTATCACTTCGTTATCTTTTACTTCGGGAAATTTTCGGGACTAAATTTCTTTCAACCGGGGGATGATGTGACACCCGGCATATTTAGGTTAATACTTTTCATACCTTACATACATACGTTTCATACTTTGCATACATACGAGTATACCTCAACGAAAACATTGAAAAAACTACTTAATATCATACTTGACTGGGTCGGTTGAGTCGTGTCGTGTCGTGTCGTGTCGATGATTCGGGAATCATCGGGAGTCGTTACAATGGTCCGAGGGGACCATTGGGTGTCGGTCCATAACCATGTGTACAAGGATTGGCGATTCATAGAAATCTCGAGTCTCGGGAATTGGTGAACGGATGGGAACGTGGTTAGTTATCATGTATTATGTGCTTACAAACATTATATGACTTGTCGGTATGTGAATACGTGTTTATATGTGTTAAAATAGTGATTACGCGTAATTGCATGACATTATAGGTGATTACGCGTAATTGCATGACATTATAGGTGATTATGCATAATTGCATGTAAATAGGGGGTGATTGGCGTAATTGCATGTAAATAGGGGGTGATTGGCGTAATTGCATGTAAATAGGGGGTGATTGTCGTAATTGCATGTAAATAGGGGTGATTGGCGTAATTGCATGTAAATAGGGGGTGATTGGCCTAATTGCATGCTGATAAGGGTGATTGGCCCAATTGCATGCTGATAGGGGTGATTGGCCTAATCGCCAGTAAGATAGGCGATTGGGGAAGGATTTATAGGCGATTGGGCTAATCTCCAGTAGTTACACGCGATTAGACTACCTAATCGCCTGTAACTGCTGCACTATCGCCTGACGCGTACTAAACGACTAGAAACGCCTATAAATACCACCCTTATGTTGTAAAACATCATTTGTGAAACCCTAATACACCCTAAAGCCACCCCACACCTTATCCAACCTCCGCAACACGTTTTTGATCAAGAAATCACATTTCCAAGCTTTACACCTTAAAATCTTACAATTTCAAGGTGTGTTCTTCATCCCAAACCTTTGTAATCATATTGTTTTGATCCTTAAAGGTCCAGACCTGGTTTCTAAACATTTGTGTCTTTGAAAAATCATTAAAATCAGTTTCTAAACAAACCCAAACCTCTATGCTTGTTATATGTGATGTATTCATGCAAGATAGGATTTTTATCCTTTAAACATGGTTGTTCTTGTATTATTGATATGTTTCTGATCTAAATGAGTTGATATGATGTTAACCTAGGAGTTTGAAGGTTCATAGATGTGTATTATTGATATTAGGCGTTTTGACCCGTTTGAATGATTATGAAAGATTGATGATGTTATGTTGTGTTTTGTTGATTGTTTGAGGATAGGGTTTACTCTAGGATGATGCTAGAACAGTAGGATATTGTTGGACAACGTCATTATGTGATGAAATCTGGATATTTGCTATTTAGGGTAAGTTTTGCATGTTGATGTGATGTTTACATGCTAGATATGCTATTTTGGGAAAACGCTTGCATTCGGGACGGCTAGGATGATGATAAATTAGGGGTTTTTTTTATTGAAATAGTTGGGTAAATGTTTTGGGTTTGATATTGGGTGTTTCCACATGTTTCGGATCTGATTTGGAAGGTTAAAATCATAAAAAGACGACACAGTGCAGAAGGGGCGATTAGGGAACCCTAATCGCCAATAGTAAGGGCGATTGGCCCCAATTGCGTGTAACAGGAGGCGATTGGGAGCCCAATCGCTAGTATGTCAGGCGATTACACTCCTAATCACCAACTGACTTTTCCTAATTGCATGTTTAATTCCTAATCGAGTGTACTGTTGTCATATGTGTATTTTAACATCCCAGAACACGATTTGACACCTAGGAACATGTTAGGAACCCCGTGGCATGTCCAATAACTTAGTTATACGTGTTCGGACCTGTTTATGCGTTAATTACGCTTCATGCTAGATATAGTAAACTGTGATGTATACTAAGTGTTTGATTGCATATGATTGCATAATTTCTTACATTCGGCCAAGACGTGGGATGTCGGGTCTCCAATGGATGTCGGGCCTTGCCTGGTGTGGTCGGTTAAACGTTTAAACATCATTTCAAATGTACACGGTTGTGGTCTGGACTGTTGGGGACTAACCGACCTACGGGTTGTTAGTCTAACATCTTATCCGCTCGTCATGATAGGTCACCGGTAGTTGGTGCCGTCTATTGAGCGGGTTTACTTATCTTGGAGGGGAAGCAGTATCAGGTGAGTTTCACGCCCCACTTTAAGTCTTTAAATTTTGGGGGAGACACATGCTTTATAGTTATTTCATAAATTATCATGTTATACTAGTGTTAATTCATTGACATACTATACGATACGTAAAGTCCTGAGGGAAACCATGAATGTGCGAGACACAACGGGGAAAATGTGGATAGATCTATTGGGACTGGCAAAACCCACTCGTCGGCTGGGAGCCGGGCGGGTGCATATTATCTCGGTCATAACGCTACCGTGGGACGGTAGTGCATATCGTTTCGGCAAAATCATATATCGTTGTCTGTAATGGTTTCCAGGTCGTAGTAGTATTATTCATGCGTCTAGCTAACGCGATCATTTCTAACATAGTGATAACATGATGGCTTTCATTACTTAAACGTTTAACATAAAACCTGTGAACTCACAGGCATTATTTGCTGACTTTTTTAGCATGTTTGTCTCAGGTCGTTGAGGTAGCAGCATTTCATAGGCGCACGGAGTCTCACGGCGTCTAGGATTCATATGCATCTTATTTAGCATTTTCAGACTTTTATGCTTTTACTTTCGTGTTGTAATAAAGTTTTACGCTTCCGCAGCGATTGATTGTTTATGAAAACTTAATGGTTTGCTTATGTCATTTTTACGTATCATATAGTGTCGTTTATTGTGACCGTTGACTTAGATCCTGGTTGGTCACGCGCCTCACGGTAAAACCCCGCACGTGGAATTTGAGGGTGTGACAGATTGGTATTAGGGCCAATGGTTATAGTGAACTAGGACTGCATGTTGAGTCAAGTCTATAGCCGAGTCGCACACACTAGACGGTCACATTCGTATAAGTCATATCATGTGGGGAATTGCCGGGGTGTTGGTATTACATTCATTATCATCATGTATGCTTACATCATCTATCTATTATTCTTATTTCTTATTCTATCCTTCATATTGGTGCTGAAGACGAAGAGGCTTTACTATCCTTGCACGGTGGTGGCGTACATTGGAGTGGTTTCGGCATCCTTCGGAGATTTGTCCAAGATTCGGACATCTCCCCTTTCTATACTCCAATGAACACACTTGTTCGCACACATCATCGCACACTTGTACTTGTTGTTCTACATCTTGGGTGTTGTATCACCTAGGAGTTCTTATCTATTCTAGAACGTGGGTTCCTCGTGGTTTGAAAGTCAAGCTAGGAGCACACCTCGGGGACCATGTAGAGCGACTTATCATTTCTGGTGCACATGAAATAATAAGTTGAAATGTATGGAAATCTTGGTGGACTCTGTGTTTGAACCGACAATCATGATGGAACCCAGTTCTCTGGTTTAACTCTGTTACTTATGATTTCATGTTGTCCGTTCTGAAATCTGATGTCTTGTCTTTGGCTTTGATAGAAGATGTCAAGACGTCGTGGTGGTCGCGTTGGTGGTCGGAATGGCGGTGGACGCAATGGGGGTCGTGGTAACAGTAACATGACTCAGGCTGAGCTGAATAATCTGATTTAGGAGCATGTGGCAGCTGCTATTGCTGCGCAGCAGGCCGGCCAGCAGGGCCATGGTGGTAATTTAATTACCCCTACCCTCATTCCTTGTCTTTTGTTGCATGGTATTTGTTTTGTGACCCGTGTTGCTTGTTGTAACAGGGAATGCTTTTCATCCTCCACCACCTCCACCTCCTCCAGTCCATTGTACTTACAAGATGTTTCAGGACTGTAAGCCCCATAACTTCAGTGGGACTGAAGGAGCTGTGCGACTACTTCGATGGTTGGAGAAGGTCGAGTCAGCCTTCTCCATGTGTAACTGCCCAGAGGAGTATTGTGTGAAATATGCTTCAGGGACATTCGAGGGACGTGCCTTGACTTGATGGAATTCGACTGTGCAGACTATTGGTTTACTTGAGGCCCATGCGTTGCCATGGACCGAGTTTGTGTTTCGTTTGAAGAGGGAGTATTGCCCCAGGGATGAGATTAAGAGTTTGGAGCATGAGCTGTGGAATCATCAGATGGTGGGATCTGAGGTCGGGGAAAATACCACTCGTTATCATGAATTGGCACTTTTGTGCCCGGATTCTGTGACTCCTGAGTATAAGGCTATTGAGTTCTATGTTAGTGGGTTGGTGCCAGAGGTTCACGGGTTTGGTGACCACGAATGATGCTTCTACACTTCGGGATACCATTCGGTTGGCTCATAGGCTAACCAAACAGAAGGTTCTGGAGAGTGTTTTGCCTCCTAAGGGTACTGTGGTGAAGACCTCTGATGGCAACAAGAGGAAATGGGATAGCACAGGTAAGGGTACAGTTAAGCCTCAGCAGTAGCAGCCAAGGAAATTTGAGGCTACGGGTGCATCTTCTGAGCAGAGGCAGAGTGGGTATACTGGGAGGCTGCCTAGGTGTGATCATTGTGGGTACCATCATCTTGGGAATTGTAGTTATCGTACCCGTTGTAAGAAGAACGGGCACCAGGCCCAGAACTGCAGGGTGAATCTTCAGACGGCTCAGCAACAGGTGGTTGCCCCCACTACTGCTACTATCCCTGCTGCAGCTCCACAGGGAAGCAGGGATGCTATCACTGTGGGGACTCTAGGCACTTCAGGCGGGACTGTCCCAAGGTGAAGCAAGGCGAGGGTGGCGGTCGAACTAGTCATGCTTATGTTATCGGTGCAAGGGAGGACATGAAGGACCCTGATACTGTTACTGGTGAGTTTCTTTTCTTAGTATTCATTGTACTTTGGTTTTATCCTCATTCGCATCATTCAACATTCGCATTCATCATGTGTTTTCGGTCTTGTACATGGTTATCATTTTGTATTCGTGGGTCTGATGTGGGTCCTTTAGAGATGCTACTTGGATGGTACCGGTGTATCATTTATACCAATCACAGTAGTCTCTAGTAGGCCTTCGATCAGGAGGATTCATTAGTTTGTATTCACCTCGGGGAGGGCAGTTCCCCGGCATAGAGTATCTATTGTTTTCATTCTTCACTCGTAATTATCGTATCGTTTGTACTGTGGGTGTAACATCACGTGTTTTCCCCAAATTGGAAATTAATAAAATCGCCATTTTACCCATCTTATACTTCTTTTTGTACAACTTATATATATATATATATTATATTTTATAAAATATTTTAAATCTTTTTTTTAGGTATTGATAATAATAATAATAATAATAATAATAATAATAATAATAACAAATAGTTTCAAAATTTGTTTTATACATATATAGTTATAAGCTTAGTTCCTTTTTTTTTTAAACTTATCACCTATTACTAATTTAAACAAAAAACCAATCCAAACAAAAAGAAACCCTCTGAGCCCAACGAACCCAACCCAAGTCCATATACCCGGCCCACAACCTTAAACCCACCCTTGTGACCCGACTGCAGATCCAGGACCCGGACCACGACCCACCGACAAAAAAACGAGCAATTCACGCGTTTGTTGACCCTCTTTCCAAGATTGGCATTTCCATTTTGTGCGAGAACCTTGTACGCGTCAATTAATGCAGTAAACATTGTCAATTCTGCATGAATTATGGATCCATCTAATCAATTATGCCGTTTATAAAACCCATATCGACTCCCACTCCAAATGAGCATGAAGAATTGTTTTTATTTCAATTAAACTCACATACACTGTCAAGAAGGGCCGATTAACATAACCCCATTATAAATTTCCATGATCAAAACCTCTAAATGCCGATTTGAAGTGATTGGTGCGCGAGCCTTGTTCCATACGTTTCGCATTGATATGAGTTTGTAAGTGTGATTATTTTACATGTTTAGGTTCGGTTTTCATAGACAAATAAAAGCCCTAACGTTTTGTTCTGGATCTGCAATGTTTTCTGGCTCAATTGTTTGAGTTATGAGGCTAGGGTTTTGATAAACTAATTTGGGGAAGATGACTCCCAGACATTTGAGTTAAATAATTTTCGAAGTGAAACAAATCAATAAATCTGATGTAGATCAGATGGGTTTCACGACGTTTGTTAAGTCTTAGGGCCGGCCTGAAGCCAGGTTCGAGTCCCACCATCAACAACAATTTTTTTTAAACCTTTTCCTTTTTGTATTCTTTATATTAACTTTTAAAAATGGTTTTAAAATATCAAAAATGACTTATAAATTCTAACAAATTTATTTTATGATATATAACTAACAAACTTTATTATACAACTTTTATTTCCAGAAAATTTAATTATTTAATATATATAATGAATATTACAAGTTTATTCAATTATAATTATAAAATTCTATAAAAATATCAAAACGACTTTATTAAATTTCACAAAAATTATTCTAGACTTATAAACTGATGAACTTTATAAAACAAAATTTTATTTACGAAAAATATTAATTTATTTATTTTTAATCAATTTAATCTATTTTAATCGTATTAAATTCATAATAAATTCATTTTTTACTATTTTTATACCAAAATTTTAAATAAATTATTTTTATTCATTTAGAACAGAAATATAAATCTTAATTTGAATGTTTAATAATTTTAACATTTTTACATATTAATATTATGTTTAGACAAATAAAATATTAATATATTATATACTCACTAATTAAGAAAATAATTTTATAAAAATTATTTTCACATTTACTATATTTTAATACAACTACCTTTAATCAAGTTCTTACAAAAATTCTTTCTATTTAATTATTTTCTAAATTTCTTATTTAATTAACTATTATTCTAAATTAATTATTAAACAATTGTCAATCCCCAAATTAGGAACCCTAGAATACCATTAGACTAGAAAACTTAGACTTATTTTATTGTCTTGAACTTTAGGGTATACTTGGAATCGTTGTGCCACATTTATTCTATACCAAGGGATCCAATACTATCATTAAGGTGAGTTTACATAGCCCATTTTTCTGTTTTACATTTTAGGGTGAAACATGTTTAAACATTTTATACACTATCATTTACTCATTCTTACATTGTTGAAACTTGTGATTCAATTACACTATCATTTACTCATTCTATCATTTGACTGTAACAAAAAGACACAGTACAATCATTAACATTGATCAAGCCGCCTGTTTAGATTATAGCGCTATAGGTCGGACAAACCCATCCCCCCGCATAAATTCAGGGATGATCGATAACAGTTACACTTTTACTAACTTACGAGTTAGGTCTCAGTCGACACAAGGTTTGATTGTACAAAAGACGCATTGTTACATGTCGGACTCATATTCTATCATTACTCATTATTATACTTCAACTATGATGGCTATACAACATATTGTTTTCAAACTATATGCAAAACCTATGTATTCTCACCAACTATTTATAGTTGACCCCCATCTTTCCAACTTAACATGTTTCAGGTTTTGTTTGCTATTGGAAGTTGTGCAAGTCTTGGAACACGTAGGAGCTTTGGATCTAGTTTATATTAATCAACTTTTGTAACCATTACTTGTAAGACAAATTGTAAATTGTTTAATATTATTAAACTTTCATTTAGTACCATGAGCTATTGAACAATCATCACTACGTGACACCTCGATGTTTCAGCCATCGGTTGGGGTGTTACACTGGAAGACGTTACTTGGGTTAGATCGACACTCATTACTGTCGAAGAGTGAATCTCGGGGCGAGATTCCTTTCAACAGGGGGATGATGTGACGACCGGGAAAATTTTCTCTTTTTATCGCTTCGTTATCTTTTACTTCGGGAAATTTTCGGGACTAAAAATCTTTCAACTGGGGGATGATGTGACACCCGACATATTCAGGTTAATACTTTCATACCTTACATACATACGTTTCATACTTTGCATACATACGAGTATACCTCAATGAAAACATTGAAAACAACTACTTAATATCGTACTTGACCGGGTCGGTTGAGTCGTGTCGATGATTTGAGAATCATCGGGAGTCGTTACAATGGTCCGAGGGACCATTGGGTGTCGGTCCATAACCATGTGTACAAGGATTGGCGATTCATAGAAATCTCGAGTCTCGGGAATTGGTGAACGGATGGGAACATGTTAGTTATCATGTATTATGTGCTTACAAACATTATATGACTTGTCGGTATGCGAATACGTGTTTATATGTGTTAAAATAGTGATTACGCGTAATTGCATGACATTATAGGTGATTACGCGTAATTGCATGTAAATAGGGGGTGATTGGCGTAATTGCATGTAAATAGGGGGTGATTGGCGTAATTGCATGTAAATAGGGGGTGATTGGCGTAATTGCATGTAAATAGGGGGTGATTGGCGTAATTGCATGTAAATAGGGGTGATTGGCGTAATTGCATGTAAATAGGGGGTGATTGGCCTAATTGCATGCTGATAAGGGGTGATTGGCCCAATTGCATGCTGATAGGGGGTGATTAGCCTAATCGCCAGTAAGATAGGCGATTGGGGAAGGATTTATAGGCGACTGGGCTAATCTCCAGTAGTTACACGCGATTAGACACCCTAATCGCCCGTAACTGCTGCGCAATCGCCTGACGCGTACTAAACAACTAGAAACGCCTATAAATACCACCCTTATGTTGTAAAACATCATTTGTGAAACCCTAATACACCCCAAAGTCACCCCACACCTTATTCAACCTCTGTAACACATTTTTGATCAAGAAATCACATTTCCAAGCTTTACACCTCAAAATCTTACAATTTCAAGGTGTGTTCTTCATACCAAACCTTTGTAATGATATTGTTTTGATCCCTAAAGGTCCAGACCTAGTTTCTAAACATTTGTGTCTTTGAAAACTCATTAAAATCAGTTTCTAAACAAACCCAAACCTCCATGCTTGTTATATGTGATGTATTCACGCAAGATAGGATTTTTATCATTTAAACATGGTTGTTCTTGTATTATTGATATGTTTCTGATCTAAATGAGTTGATATGATGTTAACCTAGGAGTTTGAAGGTTCATAGATGTGTATTATTGATATTAGGCGTTTTGACCCGTTTGAATGATTATGAAAGATTGATGATGTTATGTTGTGTTTTGTTGATTGTTTGAGGATAGGGTTTACTCTAGGATGATGCTAGAACAGTAGGATATTGTCGGACAACGTCATTATGTGATGAAAAATGGATATTTGCTATTTACGGTAAGTTTTGCATGTTGATGTGATGTTTACATGCTAGATATGCTAGTTTGGGAAAACGCTTGCATTCGGGACGGCTAGGATGATGATAAATTAGGGGTTTTTGCTTGAAATAGTTGTGTAAATGTTTTGGGTTTGATATTGGGTGTTTCCACATGTTTCGGATCTGATTTGGTAAGTTAAACGCGCAAAAAGATGACATAGTGCAGAAGGGGCGATTAGGGAACCCTAATCGCCAATAGTAAGGGTGATTGGCCCCAAGCGCGTGTAACAGGAGGCGATTGGGAGCCCAATCGCTAGTATGTCAGGCGATTACACTCCTAATCACCAGCTGACTTTTCCTAATTGCATGTTTAATTCCTAATCGCGTGTACTGCTGTCATATGTGTATTTTAACATCCCGGAACACAGTTTGACACCTAGGAACATGTTAGGAACCCCGTGGCATGTCCAATAACTTAGTTATACGTGTTCGGACCTGTTTATGCGTCAATTAGGCTTCATGCTAGATATAGTAAACTGTGATGTATACTAAGTGTTTGATTGCATATGATTGCATAATATCTTACATTCGGCTAACACGTGGGATGTCGGGCCTTGCCTGGTGTGGTCGGTTTAAACGTTTTAAACATCATTTCAAATGTACACGGTTGTGGTCTTGACTGTTGGGGACTAACCAACCTATGGGTTGTTAGTCTAACATCTTATCCGCTCGTCATGATAGGTCACCGGTATTGGTGCCGTCTATTGAGCGGGTTTACTTATCTTGGAGGGGAAGCAGTATCAGGTGAGTTTCACGGCCCCACATTAAGTCTTTAAATTTCTGGGGAGACACATGCTTTATACTTATTTCATAAATTATCATGTTATACTAGTGTTAATTCATTGACATACTATACGATACGTAAAGTCCCGAGGGAAACCATGAATGTGCGAGACACAACAGGGGAAATGTAGATAGATCTATTGGGACTGACAGACCCCACTCGTTGGCTGGGAGCCGGGCGGGTGCATATTATCTCGGTCATAACGCTACCGTGGGACGGTAGTGCATATCGTTTCGGCAAAATCATATATCGTTGTCTGTAATGGTTTCCAGGTCGTAGTAGTATTATTCATGCGTCTAGCTAACGCTATCATTTCTAACATAGTGATAACATGATGGCTTTCATTACTTAAACGTTTAACATAAAACCTGTGAACTCACCGGCATTATTTGCTGACGTTTTAGCATGTTTGTCTCATGTCGTTGAGGTAGCAGCATTTCATAGGCGCACGGAGTCTCACGGCGTCTACGATTCATATGCATCTTATTTAGCATTTTCAGACTTTTATGCTTTTACTTTAGTGTTGTAATAAAGTTTTACGCTTCCGCAGCGATTGATTGTTTATGAAAACTTAATGGTTTGCTTATGTCATTTTTACGTATCATATAGTGTCGTTTATTGTGACCGTTGACTAAGATCCTGGTTGGTCACGCGCCTCGCGGTAAAACCCCGCACGTGGAATTTGAGGGTGTGACAGAGGGTGAGAGATATTTGTGAGGAACATTATTATTTTAAATGTTACTTGGTGTGGGGGTGGGTTGGGGTGTTATTATTACTAAAATACCCCTAAGTGGGTGTGTGTAAAAGACTTTCATGCCCTAATTAAAAAATACAAGAAATTATAAAGGTGCTGATGTGTCCCTTGATGATTGATAATCCGGTTTTGACCACCATTTGAGTTATCTGAATAGGATAAATTCCCATCCGGTTTAGAAAAAAAAAAATCCCATTTTGCACTTCTATCCAAAAATCTTACCTTCGATCACCTTGGCTCGCTTTTCTTGATCGAGGCAGTCGCGGATTTAGACCAAAACTTTAGCGGTAATGTTCAAAATTTGTTTTACCCCACTTTCATAAAATGTAAACGAAAGAATCGATAATCTCGTTCTGTATTGATGAAGTTGTCAACTTCTTTATTCTTTTTTTGCATTATAATGTATACATTTTGGCCTCAATACTTGCATCCAAAACCGTACCTGATTTATACCCGAAAATACTCTGAACCGGTTATACCCTATACTTGAACCCAGTCATACCCTCTACCCGATATCTGGTTTTTTAATACTCGATAAAATACCAAAAATTTTAAAGTATATTTTTATGTTTACGTTACAACTTTTATATTTAAGTTTTTGGATGATGCATATTATAAAGCAAATAACTTTTAGTTTGTGGGGGTTCTTGCCTTGGGAGATCACATGTTCGAATCCCACTCAGAGTAGGGTTATTCTGAAATGAGGGGCTGGACCTTAGGGGGGCCGGGGACCGGACCTGAATGGTGCGGAGCTTCGTTATGGGTGTGTACCGTTGGCTGTTTAAAAAAAATAATAAATTTTAGTTTGGTGAATTTATGTTATTGTAATTTATATTAATTACTTTTACAAATTATGAACCCAATCTGATTTTTAAACGAATTTATTTTATGTAAAATAATAGAAAAACCTTACTTTTTAAAACTGTGTGTTCAGAGCATTGGCGTTAGGTCCGTCAAATGCTGTGAGTAAGCTTTTCATAATTTAAAACGTAGTTGATTGTGAGTGGAGAGAAAGAAAATATTACTGTTCATTTGTATATTTAGGGGGACATTGTTCCTCCCTATTTATTTTTTAATATTTTTAAAAGTGGTTGCAAGTGAAAGAGAGAGAAAATGTAATGATAAAAATATAAAAATATATTATTTAACTGGAAATGAAAGAGAGAATTTAGTGATTCTTAATAATTTTTAGGGTAATTTGGTGGATAGGGATAGTGATCATGATATGAATCCTCTAATACCTAGGTCCAATACCTAATCCCAATCATACCTTACCCGGGTACACAAGATATGATTTTTCTCCCTCTTACCCATACCAGAACCCTACCCGCTTTCTCTAAATACCAAAAACCTGTTCATACCTAGACCTATTTCCATACTCAGAATGGTGTATTAAAAAAAAACTCGATGTGTGCACCTCTACCTTTAACCAACTAATTGGGCTTAAGACTTATAAGCTTCTATCTTATTATTAACAAATGGAATGAGTCAATGGGTTATGGATTTATGGGCTTCTATCTTTATTTATCTTAAGCTAATGACAAACTTTGAGAGTGTTTTAGGTTTTAAAAAAATTGGGGGTAGCGTTAATTTAATTTTTGGGATAACGTAATACAAAAAATAAAGAAAATAAAATTTTGCATTATGTCAGAAAAGTTGAGAGGTAGGAGGTGCTACCCAATCCTTAAAGGCAAGAAGTATGTTTATATGCAAGAAGTACACTGATGTTTTCCAGAAATCTTAATAAAAACTTTCCCAAATTGTTTCCTTCTACAATTCTGATTCTTGTGACACACCGGTGGGGTTTGGACTCAATTTTTTTCGATCGGTAATGGCCAGAAGATCAAATCGGTGGGGCCAGACTTAACCCGGACTCAATTTACCTACGAAAATCGCAAAATTCCACCAATGCGCCAAAAATCGGTGGGAACAGGGGCCCCTTCAGGCCCTAAAGAACCTTCGCCCCTAATTGGGCCGAGCTAGATTTGAACCAGCGTAGACATATTATCAACATCCGTCCCTATTAAGCACTCGGTCATCGACCCAACGCCTAATTCATTTTGGAATGGATTAGACTGACTTGGAAATTGGAAAAATTTGTAAACGTTATATGTTTCATCACCACTTTGTGGAAAAGCCTTAGGTATGAATATGACGCACTACGGAACCTTCACTGTGCCAACATACCTAGCATGACATAGTTAGTGGCATATATCACTATCATGGGCTTAAAGCGGAATTTCAAACTTATGACATTTTTATAAGAATTTTTTTTTATCTATGAGACCTCCTCGACTCCTTTAACTCTAATTAGGATACATAGATGATTCAAGTCATCTGATCCTTGGATTACTGTTTAGTAAAAGAATATGTTAATGGATAACAGAGGTTTATAAACGACATAGTCTAATAACAAACCTTTAATTTTGTATTCTATCAGGTGTAAGCATAAGCATGGGTGTGCTTTTTCTAGTGGCAGTCAGCTATGCATTGTACAAAGTGATCAAGAAAACCAAAGAAATGAGACAGAGAAAGAGGTTTTTTGAACGCAATGGTGGTTTGCTTCTAAAACAACAAGAAGACGCTGATCCATTTTTGGTTGATAAAACAATACACTTCACATCAAGTGAGTTGGAGAAGGCAACTGACAGCTTCAATGAGAACAGAGTTATTGGGTGAGGTGGTCATGGAACAGTCTATAAAGGAATGTTGGTGGATGGAAGGATTGTGGCAGTCAAGAAATCAAAGATAGTTGATGAAAGCGAATTAGAGGAGTTCATCAATGAGGTGGTTATACTTTCCCAAGTCAATCATAGGAACGTGGTCAAGCTATTGGGATGTTGCTTGGAGACAGATGTCCCTCTACTCGTGTCTGAACTTATTCAAAATGGGACATTGTATGATCATCTTCATGAGACTGAAGACTTCTCAATTCCTTAGTCAAAGGTACGTTTGGCTACCTTGATCCAGAGTATTTCCAATCAAGCCAGTTTACTAAAAAGAGTGATGTATATAGTTTTGAATGTTTTGGTTGAATTGTTAACTAGAGAAAAACCGATTTCTCGTACAAGATTTGGTGAAAACAGAAATTTGGCTACACATTTTATGTTGGCTATGGAAGAGGGGCGTGTTATGTCCATTTTTGATGCATTGGTGATAAGGGAACGTACTAGGGATGGCCTCTTGGCACTAGCTAACCTTGCAATGCGATGCTTGAATCTAAATGGAAAGTATAGGCCAACAATGAAAGAAGTAGCTACGGAGTTAGAAGCTATACGAACATCTCACATTCCTTCCTCGGTTCAAACTAATTTCAGACCCGAAATATGCTGCGGGGAAGAATTTTCAGTTCTACCTTATGCTGAATCGTCACCAACATTCTTGAGTTCCAATGCTAGCTAGTATTAGTCATTGATTCATGAATGGCAGGTGGCTCTTCACTCTATAAAAGTTTATGTTGTCATGTCATATAATTACAGTAATAAATGCATGCATTCATAAGGCCTTCTCAATCGCATAAAGGAAGTAACGTGCTCAACTTTTAAACTTGTACAAGGAGATTATGACATAAAAATGGCCTTTTGTACTATCGCACATTTATATGTTTCTTGACTTGTTTTTTTTTTCTTTTCTTGATCTTGACTTCTTGTTATTATACGATTGTAGCTAGCTAAAAAAATGGTCTATCAGTTGTTTTGATTTGGCGCATGCTGCAGCTCAAAATGACAGATCACAGATCAATAAACTCAATGTTGCTAGTCATGTAATTTTGGAATTGCATGTCCGATACATATCTATACCATATTATAACTAGTAGTTTGGCTTGCACGATGCGTCGGGTGTCACCGATGACCTTTTGAAGAGTGTAATCTACGCGATATGCTTTAAACACTGATTATTATTATTTATTAATTATATACTAAATTTGAACCAAAAAAATAAATTCAATATTTTTTACTCTCTCCACATGCAAATTATTAAATGAGTTATTACTAGTGTTACTCATTTGGATCCCACTACCATTATCTCCTTTTGAATTTTCCACTTCCAAATCATCTTCTGCCTCTTTTTCGCCTAATATCTCATCTTTTTCGCCTAATATGTCCTTTTTTCCATGCAAGCACTGATTAATGTCCACCGTTTCGTTTCCCCTGGTCACACACCTGCTCACATCAACCTTGGGTTGGGACTACCGTTTCGTTTCCCCTGGTCACACTACTCACATCAACCTTTGGTGAGTATAAACATTAATTTGCCGCCACTAGCCTGTAATAACTATTACTTTAGTTCACTTGTTCTAGCATGTCTTGACTTGACTTCATTTATAGCATTCACTCACTGTATTAACGATATTTTGGAATTTGGATGATGCAACTGCAAGGCCAAATTCTGTCCAATACGTTTACATTTTTTTTATTTTTTTTTTTCAAATTCCTAATCCCGTAGGAGGTTTTTATTTTATAAAGATAAGTAAAGAAAACAGGAAAAAAATTGTTTCTTAAGTTGAAAGAAGATAAAGAAACAATTTTAAAAATCTTACCTCCTATCTTTGGACTTTCTACCTATAATGGATGGATTTAGATAGAGTTATTTTTTTTTGAACGGCAAATTTCTACACCTTGTGAGACTTGAACCCATAACATCCTCTTAGGTGTTCCTAGAAGCTTTGCTTCTACCATTGGGCCACCAACCCCAATGGCGGATTTAGATAGAGTTAACAGTAAAAATCGTCCGTGAGGTTTGGTCACTTTTGCCACATCAGTCCAAAACCCAAACCTTTTACAATTGAGTCCTTCTGTTTTACTTTTTTTTTTTTTTGCCAAATTCGTCCCTGACACTAACTCAGTTAAATATTGTCGTTAAGTTGGGGGGTATTATTGTCTTTTTGCCTACCAAATTATTTTTTAATATTTTTCTAATTAGTGGGACCCAACTCCCCCACCTTCTTCTACCTCCCCACCTGCACACACTCTCGATCTCCCTCTTCAGACCACCTACCACCCACCACCTTCTTCTACCTCACCGACCCTCCCTCTTTCTCTCTCTGGAAACTACTTCGCCACCAACATCAACTCCGAACAGATCCCAAACCGTGGATCTCCCTAAAACCAGCTATCTCCCTAAACCCACCACTGCCACATCAAAGGTTGGGGAATCAAACTCTGGAATTAACATTAAGTCACCATTTTGTTTTGTTTTATTTGTTAAGGAAGGTAGGTAAGGTACATAAGAAGAAGTATGATGAGGAAAAGAGTTGGAGTTGGCCATAATAGTTTGTTACTACTAATAATCTGGAAGGTTGCAGTCGTTGTAAGCTTCATCTTTTTGGCGATTGCAATTGTGCACATGCACTTTTCTTATTATCATTCCTCACAGCTTCCCGATGATGATGATAATGTTTTCCACCGAAACCTGTCACACCCTAACTGATGGCGGAAAACATTGAGGCACGACTTGTGATAGATTGTTCAAAGGCTTCATAACACAAAGTTGTGAAAATATATTAAAATAGATTTAATTCGTATCTAAGATTCAACAAGTATATAATTTGTTCATGAGAAAATACATCAACATAAACATGAAGTAAAATAAAGATTTGTTTCGTTTGTTTCTAAGGCGGAATCCTAAGTGATATTTCTTGTATCATCTCATCAAACTTTTTCCTGCAACATGTATAAAATATCCGTCAACACATAAAATATTGGTGAGCATACTAGTTTTTGGTTTAAGTACATAATATTAAAATGTTTTACTCAAATCATCATGTTATAGTTTTGCGCATACAGAATCATACAAAATCCATAATCAACCTAGTGTTCACTGATTGACCTAACACCGAAGTGATAGGCCGGTAAAAACTTAACCTGACCCAATCAGGGGGCGGGGTGCTACTCCTATAGCGCTATACATGTAAGGGTGGTTGTATGCTGTCACACCCCACCTAGGCGGAAACAAGGGAATGCAACGATCGAAAGTTTTCAAGCACAAGGTTCAAGCAACACACATTTATTCAAAAATAGTACCACCACAAAGATGGAATTTGTCATGGTTTTATTGAAAATTAAGCATAGTGTAAGCACATGTGCATTTTTTATGGAAATTTAAAACTTAACATCGTGAAGCTGACAAAAGCCATCAAAGTGATACCACGGTGTGCATGCTCGAACCCTTCCCTCAATCCTCTGTGGCCCTCCATTAGTTACCTGAAACACATGCATAAAGGATTTTGTCAACAATAATGTTGGTGAATCTATGGGTTTTGAATGTACTGTGAAATGACCGTGTCATCCGTGTTTGACCAATCATGAGCTAGCTAAGCAAATGATCACTATGAGAACCATGAGTCCTGTAACCAAACCTCACTAAAGACAATGTATGTATAGTAGAATACTAACACTCTTTTGCATGTGGCCGGTTAGCGCAACTAACCAAGAGTGGGGGTGTCAACCCAATAGATCTATTAAAGTGTTCCATGGCTAAATGTCTAGCTAATGGTTACAGTGAACGATGTACGGGGACTAGTGAGCTCATGAACCAATATGTCTCATGTTCCACATGGTAGTCATGCTAGAATGTACACACACTTGAACTTGACACAAGTATTGATACATGTATTTCCCCCAAAAATGTAAAATAGTAAAATGGGGCCATAGAAAACTCACCTGTTTGAGTTATGTGTGGTCTAGTAAGCTAGTAGATGATCACCGTTCTGACAAATGATACCCTATGATCATTATGGACACGGTAAGTCATCCGGATGTTGTTTATCATACAAATTGTTCACCCGACACTTGTGGACCATTGTGTTTAGTGTTTTTCATTGTTCATGATGCTTGTTAATGTTCTATCAAACATATAGTTTCCAAAACTTTGTTGTTTTGGAAATGTAATATACATGGTGAACTATATTGGGCCTCACATGGGGTATTTGGACCGTATATTAGCACTTATTCATCATGTGTGGTTGGTTTTTGAGAAAAGGTTTGATTAACACATGTTTATTTCCTTCTTAAAACCATTTGTAAGATAACACATGTTTCCGGCATAACTAAACTTATGTTAAATGATTATGGCCGAACCGAATGCACTTAATGGGGCTCGGATTCGATGGTTTTGTGGTTCATTAGTGCTTGACACAAGCATTGCTAAGTCTAGGCCGTGATCTTGCACGTGCTCTAGTGATTTAGGTTGATTAATTACCATTTAAATGTAACATCATAGTAATGTGATGAGTATGCATTCTCTAGGTGTGTTTTAGGTTGATCTAAGATCAATGATTCCTTAAGGCCGATAGGTGTGATCAATGTGCTCGGGTATCGAGTTCGCAAAGGGGCTCCCGTATCTAATAGGGTGGTTTAGGACTTACCTTGAGTGTTTGTGAGTGCTAGTGATCCTTAGACTTGGAGAGCTTCCTATGCCAAGCCTTGAGTCGATGGATTGAAGCTTCCAACTTTTGTGTTCTTGATCACTTTTGGCCGTGAGTTTTAGAGTGAGAGAGAGGGAGAGAGAGATATGAAATGGTGCAAGGAATGAAGGTGAGGGTGGAGGTCCTTATATAGAGGTTCTAGTGGGTAGATGACAAAACATTTGTGGCATCCTCATGCTTCTCGGCCAAAACAAGGAGTTAGAGAAGTTTCATGGATTCTTGCAAAGTCAATGGATGGAAAGACTAATCATGAAAGGGGAAAGGTTGACATTGCTAGCTAGTTGGTTAGTTTTTGGATTATACCCATTTACATGTAAGTTCTATGTCTCCTTGTTGACTCTAGTCGATCTATACTCATAGGTTGGAGGTTTCATGGAGCTATCACTATCTCACTTTCTTGGGAATGTTCGGTTGATCCCTAGGAGTCTAGGAGTGATATTTGTGGCAAGCTTCTTTGTGTAAGACTCATGGTGAAAGTCTATTCTTCCTACTTTTGTGTAAGTTTGGTGGCATGAGTTGAGAGTGACCCTTCATAAGACAAAGATTTTCCTTGTCTCTTCCTTGTTGGGCGCGTGTAAGAGAGTGGGAAAAACAAGGGACATGTGTTGAAAACAAGGTGGTAATCCATAAAGGGATAGGTTGACTTCTTATGGTGTACTCTAGTGCTATCTATAAAGGTGAAAGTTGCTCACTTCCTTGTCATTTGGCCGATCACTTCTTATCCATAAGAGGAAGGCTTGTCAAGTGTGATCTATCCTCTAATGATTTGTGTTTTGTATCTATTTTAGTGTAACATCCTAGTTCCATCCATGTTCCTTGTTAATTAGTGTAGGTAGCCGAAATGTGTAAGAGTTTTGGTGTTTATAGGCGTGTGTTGGAAAGCAAGTTTTGTAACTCTTTGTTTTCTTGTATCCTAGCCCTCGGCCGTAGGTATAGGTAGAGGAAAAGGAGTTGTCTAAAGAGTAAGACTTCCATAGGTTAATAGAAGATATACGACTCTATGTTTGTGTATAGTGTGATAACTAATCCATGTTTGTGAGTTTGTGTGTATACGTGCGTGTGTATATGTGTAATGCCGTGTGTATGTGTGTATATACACATGTGGGCATAGCTTGTATAGACAATAATCTTGGTTATGATCCAATTCTTAACATGTTATGTTAAATAAATCGGCCTATTCATGTTAATAGTGTTATGGTTGTTCGTGTATAGCCACTAGTACACCTTTGATATAGGAATATCATCCGGTTTCATAAGAGTAAGAGGTTGTTAAATTCCATGCCTCTTGATGACGACACTAACATGTATTTTGTTTCACATGCGTCATGGGTTTGTTAAATGATTTCCCATGATGATTTTTGTGTTCACAATCATGTGTTAGAGGTGCATTAGCATGTGTTAGTGGGCATAACCTCTTGTAATGCATGTTTTGATGATGTGTCCGGGTGTTGTATGACCAAACAAGTGCACTATGTTGAGTTTTCTGTTTAACTCATGCTCTACTAGCCTGGGGGGTGTTAGGACAAAAAGGATTGGTGAAACCACTTTTGCGAACCTTAGTCTAATTCACTTCTGTCAAAATACTATAAGTATAGAACTACTGAAGAAGAAGGATCAAACTGCTGAAGAAGAGATTCACAAGTGCTGAAGAAGAAAAGTCATCAGAAGTTCTGAAGTTCAAACCAGACACTTCTACTGAAGAACTACTGAAGACAAACTACTCATCAGTAGTTTGTCATTCATCAGTACTTACATGAAGATCTTTTCCACCGCCTTTGTATATCAGTAGTTTATTACTTTAGTATTTCTTTTTGCTTTATGTACAAGTTCCAAGACTGCAACTTGTTGCAACTTGTTTCTGAACTTGCTTTTGGCAAGGTTCATGTATTTGTAAAGTCTATAAATAGAAGGGTTCATCCCTCTGTTTTAGGCATTGATTTTAATACAAGAAATCCTTCAACACTTATTATTGTTATTTCCATTTCATGTTTATTGAGAATCTGTCAAAGTGTTTCATTCTCATTCAATACTTAGATTCTCAATAAATACTTATCATTTATTAGTTCTTGAATCTAGGGGGAGTAATAACTCCTGTTGATAAGTGTAGCTTTAAACTTATAACATTCCGCTGTGCTATCACTGATCAAGAACTTGCTAAACACTTAGGTGTCAACTAGCAAGTTCAACAAAAGAGCAATATACTGATCCAACAATTGGTATCAGAGCACTGGTTTATCTGATCACATATCAATCTAACACATTGAGAATCAGACACAGGCTCTTATTGATATTCAATAAAAGGATTATAAGCTCACTTTTATCAACATCCATCACTTTAAGAGATATTTGACAAATCAATACTCTTTAAAATGGATCCTCATAATACTGGTTCTGCCACTAAACCTGCCATGCTTGTAAGAAATGAATATAACATATGGCAAAAGAGAATGGCACATACCTTATCATAGACCAACACAGGTTGTTGGAGATCTGTGATATATGGTCCTCATAAACCAGTAAATATAAATCTTGAAACTAAGGAAGAGATTCCAAAAGAACCAAAAGACTATACTGATGATGATTTCCTAAAACTTGAGCTTGATGCAAAAGCTTTCTCTATGTTGGCAATGGCACTCCCAAATGAAATCTACTATGGCCTATTACATTGTGATAGTGCCAAAGAGCTTTGGGACTGCCTAAAAGAACAGTTTGGAGGAACTGAAGAGGTGATTGCCAACACCAGAGAAATCGTGGCTCAACAATATGAGACTTTTGCTCACATTAATGGGGAAACTTTAACACAACAATTTGAAAGATTTTCCTCATTAATATCTGAGCTAAAACTAAATGGTCAGACCTACACAACTGTATCTATGCTTCATAGATTTTTAAGGTCTTTACCTGATAAATGGGAAACATACTCTATAGTCTTAAGATCTTCACCAGACTTTAGCTCCCTCACTCTTACAAAACTTCATGGGAGATTACTTACTTTTGAGAGAGAAATTGATCAAAAGAAAAAGTTACAAAATTCTGGCAAAACTGCTGATGACTATCTACCAGGATTGGGACAAGACTCACCAACTTGTTCAAATAGTTTTGGATCTTTTGACCACATTGACATAACTGCTGGGATCTCATCTGAAAGATCATTCCCAGGTTATGACAATAATGACTTTGGTCAAAATGCTGACAACATGTGTTTTATCATGGATGATTTAAATAGTTTCAGCAGTGATGACCTAGAAGAAATGGATATTTTGCACCAACTGGCCATGTTAAGTTTAAAAACAAATAAATTTTACAAAAGGTCAGGAAGGAAGTTTCCAGGACTTAACAGTTCTACAAAAATTGGTTTTGACAAATCTAAACTTAGATGTCACAAGTGTCAAAAGTTGGGACACTTTGCTAGAGAGTGTAGAAGCTCTGGCTTTAACCAATCTCAGTCTGGAAACAATTTTAACCCCAATTATAACAGGAATAATGGAACACAATGGAGTGCACATTTTGTACAGGCACAAGCTCCACAACACCAATATGTGCCACAAGCACAATATGTACAGATGCTTGCTCAACAGATGCAGAGCCAACAATCAATCCCTCCCTTTCCAACTGCTCAACAACCTCCACAGCAACAACAACCCTCTCAACAAAGTTTATTTACTTCAGGGTATGTTGACTGGAGCAGTCTTCCTTTTGACACCACAAAGTGCAATCCTGATGCAGACAACAAAATGTTTGACATCAACTGGGGAGAGCCTGACAATGGCAGAAAGAACTTTGCCTTAATGGCATTTGAGGGATGCTCCTCAAAATCTGCCTTGTCATAGGTATCAAAATGAATCTTTGACAAAATTATGTTTAAATTCATGCAAAGAATCTTTTGCTCTCATAAGAGAGACAAATGTGCACTTACAAGGAAAAGCAAATGACTCTGAGAGAAAATTCACTCAGATGAAATGTGATTTAGAAAGAAAACTTTCTGCAAAAACAAAAGAAGTTTCTAAATTATCTAACTCTGCTATTGAAACCCAAGCACAAATTAAAATCATGATTAATGACCTAGGGAATGTCAGACAAGAGCTTGCTGACACCAAGGTCACATGTGAAAAATGGGTGGAATCTTGTAAGGGGCACCAACTATTGCTAAACAAACAAAGTGCTTCAAATG
Source organism: Ambrosia x helenae (assembly GCA_030844895.1). Taxonomy (NCBI): domain Eukaryota; kingdom Viridiplantae; phylum Streptophyta; class Magnoliopsida; order Asterales; family Asteraceae; genus Ambrosia; species Ambrosia x helenae. The sequence goes on from CM061233.1 coordinate 84,557,394, forward strand.
TTAGGTTTGGCATAGGGTACAATCACACTGAAACACCAACAGATTTCTCTCCCAAAACTACGGAAGATAGGAGAAAAATTGTTTCAGGTGAAACTTCAGAAGAGGAAGAATGCACATCTTTCCATGAAAACTTTCTAAAGTCACACAAAGAAAGTTCTTCAGAAGTACTGATTAAATCTGACTTTAAGCCATCAGTAGTTTCAACTACATCAGGAGTTGAGAACCTGAAAACTACTGATGACCTAAAACCAATCAAAATAGTCAGAGACTTGTCTTTGAAAGAAAAGACAAAAGAATGTGAAATTTGTGGTCTGTTCAACCACAAAACAGAATTTTGCAGATATAGAAAAGGTATTCAGTTCAACAAGAAAAATCAACAACTGGTTGTGGGAAAACAAATAAAAAATAATTATGTAAAAACTTTTTCTCCCAAGAAACAACAACCAGCAAAAACCTTTTCTCAGAAAAAAGACAAAATCTCAACAAATGTCTTTTTCTCAAAATTCTCTTTCAGTAGTTAGACCTGAATCATCAGCAGTTTCACAAACTGCTGAGATTAAAGATCTTATGAACTTGGTACAACTACTGATGACCAAAGTTGATGGTGTTCCTCAAAAGGATACCACCATTGTTCTTAATGCAAAATCCATTGCCAAAAAGACATGGATTTCAAAACTTGGTCAAGAACAAACTGTAAATGTTCTCAAGAGCAAACCCAAAGCCAAACTGGCTTGGGTTCCTAAATCTAACTGATTTGCTATCTTGTGCAGAGAGTTTCCAGAGGCTTAAATAGCATTTGGTATGTAGACAGTGGAGGCTCAATGCACATGACAGGATGCAGATACCTGATAAACAATTTTATCAGTTAAAGAGATGGATCTGTATCCTTTGGGAACAATGCTAAGGGATATGTGCTAGGACATGGCAATGTCTCCTCTGGCAAAATACAGTTTGACAAGGTCAATCTGGTTGAAAACCTTGAGTACAACTTGCTAAGTGTGTCACAAATGTGTGATAAAGGATATTCTTCCTTTTTCACAAAGACAGCATGCAAGATCATATCACCAGAAGGCCAGAAGTTGATAGAGAAGATCATTGAAGATCATACTTTGTTAATAGCCAAAAGATGTGGCAATGTCTATGCAGTGGACATTGAAAAAGACAAAGTACTGAACAACAATGCCTGTTTCTTCTCAAGGGCATCAACTTCAGAAACTGATCTCTGGCACAGGAGACTTGGCCATGTGAACTTTAAAACCATAAATAAAGTCATAAAAATGGGCTTGGTCAGAGGTCTACCCTTAAAAGTATACCAGTGTCAAGAACACTGTGTATCCTGTTTAAAAGGTAAACAGCATAAGTCCTCCTATAAGTCTATTGAAGAATAAAAAACAACTGCATGTCTTCAACTACTCCATATGGACTTATTTGGGCCTGTAAAAATCATGAGCCTTGGTAAGAAGAAGTACTGCTTAGTCATCATTGATGACTACTCAAGATTTACATGGGTATTCTTCTTATTTTCCAAGGATGAGGCTGCTGAAATCATCAAGTTCTTCATTCTACAAGTAGAGAAGCAATACTCTCTATCTGTCAAAACCATTAGAAGTGATAATGGGACAGAGTTCAGGAACAAAACTCTGGATGAATTCTGTTTGTCTAAAGGGATTATTAGACAATTCAGTGTTGCCAGAACTCCTGAACAAAATGGTGTGGTAGAAAGGAAGAACAGAACCTTAATAGAAGGAGCAAGAACAATGTTAGCTGATTCTGGCCTACCTTTATACTTTTGGGCAGAAGCAGTTAACACATCATGTTATGTTCAAAATAGAGTTCTTATTGTCAAGAGACATTCAAAGACTGCCTATGAAGTTCTTTATTGCATGAAGCCCCTTATCTCCTTTTTCAGGGCTTTTGGGTGTCAATGTTTCATCTTGAACATCAAGGAATCTATTTCAAAGTTTGCTGCCAAAGTTGACTCAGGTTACTATCTTGGTTATTCCTCAACTAGAAAAGCCTACAAAGTTTTTAACTCAAGAACCAGGATAGTAGAAGAAACACTGAATGTCAAGTTCAATGAGTCAAAACACACTCTCATTCCAGCACATCCTGCTGAACTCTTTGACCTTGACAACTTCCATTTTGAACCTGAAAAGACTGTCACTTCATCCAAACCTACTTATTATGGTGATCAAAGGTTTGATGATGAGGATCCAGCACCATGGACTCCTCAAACAGTCATTAAGTCAATTTCAAAACCATCAGAAGTTTCACAAACTTCTGATTCAACAAATACTGAAGGACAAACTCAAACATCTGCTTCAGCACCTGCAACTACTAAAGACACTGAAACTGCTGAACCAGATATAATAGACCTCAGTAGTATGTTTGAAGAACATGAGCCACCAACACCTGTCAGTGGTTTACAACAACTGATCGAACACAAAGACCATCCACTTGATCAAATCATGGGTGATATTGCATCAGGTGTTCTTACAAGAAACCAGCTTTCCAACTTTTGTCTATTCTCAGCATTTATTTCACAGTTGGAACCAAAGAAGTACCAGGAAGCTCTCAAAGACAACAATTGGGTGCAGGCAATGCAAGATGAATTGCTTCAATTCAACAAGCAACAGGTTTGGGAAATATGTCCCTTACCACCAAACAAGCAACCAATTGGCACAAGATGGGTTTTCAGGAACAAACAAGATGAAGCTGGTATTATAATCAAGAATAAGGCAAGACTGGTAGTACAAGGTTACTCTCAAGAAGAAGGAATTGACTATGATGAAACCTTTGCTCCAGTTGCAAGGCTTGAAGCCATCAGGTTATTTCTGGCCTATGCCATTTCCAACAAAATAAAAGTTTATCAAATGGATGTCAAGAGTGCATTTTTGTATGGAAAAATAAAAGAAGAGGTGCATGTTTGTCAGCCACCTGGGTTTGAGGATCCTTCTCATCCTGAGTGGGTGTACAAACTAGACAAAGCTCTTTATGGGCTCAAACAGGCTCCAAGAGCCTGGTATGATACACTTTCAACCTTTTTACTCAAAAATAACTTCACAAGAGGTGCCATTGATAAAACTCTTTTCATAAAACATGTTGGAAATCATGTCTTACTTGTTCAAATATATGTTGATGATATCATTTTTGGTTCAACAAACACAAAATTGTGTGATGAATTTAAGAAACTCATGCAATCAAAATTTGAGATGAGTACAATGGGAGAACTGCAGTACTTTCTGGGACTGCAGATAAAACAACAAACAAATGGAACTTTTATACATCAATCAAAATATGTTAAAGAATTATTAAACAAATTTTCTTTACAAGACTGTAAATCATGTTCCACTCCCATGACACCAACCACACAAGTCGAACCAGATGATCAAGGAAAACAGGTTGATCAAACCATGTATAGATGTATGATAGGTTCCATTTTATATCTAACTGCTTCTAGACCAGATATTATGTTTTCAACATGTGTCTGTGCTAGATATCAATCAGCTCCTAGGGAATCACACCTTATTGTAGTCAAAAGAATTTTCAGATATCTGAAAGGAACTCCCACACTTGGAATTTGGTATCCTGCTTCAAGCAATACCAAGTTATCAGCTTTTTCAGATAGTGACTATGCAGGGTGTAAAATGTCAAGAAAATCAACATCTGGTGGTTGTCAATTCTTGGGAAACTGTCTAGTGTCCTGGCAATCAAAGAAACAAACATCTGTTGCAACTTCAACTGCTGAAGCTGAATACATTGCAGCTGCAAGTTGTACATCACAGATACAATGGCTCCAATATCAACTTCTTTATTATGGAATCAAAGAGACCAAGACACCATTGCTTGTAGACAGCAAATCTGCCATTAGCATCATTCAAAATCCTGTTCAGTTTTCAAAGACTAAACACATTGAAATCAGGTATCATTTCATAAGAGATTGCTATGAAAAAGGCAAGATTGAAGTGAAACATGTAGCAACAGCTAATCAAATAGCTGACATATTCACTAAACCCCTTGACACATCAACATTTCAGAAGTTAGTATCCATGCTAGGGATGCTAAATTTGTAAGTGTTTCTCTTTATTTTTCTGCACAACTTTTTTATTTTTCACTTACATTTGTTTTCAAAAACTTGAAAAACTTCTGAAAAGAGAGAAACTACTGATGAACAAAACATCAGTATGGGGATATTTTCTAAAAAGTGATTAACTTCTGATAAAACAACCTTCAGAAGTTATGAATAAAGTATTTATAAAGTATTTCTCATCAGCTGTTCAAAACTGCTGAAGAGAAAGTGGGAACTACTGATGAGTAAAATTCTTCATCAGCAGTTTAGTCAAAAAGTGCAAATCAGACTTTTCCCATCATCAGAAGTTTAACCTAGTCGGTTTAAAACTTCTGATAAAGAGGTTTTTAACCTAGGCGGTTTAAAACTTCTAATAAAGAAGATCCAAGCGGTTAAAAACTTCTGATAAATATCTTTTTTCAACACTTATCCATTCAAAAACAAAAATTCCCTCCTTCTCTCTCAAGAAAGCTCTCAAACCCCTGAACTTGCAACATAAACACTGTTCGATTCATACACACACACAAACCACATTGCTTTAGTTCTTAAACAGGGACACAATCTCAGAGCCTACTTAGAAAAACAAGAAGGTTGGTCCCAATATGATGAGATCATTGATCTCGTCGTCAAATCCCAATATTTCATCGCTCTCACAATAGACCCACCAATACATCCTGAAACTCTCAATGAGTTCTGGGCTAATGCTGAGACAGTGATGGTGGATGATGAAGTTATCTCTCTCAACTCAACAATTAAAGGGAGACAAATGGCCATCACACCGGCCATACTTGCAAACAGACTGGGGTTGAATGATGTGAATGCCCCTGAAAAGTTTGACAACTCTGCAATCCACCTAACCATGACTGAGTGTGGTTATCAAGGTACTCTCTCACAAGCTAATATCTTTAAAAAGTATTTTGAACCAAAATATAAACTTTTGTTTCATTATATAATTATGTGCTTGAGTCCTAAAACAGGGTCTTATGACCAGATGCTCTCAACCTTTCAACCAATTTTTCATTCCATTCTAAATGAAACAAATTTCAGGGCATCAAAACTTTTCTTTAATGAGTTGGTGTTACATCACAATAACACTAAGAAAAAGTTTTTGTTATATCCAAGGTTCATTATGCAATGCATAATACAAGAACTGGGTAATGAGGTGCTTGTGGGTAAAACTGAAATTTTAAAACTCTTAACCTCACAAGCATACTCAAGGCACAACAAACAGGCTGCCTAGCCAGAAGATGACCAAGGGGAACCAGAACCAGTCCCCATGGAACCCTCATCTTCCAAACCTACTCCACCAAAGGCCAAGAAACCCAAGGTACAAAAACAAAAACCCACCAAACCTAAAAGAAAAGCTGTTCAGGAGGTTGAGATGCCTGAACAAACTATTGTGCAATATGCACTTCTTAAAGATGTGACTGAAACATCCTCTCAGTCTCATCCATCTCAAACCCCACCAAGAGCACCTATCACAATCCTTTTCAAAAGAAAAAGACTTAAGAAAACTATTCCCATTGATTCTTCTTTTGAAACTGCTGAACCCACTGCCCAAACTACTGAACCAGCACCCCAAATTTCTGAACCAGACATTGAAATAGCCAAACTTCTCTCTGGGCTAAAAGAGAAAGTCCCATCTACACATGTCAGTCCCCATCAACCACATAAAACAGGGGACATAGCCTCAGAAATTGACATGGATGTGGACACTCAAAGCCCTAACCAAAGAGATGAGGATGAACCAGAGTCTCTAAGCCCAAACTTAGAAACTTTTGGTACTTTTGAGGCTGCTACTACTCATTTACCACCCAGTGGTGGACCTGAGGACAGAAGTAACATAGCTAAGACCTCAACTGTGGCAACTACTGATGAAGGCTTAATGCCTGAGGTAGGAAATCCTCTGAACCAAGAAAAAGAGGTACATGAGACAACTGAGTTGGGCTCAGCTCATGATGTAACTGATACAGTCCTCATTGAGGATGTAATCAGGGATTCAGATGATTCCATTGACTTGGATGATGTTTCAAAACACCAAACTACTGAATTGACGGCTACAAGTGAAGGTCCTGCACCTGGTGTATCTAAGCTCAAGAAGCTAGTCACACCAGCTCAGGTTAAAGCCCACTCAATCCATGATTCCCCTAGAGTGGCATCTTCTGTACAACAAGAAGATCACCCAAAAACACACCCCTCACTACAAATGCCTACCCAATTCCCTGGGCAAACAAGCATAGACATGAACCAGCTATGCAGCCCAGATGGTCCCTTATACTACATGATGAGCACCCTCATCAAGAATCACTTCCAAACATACACAACTAACTTGGAGCTGTCCATGAAGAACCAATTTGGAGTGATACAGGCGAAGATGAATGATCTGTTCAACAAGATTGACTACAACAGCAAACAGATTGCTCATCTTACAGGTCAGTTCTCCCAAGCTTCAACTTCAAAAGCTGATGAAGCCAAAAAGGGGGAGAAAATCAAGGTACCTATGGATACACTTGAAGCCAGAAGAAAGGCAAGAGTGGCTATCCTAGAAAGAGATCAAAAAGATCAAGCCAGAAAAGAAAAACTGGCCCAACAATTTGGTATCTCTATTCAAGAAGTAGAAGATGCTGAAAAGACTGATGAATCCCAAGGGCAAAATGAAGAAACCTCTGATGGCCAAACTTCTGATGAAGAATCAGAAAGTATTGAAGACAATCCTTCAGTAGTTGACAAACCTTCAGTTGTTGTCAACCCATCAAAGGTTAACACTTCCAAGACTCAAACTGCTGACCCTTCCAGATCAACTGCTCCTATTCAACCAACTTCTGTTCCTACTAGGCCTGCTACAACAATTACCACAATGACTGTGCTAAACCCTTCTCCAATCTCTCAATCAGCAGAACTACTTGAGAAGAGTTTAGTGGCAGCCCAAAAGAAGGCCAGAGAAGATCAGATCTGGAAAACACTGGAAGAAAGGGATGACTTGGATCTAAGCCATGAAGAAAAACTTCAGGCTTATGAAGCTGAACTCCAAAGGCAGGCTAGCCTAGACCAGATTGCTGAAGAAGATAAAAGACATCAACTAATGTCTTACATTACAAAGAATAGCAAAATCAAAGCCCACACATTGAAGAGACTCTCCATGGAAGAGCTGACAAGAAGAGCTCAACTTATTGCAGATAAACTTGCAACAAGTAAAGACACAAAGGCCAAGAGAGCTCAGATGATAGAAGAACTGGTAGCTAATGGTTATGGTTCAAAAGCCTCAGTGTCCAAATGGAAAGAAGAAAGATTGGTGGACACATATAGAAAATATAAGGCTGCAAGGGCTGCAAATCCAGAGAAGTTTCAAACTGCTGAAGTTTCAACTTCAGTAGTTAGAACTTCTGGTGTTCAAAGAAGACCAGCTACGCAAAGAAAGAAATCAGAGGAGAATGTGAAGACTGATTTCAGAATGGTACTACTAGAAGGTAGTACAGTAGTCCATTCTGATTTTGACATAGAAGAAAAGCCTCTGATCACACAATTCAGGGATCCTTCCACCTTTGCATATCAAATCCAGAAGACCATCACAGACAAACTGCACACTAAGGTAGTAACTGAACATCATTTGCCAACATTTCAGATACCTAATGTGATGGAACAACAGCAGGGAAGTGAATCCCACCTGAGAGTCACTGAAGTTGAAAACATTCAACACTCAGGAGAAACCCAGGGTACCACCATGGTTCCCTACACTTTAGACTTTGACAAGTCTAAAGAACCAATCATCAGATGGTCCTTTACTGATAACAACTCAGTACTTGTGACAAGAAGAGATCAGACAAGCAGGGCATATAGGTCGATGAATGAGCTGAAGAAACTATCAACCAAAGACCTGCTTACAATCCAACACTTAGAACCACAGATAGGGTCTCTTACTGATGAACAGCTCAACCAGCTCAAGAATTCCATGTTCAAAGGAATATGGAAAATTGTGAAGGACAGAAAAGAACAATAAGGAATTAGTAAGGTTTTGGCATCATCAATCCAGGGGGAGATTGTTAGGACAAAAAGGATTGGTGAAACCACTTTTGCAAACCTTAGTCTAATTCACTTCTGTCAAAATACTCTAAGTATAGAACTGCTGAAGAAGAAGGATCAAACTGCTGAAGAAGAGATTCACAAGTGCTGAAGAAGAAAAGTCATCAGAAGTTCTGAAGTTCAAACCAGACACTTCTACTGAAGAACTACTGAAGACAAACTACTCATCAGTAGTTTGTCATTCATCAGTACTTACATGAAGATCTTTTCCACCGCCTTTGTATATCAGTAGTTTATTACTTTAGTATTTCTTTTTGCTTTATGTACAAGTTCCAAGACTGCAACTTGTTGCAACTTGTTTCTGAACTTGCTTTTGGCAAGGTTCATGTATTTGTAAAGTCTATAAATAGAAGGGTTCATACCTCTGTTTTAGGCATTGATTTTAATACAAGAAATCCTTCAACACTTATTATTGTTATTTCCATTTCATGTTTATTGAGAATCTGTCAAAGTGTTTCATTCTCATTCAATACTTAGATTCTCAATAAATACTTATCATTTATTAGTTCTTGAATCCAGGGGGAGTAATAACTCCTGTTGATAAGTGTAGCTTTAAACTTATAACATTCCGCTGTGCTATCACTGATCAAGAACTTGCTAAACACTTAAGTGTCAACTAGCAAGTTCAACAAAAGAGCAATATACTGATCCAACAGGGGGGTATAGTGTATGCAAATTGTCTAAAAATGCACATATAATAACTCAATAAATGAAACATGTATGGTCGTTGACCTGTTACGTTGACTATTGTCACATTCTCCCCTTGTTTTGGGAATTTCGTCCGCGATATCGAGTTTCCCTACCAGTGTTAGTAGTTTCAGGGAAAAGAGCTGGGTACTTGTGTCTCATTTGGTCTTCGCGTTCCCATGTAAACTCGGGACCACGCTTTGCATTCCATCTGACTTTCACAAGTTTAGTGCGGCTCCTTCTCAATTTTTGGACTTTCCAATCAGTCACCTTGATTGGCTTCTCGACAAAGTGCAGCTGATCATCGATGTGAATCTCTTCGGGAGGAATGATCAAAGATTCGTCGGATAGATATTTCTTTAGATTGGATACGTGGAAAGTGTCATGAACACTACTCAGCTCTTCAGGTAGCTTGAGTTTGTATGCCACGGGACCAACTCTAGAAAGTATCTCGAATGGACCAATGTATCGGGGGTTGAGTTTCCCACGTTTGCCAAATCGTGGTACTCCTTTCCAGGGTGAGACTTTTAAGAGTACTTTATCGCCCACTTGAAACTCGAGTGGTTTACGATGGCGATCTGCGTAGCTCTTTTGACGATCTCGAGCTGCTTTCAAGCGATCACGGATCTGGAAGATCTTATCGGTGGTCTCTTGAATAAGCTCGGGGCCAGTCAAATATTTATCTCCAACTTCTGTCCAACACAGAGGAGATCTACACTTGCGTCCATACAAGGCTTCGAAGGGGGCAGCCTTGATACTGGTGTGGTAACTGTTAAATTCAACAAATGGCAGATGTGAATCCCAGTTTCCACTGAAATCGATTGCACATGCCCGGAGCATGTCCTCCAATGTCTGGATTGTACGTTCACTTTGGCCATCTGTTTGCAGATGGTAGGCTGTACTCATGTCTAAGCGAGAGCCTAGTGCGTCCATCAGTGATTGCCAGAATCGGGAGGTAAATCGACTGTCTCGGTCGGAAATGATTGAAACAGGCACCCATGTCTGGTTACAATTTCCTTGATGTACAACTTGGCAAGTTTCTCCAACTTGTCAGCTTCCTTAATCGGCAAGAAATGCGCGGATTTAGTCAACCGGTCAGCAATGACCCAAATTGTATCGTGACCACTGGACGTCTTAGGTAGCTTGGTGATGAAATCCATGGAAATCTGTTCCCATTTCCACATTGGATGTCTGGTTGCTGGAGCAGACCAGATGGCTTTTGATACTCAGCTTTGACCTTTGAACAGGTAAGGCATCTGCTGACGTATGCGGCGATCTCACCTTTTAGATTGGGCCACCAGTAAAGTTCCTTTACGTCTTTGTACATCTTGTCGGCACCAGGATGTACAGAGTATCTAGACTTGTGAGCTTCCTCCAAGATTAGATTACGTAAGTCACCGAAACGTGGCACCCAAATCCGGTTGGCGAAATACACTATGCCATCAGATTTTGGTTCCAATAGATTAACCATCTTAAACAGCGACTCGTTCTTAAGATTTTCACTTTTCAGAGCTTTTTGTTGAGCGTTGTGAATGCGGTTCGTGAGATTTGTATGGATGGTTAGACCTAGTGCACACACACGTAGGGTCTTAACTCGTTCCTTCCGGCTTAATGCGTCAGCCACAACGTTGGCTTTGCCCGAATGGTATTTAATCTCACAATCGTAATCATTCAACTGTTCAACCCATCTGCGTTGCCGCATGTTCAACTCCTTATGGTTTAAGATGTGCTGTAAGCTCTTATGATCGGTGAAGATGGTGCACTTGGTACCGTAAAGGTAGTGCCTCCAAATCTTAAGCACAAAGATCACTGCACCCAACTCTAGGTCATGAGTAGTGTAATTCTTTTCATGAATTTTGAGTTGCCGGGATGCATAGGCAATGACCTTATTCCTTTGCATGAGTACGCATCCAAGACCTTGATGCGAAGCATCGCAGTAAACTACGAAGTCATCTGTGCCTTCAGGAAGGGAAAGAATTGGTGCACTGCACAGGCAGTCCTTCAATACTTGGAACACATTCTCTTGTCAGATCCCCCAATCAAACTTCTTGCCTTTTTGCGTCAAGACAGTCAGTGGTTGGGCAATCTTAGAGAAGTTCTCGATGAATCGTCGGTAATAACCAGCTAATCCCCAAAATTGTCGCACTTCAGTTGGTGTCTTGGGCACATCCCAATACCTGATTGCTTCGATTTTTGTAGGATCAACTTGTATACCCTTCTCGTTCACCACGTGACCGAGGAAATGGACTTCTCGAATCCAGAACTCGCATTTCAAGAATTTGGCGTACAACTTCTTGCTTTTGAGCAACTCCATCATCAATCGTAGATGTTGTTCGTGCTCATCTTGAATTCGTGAATAGATCAAGATGTCGTTGATGAAGACAATGATGAATTGGTCCAAGTAGGGTTTGCAGACACGATTCATGAGGTCCATGAAAACTGCTAGAGCATTCGTTAATCCGAATGTCATAACAAGGAATTCGTAATGCCCATAACGAGTTCAGAATGCAGTTTTCGGGATGTCGTCCTCCTGGATTCATAGCTGATGATATCCTGACCGTAGATCGATCTTTGAGTAGTAGCTGGATCTCTGCAGCCGGTCGAACAGGTCGTCGATCCTTGGCAACGGATACTTGTTCTTGATCGCTAGTTTGTTTAGCTCCCGGTAGTCGATGCACATGCGGAAACTCCCGTCTTTCTTCTTCACGAATAAGATAGGTGCTCCCCATGGGGAAGAACTCGGACGAATGAAACCTTTGTCTAGCAACTCCTGGAGTTGATTGGACAGTTCCTGCATCTCGGATGGGGCTAAGCGATACGGAGTGCGGGCTACTGGGCCAGCTCCCGGAACAAGATCGATGTGAAACTCGACTTGTCGCGGTGGTGGAAGTCCTGGAAAGTCTTCTGGAAAGACTTCGGGATAATTCGCACCACTGGGATGTCCGCTAGTTTCCGATCTTTAGCTTCTTGTTCAACGACATGTGCGAGGAACGTGACACAACCTTTCCTTAAAAAAATTTGGGCCTTAATGCAGGAGATGATACGAAGAGTGGGTAAACTCTGACTCCCTCGAATCATTAAGGTTTCACCATTTGACAAGGGGATTCGTACCAACTTCTCATGACAGACGATTTCTGCACGATGTTTGGATAACCAATCCATGCCGATGACGATATCGAAACTTCCTAATTGGATAGGAAGTAAGTCGATACTGAATTCGTGGTCGTCGAGTACCAGAATACAATCCTTAACGATCTCATCGGACGAGATTAATTTACCGTTAGCTAGCTCTATGGTAAATGGTGTGTCCAGCTTACTAGATTCTAACCCTAGGGATTTCCTAAAGTTGGTGGACACAAAGCTAAAATCTATGCCGGAATCGAAAAGTATTGATGCGAATTGATTGTTAAGGAGAAACATACCCGTAACTACATTAGGATCATCTCGTGCTTCGTTAGCTCCTAACACAAACGCTCTGCCACGGGCTTGATCCTTGGCCTTGGGAAAGTCCTTTCGGAAATGTCACGTCGCACCACACTCGAAACACTCATTTTGGGCAGGAGGAGTGTTGGTGGTTTTGGCCCTGAAGTTAGCGGTAGAATGACCACGACGGTTGCAGTTCTTGCACAGAATGCTGTCACAAGTACCTATGTGGTGGTAGTTGCATTTGCTGCAATGAGGATGAGGTCCGCTGTACTTGCGTTTGGGTTCCTCAATAGTAGTAGCAGCAAAAACTTTCATAGCGTCCTGTGGTTGGTGAGAGGAGTGCTTGCTCTTCCGATTGTAAGAACGTTTGCGCTTGTTCCCGGAACTCTCACTAATAACTGTTACCTTCTGGGTCAACGATCCCATGCGTACCGCGTCATCGGTCAGACTCTGAGCTAGGGTAACTACCGCTTGGATGGTGGAGGGCGCCGATGCTGGGACCATACTGCGGATCTTTGGGGACAGACCCCAGATATACCTCTCGACTCTCTTGTACTCAGGGGTGACCATGTGTGGGACTAGTCGAGAGAGTTCGTGAAAACGAGTGGTATATGTAGTCACATTAGCATCCACCATTGCAAGGTTCCAGAACTCGGTTTCCAGCTTTTGTAGTTCGCTTCGAGGACAGTACTTATTCATGAGCATTGTTTTGAGATCGGCCCAGGCATGACTATATGTCGTCTCTCTGCTCAGGGTTTGTACTTGTAGATTCCACCAAGTGAGGGCTTCATCCTGAAAGGTACAGGTGGAATACTTTACCTTTTGGTCCTCAGAGCAACCACTAATGTCAAGGACCGATTCGGTTTTCTCTATCCACCGGACAATTCCTACAGCGCCTTCATTACCACGAAAGTTCCATGGTTTGCATGCCATGAAGGTTTTGTATTGTAACACCCCAACCGATGGCGGAAACATCGGGGTGCCACGTATTGATGATTGTTTTCAGTAGCACATGGTATAATATAAATTTTAAATAATTTATTCAAACAAAATATCCAAAATATGAAATGATGTCTAAGAATTCAAATACATGATATCAAATAACAAACTTCAATAACTTCAAATAAAACTTCAAGAAAAATCCTCATGCTAACTCAAGCCTCAGCTTCATTGTTACCTGAAACATGTTAATTTTGAAAGTATTTTGGGTCAACATAAGTTGGTGAGAATTACATAGGTTTTTGATAATAAAATGAATAAAAATGTGGTGCAATTCATGTGTCATGTCAATCTAGCCCATATGTGAGAACATATTAGAAATAAATCGAGTGCATAATCAACCCTGATGACTGTTATAAAATGATGCATACCATACACTCATGGTCCAATTGAATATGTTATGCGATAACAAGCACCCACGTAACCTTTGTAGGAGGCACGTATCCGGGTGGGATTGTCAATCCAATAGATCTATCAATGTATACCGTCGGCTTGTACGGAGTTAATGATTATGCTAGAATGGTGCTTACTCTAATCATGCTCAAGACATAATGCAACATAGAAAACACATAGACACATTGATGATTGAATTGCAATGATAATGTTATAACATGTTTCACCCCAAAAATGGTGATAATAAAAGGGGCTATGTAAAACTCACCTTAGCAAATGTTAAACTTGTTGAAAAGATGAAATAATAGTGTTGCCCAAAATGATTCCAAATATCACCCTATAATAAGGTAATATATAATAAGTCTAAGTCTAATTAACTTATAAGTGTATCCTAGGGTTTCGATTTGGGGATAACCAATTGTTGAATTTAAATTAAAATGTTAATTAATAAAGGAAAATTTGATAATTAATAAAAGAAAGTCTTTTTATAAAATTTAAATTTTGAATGTACACATTAAAGTGGTTGGAGTATAAAAATAATTTTTATAAAATTATTTTATTTAAAAATAGATTTTTAAATCTATTTATTATAAATAGCCAATATTTAACTTTAATATTCAAAAATACTAAAATTAAATAATTTCTATTTTAAAAATCATATTTCTGTTCTAAATAATTAAAAATAATTTGTATGAAATTTTGGTGCAAAAATGATGAAAATTGGATTTATTATGATTTAATTATGATTAAATCTAACAAAATTGATTAAAAATATGAAATAAATGATTTTACTGAATTAAAAATTATTTCAGTAAAGTTTAACTTTATAAAAAGTCAGGATAATTTTTGGAGAATTTAATAAAATTGTTTTGATATATAAATGGATTTTTATAAATATAATAGTATAAAAATGATTTAATTATTATAAATATTAAATAAATGAATTTTTGAAAAACAAAAATTGTAAATAACACTTTTGACTCAGATTTAATAAATATAATTTTTTTCAGAATTTATAAAATAGTTTTATTATTTAAAAACGAATTTATAAGTTTTATAAGAAATATATGTATATATATAATTGTTGTTTTAAAAAGAAAAGAAAAGAACAAAAAAAGAAGTCAGAGCCGGGACTCGAACCCGGGTGACTGTTGTGGCAAGCCTTGGTCACAACCACTTGGCCTAGGCCAGTGGTTGTGATGAAAGCCATTCATAATTAAATAAAGAGAGAATTACACAGATTGTCCTTTAGTTATACATGAAATTGCATCCTATGTCCTTTTTTCAAATTTTTGACACCCTATGTCCTTTGTTTTATACACTTGTTACACCCTATGTCCTTTAGGCCAAACCAAGTTAAAAAACTCGGTTAAATGGGTCACGTGCCCCTCATGTGAGGGGCAAATCTGTCAATTCACCCTCGTTAAAGGACAATTTGTGTAATAATAATAATAATAATAATAATAATAAAACAAAAAGTTCAGTCAATTAGGACAATCTATCAATTCACCCTCCAACCCACCGCCTACATCACCGCCGCCTCCCTCCAACCCTCCGCCTACATCACCACTGCCTCCCTCCAACCATCCTCTGTCAATTAGGGCTTCATTCAATTAGGGCTTCATTTTAAGAATCCCAACCATCCTGTGGAGAGAGAGAGAGAGAGACTTAGAGAAGAGGGAGAGAAAAAAGGAGGAGCCAGAGGCCTCCAACGTCGGCGGCGAACCTCCAACCATCCTTCCCTGCCGGCGAACCTCAGTTACTACACCCCTATAACACCCGTTTCACACCCACAATCCACCCCAACATTCTGATCTGATCGAAAGAGAAAGATAGAGACGCGAGGGAGAAAGACAGACGCGAGGGGGAGAGAGAGAGAGACGATGACAGAACAAAGGAGGAGGCGGCGGCGGTGTCTGGGGTTGTTGATGAGTCACGATAGTAACTAGGTCAAAGGGGAGTCAGTTGGTGATGTATGTGGGGTTCCGGTGTCTACTTGTGGCGGAGGACGGAGGACGGAGTACAGTGGTGGCGAACGACGATTGGGTGATTCAGTGGTGGTTTGTCATGATTATAAAGGCGGTGGTGGACTCCGAGGGGTTCAAATATCACTCTCTCTCTCTCTCTCTCTCTCTCTCATGGCTGTGGAGGTTTTTGGGGGTGGTCGTCATGGCTGTGGAGGTAGGGGGAGGTGGAGGCGATTGTGAATGGTGGTGTTCTAGACTTGAAGATTAAGAGGAGGAGTTGACCTAGTCAACTTACCAGTCAATTCAGATACATAAGGGGAGAAGACATGGAGTGGTGAAAAGACAGGATTGCCCCTCACGTGAGGGGCACGTGAGCAACTTAACTGAGTTTTTTAACTTGGTTTGGCCTAAAGGACATAGGGTGTAACAAGTGTATAAAACAAAGGACATAGGGTGTCAAAAATTTGAAAAAAGGACATAGGATGCAATTTCATGTATAACTAAAGGACAATCTGTGTAATTCTCTCTTAAATAAATACACATTGGAAATCCAGTTTATCCCCAATCTAAAGATTACGAACCCTAGGTTTTACAATTGAACGAATCAGACAACTTGAGCCCGATTAATGTTGGGGCTTTTGTTGTTTGATCGCCGACTAATAAAACCCACAAAAGAACAAGGACTCACAGTGATGAATTGTACTCGTTTGCCCGGTCAATGCCAAAGTCAAACGTTTGATCAAAGAAGCTTAATTATCAGTGTTAGAGAATAATTGGAGGTTGAGAGAGAGTTGTGAGCGAGTTGTGAATGATCGTAGGTCATCTATTTATACTGAGGATCAAAGGTTTAGGTTAATTGGAAAGTTGACCACGTTTAATTGTCATACGCGTAGGGTTTTCAAATTAGGCTAACAATTGGTTATAATCAACGTGTAATCGAGTCATACTGGGCCGAAAATCACCTAAGTTTGCCAATTATAAAACAATCACGAGTTAATTCCTTGGATTGATCCACACACTAACCCACAGTTGACTTTCTTTGTCAACTGTGAAGGTTTTAAAACGCGTTTATAATTATAATGCATCCGGGTTTATAACAAATGAATGGCTAGCCCAGTTGGTTGGATGGTGGTGTTTGTGTGACCCGGTCTTGGCGCGGGTTCGATTCCCGGCCAAGACATAGTATTTTTTTGATATTATTTCAACACATCACATATATAATATTATATATATATAGTATTAGGGTTTCACAAACGCGACAAAAATAATAAATGTGAATATATAAGATGAAACTTGACGTTTTATTAATGACGAACGTGTAACGTACAAGTATAAATGCGTAATGTTACAGTCTCCCCTACTTTTAGGAACTTCGTCCCGAAGTTGGAGTTGGAGAGTCTGGTGGGAAAAGATGTGGATATTTCGACTTCATCTGGTCTTTACGTTCCCAAGTGAACTCTGGGCCTCGTTTAGATTCCCAACGAACCTTAACGATTGGAATACGACTGCGCTTGAGTTTCTTGACTCCAGTATCAACAATCTCGACGGGTTTCTCGATAATGTGCATGCTTTCATCGATTTGCACATCCTCAAGAGGAACATGAAGGTTCTCATCTGCTAAGCATTTCTTGAGATTCGAAACATGGAAGGTCGGATGAACATTGCTTAGCTCAGGTGGAAGATCAAGTTTGTAAGCCACTTTTCCAATTCTGTCAAGAATTTTGAAGGGGCCTACGTATCGAGGAGCTAGCTTTCCCTTTCTACCGAAACGAATAACTCCTTTCCAAGGGGATACCTTAAGTAGTACAAGGTCCCCAACCCGAAATTCCAAGGGTTTACGACGTTTATCAGCATAACTCTTTTGGCGACTTCTAGCCTTGAGAAGATTATCCTGAATAAGCTGAATTTTGTCTGTGGTTTCCTGGATTAGTTCGGGTCCAGTAATACGAGCTTCACCAACCTCAGTCCAACAGACAGGTGAACGACATTTCCGACCATAGAGTGCTTCAAAAGGAGCCATGTTAATGCTGGCGTGATAACTGTTGTTGTATGAAAACTCAACCAAAGGAAGATGAGAATCCCATGCGCCACCAAAATCAATGACACATGCCCTGAGCATGTCCTCAAGTGTCTGGATGGTTCGTTCAGTCTGACCATCCGTTTGAGGGTGATAAGCAGTGCTCAGGTTCAACTTGGTACCCAAAGCATCTTGTAGAGATTCCCAAAAGTGAGAGGTGAAACGACCATCGCGATCAGAAATAATGTCCAAAGGTATACCGTGACGACATACGATTTCACTTACGTACATCTTTGCCAACCTTTCCACAGAATACTTCTCACGAATAGGTAGGAAGTGAGCTGATTTGGTCAAACGATCGACGATTACCCAAATACTATCAAAACCTTTGGGTGTACGAGGGAGTTTGGTGATGAAATCCATAGCTATGCTCTCCCATTTCCAGACAGGAATCTCTGGTTGTTCAAGCATACCAGATGGTCGTTGATGTTCGGCCTTGACCTTGGAACAAGTGAGACATTTTGCAACGAATAAGGCAATGTCTTTCTTCATGCCAGGCCACCAATAAGAATAGCGAAGATCTTGGTACATCTTGTCAGCTCCAGGATGAATAGAATAACGAGACTTATGAGCCTCGTTCATGAGAAAAGCACGAAGATCATCACGGTCGGGAATCCACAGTCGATTAAGGAAATAAAGGAGACCATCGGGTTTGGTTTCAAGTTGAGTTTCAGCACCACAAGACATTTCATCGTACATGTTACCTTGGGTGACTGATGTGTGTTGAGCCTGGAGAATGCGATCTTGAAGATCAGTACGAACTCTCGCACATTGGAGTTTGACACGCTCTTTACGACTAAGTGCGTCAGCCACAACATTCGCTTTGCCAGGATGGTAGCGAATTTCGCAATCATAGTCGTTAAGTAATTCAACCCAACGTCGTTGCCTCATGTTAAGATTCTTTTGATCGAAGACATGTTGGAGACTTTTGTGGTCCGTGAACACCACACATTTGGTCCCATAAAGATAATGTCTCCAAATCTTGAGTGCAAAGACAACAGCGCCCAATTCAAGATCTTGGGTGGTATAATTCTTTTCGTGAGTCTTGAGTTGTCGAGACGCATAAGCAATAACCTTTCCTCGTTGCATGAGAACACAACCAAGACCCTGGTTCGATGCATCACAGTAGACCACGAAATCATCATTACCATCAGGTAAAGACAAGATAGGAGCTTCACAGAGTTTCAGCTTAAGAGTTTCGAATGCTTCCTCTTGCTTAGGTCCCCACTCATAGGGTTTACCCTTGTGAGTTAAGGTAGTGAGAGGAACAACGATCTTGGAGAAATTGGCGATGAATCGACGATAATAACCAGCCAACCCAAGAAAAGAACGGACTTCCGTTGGAGTGGTAGGAACACTCCAATTCTTCACAGCTTCGATCTTTGCGGGATCAACATGAATTCCGTTCATATCAATGACATGTCCCAAAAATTGAACTTCCTTAAGCCAAAATTCACATTTCGAGAACTTGGCGTACAGTTGCTCTTTCTTTAGGAGACTCAAGATAGAGTGAAGATGTTGCTCGTGATCGGATTTTGATTTAGAGTAAATCAAAATATCATCGATGAAAACGATCACGAATTTGTCGAGATAGGGTCTACAAACCCGATTCATCAAATCCATAAATACTGCGGGAGCATTGGTCAACCCAAAAGGCATAACCATGAATTCATAGTGACCGTAGCGAGTGCGAAAAGCTGTCTTGGGAATATCTTCTTCGTGGACTCTAAGCTGATGATAACCAGAACGGAGATCAATCTTCGAGAAGTGGGTTGCTCCTTGAAGTTGATCGAAGAGATCGTCAATCCTAGGAAGTGGATAACGATTCTTGATGGTGAGTTTGTTGAGTTCACGGTAGTCAATACACATCCTAAGAGAACCATCCTTCTTTTTAACGAATAAGACAGGGGCTCCCCATGGAGAAGAACTAGGGCGAATGAACCCTTTATCAGAAAGTTCCTGTAATTGACTGGCAAGTTCTTGCATCTCAGAGGGTGCAAGACGATAAGGAGCTTTAGCGATAGGATTAGCACCAGGAACAAGATCAATACGAAACTCCACTTGTCGAGCAGGAGGCAAACCAGGTAAATCCTCTGGAAAGACTTCAGGATAGTCCCGAATAATAGGAATGTCTTGGATACTTTTGCCTTTGTCCTTCTTCTCTATCACGTTAGCTAAGAAGGCTGTATACCCCTTTCGTAAGTACTTTTGGGCAGTAGTACAAGACATAAGCTTAAGCTCACCACAGGGTTTCTCACCATAGATCTTCAAAATCTCACCAGATTCGAGAGGAATGCGTATGACTTTCTCGAAGCACAGAATTTCGGCACGATGAGTTGACAACCAGTCCATGCCTACTATAACATCAAAACTACCAAGATGCATGGGGATGAGATCGATAGGGAAGGTATGATCGTCGAGGTTCAACAAGCAGTTACGAATAATAGAGTCGATTGAAATAGACTTCCCGTTAGCTACCTCTACCACGAAAGGTTCTTCTAGATTAGTGTGGGGTAAGTTAAGTAAAGGTTCAAACTTCAGTGACACAAATGACTTATCAGCTCCTGAATCAAATAATATGGATGCATAGTGGTTATTAATGAGAAACGTACCATTCACCACTTCGTTGTTGTCACGAGCCTGGTTAGCGTTGAGATTGTAGGCGCGACCTCGAGCACCTTGGTTCTGGTTGCGGTTCTGGTTTTGGTTTTGGTTTTGGTTTTGGTTACGGTTACGATTAGGGCAGTTGTTGATGTAGTGATTAGGGTTACCACACTTGTAGCATTGACCACGAGTAGGCCTGTTGTTTTGTTGGTTGGGAGCTGGGTTATTGTTGTCTTGGGTAGTAGGAGATCGACAGACGTTCACCAGGTGACCATATCGTTGACACTTAGTACAAAATCGACATGGCACCTGTGTTGGATGATGGTACTTGCAAGTGTTGCACAAAGGGTGAGGTCCGGTGTATGGTTTCTTGGCTGGGTTTTGGGCAGCAGGTGGAGTAGCAGCAACCATATAGTTTCTAGCCTTGCGCTTTTTGTTGCTTGAGGTCTTAGGCTTGACTTCAATTGCAGGCTGTGGAGTGTCTTTGGCAACCGTCTTCTTAGTGCCTTTGCGGAAGAGAGTACCGTTCTTCACGTGATTATCAGTAAGAGTGGCCGCTAGACGTTTGGCCTCTTCCAGAGTTGCAGGATTTCTACCCCAAACGGTGTCCTGGATTTGCATGGGCAGACCACCGATGTACTTTTCGATGGCTACCGGCAGAGGAGTAACTTTGTGAGGCAACAATAAGCTAAGCTCATGAAAGCGGGTGTTGTAGGCAAGGTTTTCCCCACTATCTTGAGCTAAGGTGTGGAACTCATCCTCAAGTTTCTTAACTTCATTGCGAGGACAAAACTCTTCCTTCATGATCTCTTTGACTTGATCCCATGTCATAGCAAGAGCAACCTCGGCCCCACGAGTACGCTTTTCTTCATTCCACCATGTGAGTGCTCGTTTATGGAGAACACTCATGGCGTAACGAACCTTGAAGTTGTTGGGGCACTCACTGTTGATGAAGGTATTCTCAATACCCTCAAACCATTGGAGGAGTCCAGTAGCTCCTTCTTCACCGCTGAACTTTGGAGGGTTACAAGAGTTGAAATGCTTAAGGGTACAGGCTTGGGGTCCATTTCCATTGCCATTGCCGTTCCCGTTCCCGTTGTTGTGACCATTCCCGTTGCCGTTCAATTGGATGACTTGAGCGAGTAAATTGGGAACCAGAGTTGCGATTTGCTGCGCCATTTGTTGAGAAATGATCGCAGCCAGTTGAGCATCGACCCCATTGTTGTTGTGGTTAGGAACTTGGTCATGGTTATGGTTGTGGTTATCACCACCTTCTTCGTGGTTCCCACCATTGTTGTTGCGAGTGCTGCGACGAGGAGGCATGATCTGAAATAGACATAATGAAATGAATGAGAGTTTATATAAGGAATGTAATCATTTATTCATTAATTAAAACGAATAAACGAAAACGTTGACTTATCAAAGATTCTAAATTCTAATAACATATGAAGACATGCTTTAGCCTATAAGTGAACACTCATCCCGAGAATTCCCAGGTAGGCATCCGGGTCCCTCGTCTGATTGGGATATATGCGCAATGCCAGCCTAGACAGAAGACTCAGAATACAGGCGTTCACCCTTCCAGATTGCACGTGTTCGTTATTAAAACCTAGAACTTCGACGAGATCTCAAGGGGGTTCAGGTTAAACCTGAGGATTTTGTCCTATTAATCTAATGGTGGATCAGGATTGCAGCAGACGAATAAGAGTAATCATATGTAGGTTTAGGGTTATAAGGCATAGGAAAAGGATAGGATTAGGGAAGCAATTAGGGTTACAAGTAGGAGAAGCAAGTACTGTTTAAGTCCCTAAGGTTATAGTCTAGATTATTTCTAATAACCTAATTCCCTATAACCAAGGCTCTGATACCAATCTGTAACACCCCAACCGATGGCGGAAACATCGGGGTGCCACGTATTGATGATTGTTTTCAGTAGCACATGGTATAATATAAATTTTAAATAATTTATTCAAACAAAATATCCAAAATATGAAATGATGTCTAAGAATTCAAATACATGATATCAAATAACAAACTTCAATAACTTCAAATAAAACTTCAAGAAAAATCCTCATGCTAACTCAAGCCTCAGCTTCATTGTTACCTGAAACATGTTAATTTTGAAAGTATTTTGGGTCAACATAAGTTGGTGAGAATTACATAGGTTTTTGATAATAAAATGAATAAAAATGTGGTGCAATTCATGTGTCATGTCAATCTAGCCCATATGTGAGAACATACTAGAAATAAATCGAGTGCATAATCAACCCTGATGACTGTTATAAAATGATGCATACCATACACTCATGGTCCAATTGAATATGTTATGCGATAACAAACACCCACGTAACCTTTGTAGGAGGCACGTATCCGGGTGGGATTGTCAATCCAATAGATCTATCAATGTATACCGTCGGCTTGTACGGAGTTAATGATTATGCTAGAATGGTGCTTACTCTAATCATGCTCAAGACATAATGCAACATAGAAAACACATAGACACATTGATGATTGAATTGCAATGATAATGTTATAACATGTTTCACCCCAAAAATGGTGATAATAAAAGGGGCTATGTAAAACTCACCTTAGCAAATGTTAAACTTGTTGAAAAGATGAAATAATAGTGTTGCCCAAAATGATTCCAAATATCACCCTATAATAAGGTAATATATAATAAGTCTAAGTCTAATTAACTTATAAGTGTATCCTAGGGTTTCGATTTGGGGATAACCAATTGTTGAATTTAAATTAAAATGTTAATTAATAAAGGAAAATTTGATAATTAATAAAAGAAAGTCTTTTTATAAAATTTAAATTTTGAATGTACACATTAAAGTGGTTGGAGTATAAAAATAATTTTTATAAAATTATTTTATTTAAAAATAGATTTTTAAATCTATTTATTATAAATAGCCAATATTTAACTTTAATATTCAAAAATACTAAAATTAAATAATTTCTATTTTAAAAATCATATTTCTGTTCTAAATAATTAAAAATAATTTGTATGAAATTTTGGTGCAAAAATGATGAAAATTGGATTTATTATGATTTAATTATGATTAAATCTAACAAAATTGATTAAAAATATGAAATAAATGATTTTACTGAATTAAAAATTATTTCAGTAAAGTTTAACTTTATAAAAAGTCAGGATAATTTTTGGAGAATTTAATAAAATTGTTTTGATATATAAATGGATTTTTATAAATATAATAGTATAAAAATGATTTAATTATTATAAATATTAAATAAATGAATTTTTGAAAAACAAAAATTGTAAATAACACTTTTGACTCAGATTTAATAAATATAATTTTTTTCAGAATTTATAAAATAGTTTTATTATTTAAAAACGAATTTATAAGTTTTATAAGAAATATATGTATATATATAATTGTTGTTTTAAAAAGAAAAGAAAAGAACAAAAAAAGAAGTCAGAGCCGGGACTCGAACTCGGGTGACTGTTGTGGCAAGCCTTGGTCACAACCACTTGGCCTAGGCCAGTGGTTGTGATGAAAGCCATTCATAATTAAATAAATACACATTGGAAATCCAGTTTATCCCCAATCTAAAGATTACGAACCCTAGGTTTTACAATTGAACGAATCAGACAACTTGAGCCCGATTAATGTTGGGGCTTTTGTTGTTTGATCGCCGACTAATAAAACCCACAAAAGAACAAGGACTCACAGTGATGAATTGTGCTCGTTTTCCCGGTCAAAGCCAAAGTCAAACGTTTGATCAAAGAAGCTTAATTATCAGTGTTAGAGAATAATTGGAGGTTGAGAGAGAGTTGTGAGCGAGTTGTGAATGATCGTAGGTCATCTATTTATACTGAGGATCAAAGGTTTAGGTTAATTGGAAAGTTGACCACGTTTAATTGTCATACGCGTAGGGTTTTCAAATTAGGCTAACAATTGGTTATAATCAACGTGTAATCGAGTCATACTGGGCCGAAAATCACCTAAGTTTGCCAATTATAAAACAATCACGAGTTAATTCCTTGGATTGATCCACACGCTAACCCACAGTTGACTTTCTTTGTCAACTGTGAAGGTTTTAAAACGCGTTTATAATTATAATGCATCCGGGTTTATAACAAATGAATGGCTAGCCCAGTTGGTTGGATGGTGGTGTTTGTGTGACCCGGTCTTGGCGCGGGTTCGATTCCCGGCCAAGACATAGTATTTTTTTGATATTATTTCAACACAACACATATATAATATTATATATATATATAGTATTAGGGTTTCACAAACGCGACAAAAATAATAAATGCGAATATATAAGATGAAACTTGACGTTTTATTAATGACGAACGTGTAACGTACAAGTATAAATGCGTAATGTTACATGTATGAACAGCCGTGACTAGAGTTTTCAACCTCGTTGTCCGTTTTGCTTCGGCAACGCCCGTACCACCAGATCCTCCGCTTGATTCGGCCCGGGCTGCATCGTGACGAGCAATCGCCTCGGCGATTACCCTGGCCAACTCGGCGGGTGTGGACGGTAGTGGCTCGCCTTTGGTCGTTCGTGTGGAATGTCAGGTCTGCATAACTAAACGATGGAATACAATAAACATGAGTATAACATATAAACACATCATAACCAACATAATCATATAAATCAAACCATACATCACTACATCACATCATGTCATAGTTTCTCAAAAACAGTTAGGTTTTTAATACAAAACAGGCGGGTGAACCGCAATTAGTTTTTAGATCATAACATTCATAGTCACAAAACATCATTAGTCAATCACATGCATAATCATCATAAACCATAATCTAAGATGGGGGTGGGAAAGCAGCAGCAAGAGAAATAATAGCCTCCCTCATACGACTATCTGTCTCCATTGCCCTACGCTCTAATATCTCCACTCGTCTACCCGTCTCCGATCGTTCTAATATGGCGGCTAACCTACCCTGCTCAGACTCTGCTAAACGATCCTCGAGCTCCCGAACTCGACCCTCCAAAGCCACCAGCTGGACGTCATGTGAGATAATAACGTTGCGCTCGGAGCGGAGAGGTCTCCCCGACGAGCCTCCCAAGCTTATGGTCTCGAGGTCATCCTCCTCGTCTCGATGCGCAAGGTCGTTGGTAAGACTAGGTACGTAAGGCCGTTTGCGGGCCTGTGAACGTCTCTTGAGCCTCTTCGATGGCTCACCTACCTCGATGGCTAGGGGTATAGGCTCAGGAATGGCCGGCTGGACGGGCGTAGAAATAAGGACAGTAGGGAAAATCGGGGTCCTAGCAGGTATAGCTATCACTAAGGCCGGTCGGATCCTCTTGCGAGGAGTACACTTAGTGACTAAACGTCCCGAAGTGTCTAAGCGAAAGTAGGGGTTTAGGCTGGCCGGTGGAGATGAGATAGAATGGGTGACTGAAGGATGGGTTTCAGAGATAGCTAGGGGTGGAGTGTCATCATCCGTCTCGTCATCGGAGGTACATCTCTGCACAGGAGGTGAGTCAATGTCCATGTCAGACTCGGATAGCCATCCATTATGATGAGACTCGGGGGCTGGCTGGGTGAGAGGTAAGTCATCTCCCTGGAGATCATCTACCAAATAATCTGACCCTGACTCGGGTGAAGAAACAAGATCAATAGTAATGGCCATGTTTCCTGTCACAACATGCACATATATATAATAATCATATGGATAAGTAAACCATGGTACCCATATGTCTTCGTGGAGCGGCTTGAGGTTTGAGGGTGCATGGCGAGACTTCGTGGCATTTTGTGAAAACATTTCGAAAAATATTTTAAGTTATAGTTGATTCCAAAGAATCTTAGTTCGCTATAACCTCGTGCTCCGATACCAATCTGTCACACCCCCGCCTAGGCGGAAACACGGGAATGCAACGATCGAAAGTTTTCAAGCACAAGGTTCAAGCAACACACATTTATTCAAAAATAGTACCACCACAAAGATGGAATTTGTCATGGTTTTATTGAAAATTAAGCATAGTGTAAGCACATGAACATTGTCTTATGGAAATTTAAAACTTAACATCTTGAAGCTGACAAAAGCCATCAAAGTGATACCACGGTGTGCATGCTCGAACCCTTCCCTCAATCCTCTATGGCCCTCCATTAGTTACCTGAAACACATGCATAAAGGATTTTGTCAACAATAATGTTTGTGAGTCTATGGGTTTTGAATGTACTGTGAAATGACCGTGTCATCCGTGTTTGACCAATCATGAGCTAGCTAAGCAAATAATCACTGTGATAACCATGAGTCCTGTAACCAAACCTCGTGACTGTGGTGCCTCGTGCATTGTACACTATAGACAATGTATGTATAATAGAATACTAAAACTCTTTTGCATGTGGCCGGTTAGCGCGACTAACCAAGAGTGGGGGTGTCAACCCAATAGATCTATTAAAGTGTTCCATGGCTAAATGTCTAGCTAATGGTTACAGTGAACGATGTACGAGGACTAGTGAGCTCATGAACCAATATGTTTCATGTTCCACATGGTAGTCATGCTAGAATGTACACACACTTGAAATTGACACAAGTATTGATGCATGTATTTCCCCCAAAAATGTAAAATAGTAAAATGGGGCCATAGAAAACTCACCTGTTTGAGTTGTGTGTGGTCTAGTGAGCTAGTAGATGATCACTGTCCTGACAAATGATACCCTATGATCATTATGGACACGGTAAGTCATCCGGATGTTGTTTATCATACAAATTGTTCACCCGAAACTTTTGGACCATTGTGTTTAGTGTTTTTCATTGTTCATGATGCTTGTTAATGTTCTATCAAACATATTGTTTCCAAAACTTTGTTGTTTTGGAAATGTAATGTACATGGTGAACTATATAGGGCCTCACATGGGGTATTTGGACCGTATATTAGCACTTATTCATCATGTGTGGTTGGTTTTTGAGAAGAGGTTTGATTAACACATGTTTATTTCCTTCTTAAAACCATTTGTAAGATAACACATGTTTCTGGCATAACTAAACTTATGTTAAATGATTATGGCCGAACCGAATGCACTTAATGGGGCTCAGATTCGATGGTTTTGTGGTTCAGTGCTTGACACTTGCTAAGTCTAGGCCGTGATCTTGCATGTGCTCTAGAGATTTTGGTCGATTAATTACCATTTAAATGTAACATCATAGTAATGTGATGGGTATGCATTCTCTAGGTGTGTTTTAGGTTGATCTAAGATCAATGATTCCTTCAGTCCGATAGGTGTGATCAATGTGCTCGGGTATCGAGTTCGCAAAGGGGCTCCCGTATCTAATAGGGTGGTTTAGGACTTACCTTGAGTGTTTGTGAGTGCTAGTGATCCTTAGACTTGGAGAGCTTCCTATGCCAAGCCTTGAGCTGATGGATTGAAGCTTCCAACTTTTGTGTTCTTGATCACTTTTGGCCGTGAGTTTTAGAGTGAGAGAGAGGGAGAGAAAGATGTGAATTGGTGCAAGGAATGAAGGTGAGGGTAGAGGTCCTTATATACAGGTTCTAGTGGGTAGATGACAAAAGATTTGTGGCATCCTCATGCTTGTCGGCCGAAACAAGGAGTTAGAGAAGTTTCATGGATTCTTGCAAAGTCAATGGATGGAAAGACTAATCATGAAAGGGGAAAGGTTGACATTGCTAGCTAGTTGGTTAGTTTTTGGATTATACCCATTTACATGTAAGTTCTATGTCTCCTTTTTGACTCTAGTCGATCTATACTCATAGGTTGGAGGTTTCATGGAGCTATCACTATCTCACTTTCTTGGGAATGTTCGGCCGATCCCTAGGAGTCTAGGAGTGATATTTGTGGCAAGCCTCTTTGTGTAAGACTCATGGTGAAAGTCTATTCTTCCTACTTTTGTGTAAGTTTGGTGGCATGAATTGAGAGTGACCCTTCATAAGACAAAGATGTTCCTTGTCTCTTCCTTGTTGGGCGCGTATAAGAGGGTGGGAAAAACAAGGGACATGTGTGGAAAATAAGGTGGTAATCCATAAAGGGATAGGTTGACTTCTTATGGTGTACTCTAATGCTATCTATAAAGGTGAAAGTTACTCACTTCCTAGTCATTTGGCCGATCACTTCTTAACCATAAGAGGAAGGCTTGTCAAGTGTGATCTATCCTCTAATGATTTGTGTTTTGTATCTATTTTAGTGTAACATCCTAGTTCCATCCATGTTCCTTGTTAATTAGTGTAGGTAGCCGAAATGTGTAAGAGTTTTGGTGTTTATAGGCGTGTGTTGGAAAGCAAGTTTTGTAACTCTTTGTTTTCTTGTATCCTAGCCCTTGGCCGTAGGTATAGGTAGAGGAAAAGGAGTTGTCTAAAGAGTAAGACTTCCATAGGTTAATAGAAGATATAAGACTCTATGTTTGTGTATAGTGTGATAACTAATCCATGTTTGTGAGTTTGTGTGTATACGTGCGTGTGTATATGTGTAATGCCGTGTGTATGTGTGTATATACACATGTGGGCATAGCTTGTATAGACAATAATCTTGGTTATAATCCAATACTTAACATGTTATGTTAAATAAATCGGCCTATTTATGTTAATAGTGTTATGATTGTTCGTGTATAGCCGCTAGTACACCTTTGATATAGGAATATCATCCGGTTTCATAAGAGTAAGAGGTTGTTAAATTACATGCCTCTTGATGATGACACTAACATGTATTTTGTTTCACATGCGTCATGGGTTTGTTGAATGATTTCCCATGATGATTTTTGTGTTCACAATCATGTGTTAGAGGTGCATTAGCATGTGTTAGTGGGCATAACCTCTTGTAATGCTTGTTTTGATGATGTGTCCGAGTGTTGTATGACTAAACAAGTGCACTATGTTGAGTTTTCTGTTTAACTCATGCTCTACTAGGCTGGGGGGGGGTATAGTGTATGCAAATTGTCTAAAAATGCACATATAATGACTCAATAAATGAAACATGTACGGTCGCTGACCTGTTAGGTTGACTGTTGTCACATATGCTAAGCGGTAGTTATATGTATGTTTAAATTCTAGCATGGCATAGTATATAAACATGTTTAATAGATTGAGCAAAAGAGTATGAAAGTGTTTAGTGTTTTTGCATAGTCTACATGTTGAGCCCCAAAAGTGTTAAAGAGTAAAAAGGGGACAAGTATGAACTTGAATTAATTGAACATCTTGCCCTATTATAAGTAAAGAATGCCTTAAATTCTAAAGCAAATAAGTTTGTTCGCTTATTGATTGTAAAGATAGTTTATCCAACTACCTAGACTCGTATTGAATGAATACGCGTCTTAAAGTTTAGATGACTTAACGAACCGTTAGGAACTTGGTTTTGTTGCTCGAATGTATGCGTGTGTATATAGTTATTGAAAATAAACACCTTAATATGGTATACGATGTCGCATTTAGAAATCATTGTTAAAACAACGTTTTTGCTTAATGAAAACATTATTAGTGTAACTCGACTCGCGTTTTAGTTTGTTTTCGAAGACCAGTTACTATTTGTACCATTATGTTTATATATATTCATATTAATAAATATATTTTTATGTACACATGTCTCTATCATGACAAGTAAAGTTGGGATAGTGTCTATTTGTAAAACGTAGCATTATTTTGTACAAAGGTATAGATTTGAATACTAGATATGTTTCTTATATTTTGTAAAAATTTGGCCAGAGTTTCCTCTGTTTTGTAATAACCCGACCAAACAAGTCGTCTATTTTTATCTCAAAATTCAATCGTCAATTTCTTAATCACAACATTATTTAGCTAAGCGATTATATATACGACAAATGGATTAATTTATTAACACTAGAATAATGAGAAACTATACATTTCAATAGGTGATATGTTTACATATGTAGTTCAACATGTAAATAAAATCATTGTACACGAATAAGTTATTATTTATTAGTCTGAAGACAAAATGGTAAAAACGACTAGTATTAGACTTGAATAATCATGTTAATAATACAAGTATACGTATAAGTATTCATATGCTTCGCATATTTGAATATACCATATATTCATTAACATAAGTGTTTTACATAAACAAGTTGGTTCGGTTTGTTACGGATTTAGAATATATATATTTATATTTGTCTATAAATAATAAAACACAAGATAATAAACCAAAAACACTAGTACGCGTTATACCTTCCGGAGTCGTGTATTAGCCTCGTATCTCGTGTTGAAAGGTCTGACCAGTTGACCAATGTTGACCAGGTTGACCTGGTCAACCAGTGCTGACCGACGTTCGACTCGATCTTTACTTGGTTAAAACAGCTTGACCAGACCCAAAACAGACCCGACCCGGAATGTAGTGACCCGAATCGAGAGCAACCAGAATCAGAAACCAAACAAAAACCAAACCAAACAAAACACGTACCATCGAGACCACCATCGGTCATTGCACCAACAACAAAACCAAAGTCACCACCGTGACCCTCGACTCAGCTGTGGACCAGAAAATGGGCGGCGCCGGTGGGTAAAAAAAGGCCGGTCGTCGGTTCATAGGAAAAAAAGGAAGAACGATGGGGTTTAATGGTGGTTCAATGATGGTTAGACGAGGCCACTCCCTTGGTGATGTTGTCAGACGGGTTCAATCGGAACCCTAAGTCTGGTCACTGGACTATAGCGAGAGGGAAATAGGGAAATAGGTGGTGGTTGGCGGCGGCGCCACTTGGTGTTAGAGAGGAGGGGGAGGAAGGCGGTGTATGGGTGGTTCGGTGGCGGCCGTTTGATGTCACCGCTGTTCATCTAGAGGGGGTAAGGAGAAGGCAATAGTGATGGTTGTAGTGTGGATGTGTGTGAAAGAAATGCAGAGAAGTGGAGGAGGAGAAAGTTAGTGGGCTAGGGTTTTGAGTTGGTAATGGAATGGAGGAGAAGGAGTTTAGGTGGAGAGTTATTATTTAAACGAACTAGTAACCGACTCGGGTCTCGTTTATGAACTGGACTTGTTAAACCCCTAGATAGTTATTTCATGTAACATATAAATGTGAAACTAATTAAAACGAATATTTGAACTACGTAATTGTTATATATATATATATATATATATATATTTGTCGCGTTTAGAAATTTACTAGGATAAGTGTCGGTTTACTAGTATGTTATTACATACAACGCGTTATTTGGCGAATTTAGATAATTAAATTTATAAATGAAATAAGAATGTATTTCTTGTTAATGAGATAATATTGTTAACGAATTAACGAATCGTTTTATTAATAAAATATTATTATTATATTATTCGAGAACGCTGGAAGGATGTTAGATACTATTGGGAAAGGATGTTAGATACTATTGCGAACACTGGGAAATATAGATATGTAAGGGTCGTTGTTTGTGTTGTCGAGTTTAGATGAGTAGCAAGCTTTTGCGTTAAACAGAGAATCGTTTAATTGTGCTTTAATTATTTTGAATGATTATGCTTAGACTTAGGGCAAGGCTTGTTGTGATTTGGTCAGATTAACTAGAGTTGGTCCTTGGTCTGACCCTCAGTCGTGTCTTCGATGCACCATTAGTGCTTATATATAGGGGGTACCGCAGCTAACCCACCACACCATTGGTATTTCGAATCTGTACTGAGCATCTACCAACAACTCTAAATAGAATTTCATCTCATCTTAACGTACCTGTAAATTCATGATTACGTTCCGGACCGCAATCACCAATTTACCTTACATTAAGGTGTTATGTCTTTCTATGACACTAACTCGAAATAAAACGATGGATATGACGTAAATGTGTCCTAACTCTAGGAGATAGTAATTATGTTTGTGAAACGAACATGTTGATATGCGACAACTTGATAACGTAATGATGATGTATGCAGATAGGAAGCTAAGCAGTCAATATCAGTGGGATATCGGTTATCGGACCCTCACCGAGATTCGGTGTCAAATATCAGTGGCAAATATCGGTACCGATATTATCGGTGATATTTGCCGATATCCCACCGATATTTTGATTCTCATATATCGGTTATAGCGCCGCATTTCCAGGTTTTGCCTTTTTATAGGCCAAATTACCATAAAAGCCAATAATAATAATCATTTTTTTGGAATAAGCCCATAAATATTAAGAGCCCAACTAGCCAAAAACACTTCCAAAACCTTAAACGGGACAGATTTGTTGTAACATCGCAAATTTCCCATAATTTTTTTTTGATAAAAAGAATGTATTGTTTTAAACAATATATGTTTTAAATACCTTAAACTAATAATTATTTGTATCTCGACACTTTTGTACGTTTTAAAAATATTTCGAGTCACTTTCGGGCTTATATAATCATATTATGAATTTAGAATAATATAGTTTTAGGGAAATAATTGCCAAAAAAAGATTTGTGTGGACCGGGACTCGAACCCGCGTCCACAGCCAACCAACACACAGTGACAACCAACTGAGCCAACTATCATCTTGTATAGTATTTCAGAAAAAAAATAAACTTAACACATTCCTTAAATTGATCAGTCAAAGTCTTAGTCAAACAGTCAAAGTCTTAGTCAAATAGTCAATTCATCATAAAACCTTACTTTATGGTGTTGACCAATTTTAATGGCTAATTGGCTCCAAAACTAGTATAAAAACCCACCTATGACCCATTATACTTTGCACCTCTAAATCGATTGTTTCAATCCGATTAAACTTTCCCTCATACCTTTCTTCTATAGTCTATTACTTCTACAATTGAAGCTTTGATTATAAGCTCTTGTAATTGGCGAATTGGAAGCTTGATATTCTTTCTTTTTCGTTTTCTTCAATTTGGACTAGCTACGTTTTTGAGTCTTTGGGATTCGCCTCGCATACATTCACAACACTTAGAGGATAATTCACCTTAGCCAATGTGAGTTTTACATAGCCCCTTTTCTATTTCACTATTTTTGGGGTGAAACATGTTACAACATTCTATCTACAATTCAATCATAAAGTGTCTATGTGTTATTCTATGTTGCATTATGTCTTAAACATGACTAGGGTAAGCACAATATTCTAGCATAATCATTAACATTGATCAGCCGACGGTATACAATGATAGATCTATTGGACTGACAATCCCACCCGGATACGTGCCTCCTACAAAGGTAGCGTGGGTGATTGTTATCGCATAACATAATCGAGTGAACCATGAGCGTATGGGATGTACCACAATATAACAGTCACAAGGGTTGATTATCCACTCGATTTACTTCTAGTATGTTTTCACATATGGACTAGACTTGCCATGACACTTGAATTGTACAAGCTTTATTCAATTATCAAAACCTATGTAATTCTCACCAACTTTTGTTGACCCAAAATATTTTCAAACTTAACATGTTTCAGGTTATAGCTTGCTTTGAGTTTAGAGTTAATGCTTGAAGATGCATATTTAGTATTTCTCATTTAATGTACAAATTCTTGTAGAACAATTGTATGTAATGTATTTAAATCAATTATTGAAATTTATTATTTACCATGAGCTACTGAACAATCATCAATACGTGACATCCCGATGTTTCTGCCATCGGTTGGGGTGTTACATTTGTCTCTCCTTCGTCTTCTACCATTCGTCTGTGACTGCCATCAAATCTGTAAGTATTATATATTATTATGTTTTAGGTTATATATAAATAACATTTCAAATATTGACACTTTGGAGTCTTGACTTTTGATATTACTATTAGTAATTTAGTATTATATATGACTATGTTTAGGTTTTATATTATGTTAGTATATAAATATTAAAATTCTACATGATATTAAGATTACCGATATCCCGCCGCAATAACCTATATATCAAATATCGGCCCCTGACCGATATTCAATTTCCCACCGCATTAACTGCTTAGATAGGAAGCAAGTATAAATGAATTAAGACATGTATGTGAATATAAACGTATGAGTTTAGGTATAGGCTACAACCAAAACTGGTTGTCTGGAAGGCTACATCCCAACGAGATGTATTCCTATAATTGTTGTAAGTGTAATCCATGAAGTAATGTTTATGCATTTATTAAAATAGTAAAGGATCGTTTACTTTTCCCAAGTTTGAAGGAGGTTCAACATGAGCATTACGAAGGTTACGTTTGAGTCTCTAGGATAGTTGAGTTCAAACTTGTGGATACATGTTTCCATAACAAATTTATAAATATTCAGGAAGATTAAGTTCATAGAATACCATAGGTACTATAGAATATCAAATTTCAATATCATAAGAAAATCTAGTCTACGCGTAATCAAGTCTTAGGTTTCATGGATAAACAAAGTTTCATGTATGATCAAGTTTGCAAGTAGCATAGAATATGCATTGAATTTCAAGTATCAGGTTTCATAGTTTATGAAAAGATGTATGTGTATTAAAACATATCAAGTAATGTATTATAAGTATAATTGTATCCAAGAAGGTATATCTAGAAATGTATCCAACTCTCGAGCTGGCATAAAGATCTCTACTAGTTTTCGGATAGATAAATGTATTAAAATTGAAAGTGTATTTGTAAAAGTGTTAAGATGCAATTGTAAACGTATATGTAGAGGTAGTTCCGATCGCATCGTACACAGATAAACGTATACGGACAATCAGGATGGCAAAACATGTTTGAGTTTACTAAAAATGAAGTAGTCATCCCTTTGGCAAGAGTAATTAATGAGTAATTATGCTTTGTAGGATATGGAGGTGTAGAATGTGTTGGAGAATATTAACAATATGTAAGTCAATGATTGTAGAAATGGAGGACACATATCGTAAGTGGATGATGGATGATAAGGAATTTTTTTGATATTGGAAAAATGAAGTTTTTGGTCAATAAGTATTCAAATTTCGTAGGGAATGATGTATATGGAATACAATTGAAATTTAAACCTTGGTTGTGGAAAATGAAAATGTTGTTGGTAAATAATTTAGCTCATTAAGCTTGCAAATTTGTAGATATGTGGGTATAGACTAGTTGACATGAAATCAAGTTGATGAAAATGATTGGTTTTACAAAAATAAGAATTAATAATTTATAGATGTTTGCTTGCAAAAAGAGCTTATGATTCTTATTATAACCCATATATGAGAAGGTCAAGTTTCATATATTGTCAAAAAATTTCAATTGTAAACCAGGTATGAACTAGGTAAAAAGGACTTCATGTTTCATGAAAAAAATTCATATTCGCAATTTTTTTTCAAGCATTACGAAATCATACATAACGAAAATAATTGTGTACCTATTTCGAACAAGATTGTTTTTAGAAATACATGGGAGATTTAGAACGGTAACAAGAAAATACGAAAGATAATGAAATCGCAAAGTATAGGTAAATATTTGTTAAAAATTTTGAGTATGTTATGGATAGATTCATATGGGTTGAATCAAATATGACATAAATAGAATAATGTAAAATAATAATTGGCATTATGCATTTCTGTAAATTAGACGTTAACAAATGTTAGGAGGTATAGAATAATAATTGAATTATTAATTCATTTTAAAATTAATTTGGTATAATGTAAAGTAAATAAGAAAAGAATGTGAAATATGATGATATCAGTAAAAACATGTACATAAAGTTAAAGTTTTTTTGAGGTATAAATATTTTGGAATTTTTATAATAATAATTTATAATACTCGAAAATATTTATTTGATATTTTATTTGAAAAAAAATGTCATAAATGTGAAAATTTCAGTTTGTTTAAAATATAATATTTTATAGAATCAATTGCCAATCGATGTATAGAGTTGGAAGAAACTTTGTAAAGTGAAAAATGAAAATACTTGCTAATAAACGCTTTAATATGAAACTAGATTTAATATAAAATATTTGATTAAAAAATATTTGAAGATATTAAAATTAAATATATTCAGAAATGATGATGTTTACCGATACTTTGAGAAATTCAAAACTAGGATTAGGCAGAAGTGAGAGAGGTTGAAGTAACGTGTCTAATAAAATGGACTTGAAGTTGGTTGCAGAACGCAAAAGAGATTTACAAGGTTTGGATTGTTCCGGAACGGAACTGCGACTAACCAAATGTGACACCCGGCATGTTTGGCTTAAACATATTAGTAACATCTAAGTCTACCTTAGCGAGAAACGTTTATAAACGAACTTAACTGGGTTAGTTGAGTCGGGTCAAGTTAGAATTGTCCAGGGTACAATGATCCGGAGGATCATTGGGAGTCGTTTTGGTAATACACTAGTACCGGGTTCCGTTGTTGGTGACATTACATGAACTAATTAAGTATATGTGTAGATTATGGGTCATGTGGTGGATTATATGCATAGATGTGTTTAAATGATGTATAAATGATTATTCATGCTTAAATATGTTAAACATAGACTAAGGTTGCATGCTTATGTGTTAAGATGTGTTAGAATGCGTTAAACACGACGAACTGGAAAATTGGTTGAAAATGGATTCTGGTTCGACCACTTCGAGTGGTCGAAGGAGAACCTTTGTCTGGTTCGACCCTATGTAAATGGGCGAACCTGGGGAGTGAAATTGAAAGAATTCCTTTCGACCAGGACAGGGCTCATTCGACCCTGTGGAAGGGTCGAAGGAGGCCACCTTCGACCATTAAGTTGGGGCGAAGGAGGATTAGTATAAATACCAAACTTTGTCATTTTTCATCATTTCACAAACCCTAACCGTCCCAAAACGCTCTCAAACGATCTCAATCACTAAGGAAGGAGTTTTTGCCCTTCTTTTTCACAATCTAACCTATCTACAACATCTAAACAAGAATCCAAGGTGTGTTCTTAATCTTAAACCTTTTTAAAAGAATTTTAAATTCGTTTTCATCTAACCCTAATTGTCCAGATCTGTTCAAAGGGTGTTTTTATGATTAAAAACCTTTTAAACATCTTTCTAAATCAAAACATTATCATTTAACATAGGTTTTCATGGTGAATAACATATGTAAATTGTGTATTATGTGGTGTTATGTGTTGTTCAATGATTTGCTGCTGTATCTATGATAGAAACATGATATAGGATTTGTTATTGATGCTAGATTATTATTATTTAGGGTTAGGATTGGATATGATGATATTATGGGTATTTGGGGGTTTTAACGAACCTAGACTTGATGCATGATATTTATGATCAATAGAATTGATAAGAAAAGATCGAGCACTCGACAAACTGAGCATTTCATGTTGAATATGAATCGATTTCAAAAGTTTCCAAATTGGGTAAATTATTCATGCATGAAAGTGATGTTTCCATAATCTTTACCATTTTAGGAAAGGGTTGAAATGGACGTATTATTGGGGGAAATCGGTGGGGTTTTGTAGGGATAAGTTAACCATGCTTGACTGCTGTGTTTGATGATGTTTCGAGTCGTTTTGAATGTGTTTGAAGCGTTTTTAGGAAAAATTGCACCACAGGGGCGAACCTGGCCTCCTTCGACCGATCGAAGGTGCGAAGGAGGGAATCCAGGGTCGAACCTGGGTTTTTGTTGGGCGAACGTGGTAAAACGGGCGAAGGAGGCATCAAACGGTCGAACGAAATGTAAAACGGGCGAATGAGATTGAAAACGGGCGAAGGAGGCTTAAAACTGACTGGTTCGACCGTTCTGATGTAGAAATGAGACTTTTGATACAAACTAAGTGTTTTATGCTTGAACCTTGTGTGTAATCTATGTGTACTTGATTGGTTAGGGTAATGGGTCACCAACGGGATGTCGGGTCGGTCTAGTGTGTCGGTTAAACATTCAAACACGTTTTAAAACATACTTGGTTACAATCTGGACAATCGGGGACTAGATAACCTTATGGTTATTAGTCGGAACACTTATGTGAACATTTTGATAGATCTCCGGTAGAGGGATTATCAAGGGCTTAACATCTTTACTTGTAATCGAAGAACGCTATTTAAGGTGAGTTCACGGCCCCACTTTTACTGCTTTAACTTTTGGGGGAGAAAACATGCACTAAACTATTTTGGTAACATATGTCATACTATGGTTTTAAACTTGTGTACTACACGATCTTTTAAAGTCCCGGGGGAAACCATGAATGTGCGGGGATGCACAACGGGGGAAATGTGGATAGAT
Organism: Ambrosia x helenae; assembly: GCA_030844895.1. Taxonomy (NCBI): domain Eukaryota; kingdom Viridiplantae; phylum Streptophyta; class Magnoliopsida; order Asterales; family Asteraceae; genus Ambrosia; species Ambrosia x helenae. The sequence goes on from CM061233.1 coordinate 84,595,702, forward strand.
CTATTGGGTTTGACAAACCCCACTCGACGGCTTGGAGGGCCGGGCGGGTGCATATTGTCTCGAACTGGTAACACTCGTAGCATGGCTACAACACATCGGGCTGAACACATGGTAACAGTCTAGTAATGGTTTTCCAATCATAGTAGTAACAAAACATACGCCTAGCTAGCGTACTTGGTGACATGGATATAGTATGGACATAGTACATTCTGGTAACATCTTGGTAACATTTTGAACAAACCTGTGGACTCACCAGCATTATATGTTGACATCTTTTTGGCATGTTTTTCTCAGGTCGCTAAGGTAGCAATGAATGGAACTAGGCGCACGGGTCTGCATCGGCGTCTAGGCATAGTTGCACGTTTTGTAATAAAAAGTGCTTTGAATACTTTGGATCATAGCATAGCTGTTTAAATACTTCTTAAATGCTTCCGCTTATAAAATCGTTGTTTATGGATTTACGCTTTTCATATAGAGTTGTTTATTGTGATCGTTGACTTGGATCCTGGTTTGTCATGCGCCTCGCGGTAAAACCCAGCAAGTGGTAATTTGAGGGTGTGACACCAAAGTGGTCAAAATTCTTTTGAGTTCGGGAAACATGCTTTGGCCTAATAGGTAGAATACTCTAGCCGAGATTCCGGTTAACGGTATTCACCCTTCCAGTTACTACATGTCCCTTATCAATTAAAAGTTTGAGACTTTGGAGAGATTGAAAAGTTCAAGGAATAGAATTAATTACCAAGGTAAAGGGAATCACTCCTAGCTTGATGATAAAGTTATGATAATGTATAGGAATGATGTGTACCAAGATAAAGGAATTCACTCTTAACTTGGTAGTAGAGCTTCTACAAAATGAGAGAATATGAAACTAGTCATCAAGATGTGGATATCACTCCTAACTTGGTGATGTCGTCTTTGAATTGTGGATTGGTACTTATCCATAGAGTAAAGGAAGTTAATCCTAACTCTTTGGTAAGGTTTCACTAGAGTGAGATGAGTGAAATTGTCATTAAGGTAAGGAAATCACTCCTATCTCGATGGTGAAATTTCAAAAAAAAAAAAAAAAAATTAAAAGGAATGAAGCTGATTGAAAGTTTTCACCAAAGTAAGGGATTCACTCCTATTTTGATGAGTTTCTTTCGTTTGTGAAATGCGAGTCTTTGTTTTGTAACATACTTTTGCCTTAGGAAAGGCATGTATATGTAGGTATAGGAAAGAAATAAGTATGAAAACCAAGTTTTTTAAGCATGATAAAAGGAATAGTCAAATAAAGATTCCTAACTATAGACTAGGTCAATCATGGCAATTTTCCTAATTCCCGATAGTTAGGTCTCTGATACCAATATGTCACACCCCAACCGATGGAGGAATACATCGAGGCGCGACTTGTGATAGATTGCTCAAAGACTTGATAACACATGTAAGTGCATTATTCATGTATGTCCCCAGATAGTGATCCAGTACTGAATGTCGAAGGTTCAGATAATCAGAAAAACGACCAAGGTTTTAGCTTAAAGTTACATTCGACCAGTCGTATGGTCGAATGTAGTTATCTTTGGTCGAATGAAGATTGAATGTAGTAGAAGGATTCATTCGAACCCTTAAAAGGGTCGAATGAACACCTTCGACCTCCTTAAAGGGGCGAAGGTGTAATCCTATATAAAGGGAAAAGTTTGTAATTTTTAGAGTGTTATCATTTGAGCCTTTTTTCCCTAGAGTGTGTATGTGTGTTTTTCTTTGTATTAGGTCTAAGATTTCATTTGTAAACATCTTGATTTGATCTAATACAAATATTAAAGTTATGGAAATTGCTCGGTGATTCGTTATCTGCTTTTCATCACGATCTTTATCGTTTATTTCTGAATCATTTTGCACGATCGTTGGGGATTCCGCACCCTACGGTTGATATTCGTGAGATCACATTTCTTGATTACGATCCTAAAACGAATTCACAAGTGGTATCAGAGCTTAGGCTCGATTTCACAATTGCAAATTGATCTGAATTGATGAAAACTGATTAGAATTCTGGTTTAAAAGTTAAAAAAACCAAGAAATTTCGAAGCTTTTCATAAAAACATGGTTTTTGATTGAATTGGAGTTGAATTTGATGTTATTTTCACAAATTCTTTCACAAATGTTTGTCTAAATTCAAATCCGAACAAAACCTATCAAATTTCATTACATTTGGTGAAAATTTTATCAAAAACCGATCAGATTCGTGTTCTTGAGGTTGAAGATGATGAACAGATCTGAAACGGTCGAAAGTGAGATTTGAGGGTCGAACGTAGCATTATTTGGTCAAACGTGGTGTTTTAACTGGTCGAATCTAGAGTTTATCAGTGTTATTTTGTTCATTCGACCATTTTGTCTCATTCGACCATTCGAACGGTCGAAGGAGAAAATCAAACGGTCGAAAGAGAGTTAAAGGGTCGAAGGAGATCATTTTGGCTCATTCGACCACTCGAAAATTGAAAAGGGTCGAACGTAGAATCTGATTTTCAAAGATTTTCATTGTAAAAGGTCGAATAAGACTGGTTACTTCCAAATTCGAACCTACGAATATTCGGATAATATTTTTCAAATTTTACTGTTTTTAGAAAATTTTTGAAATAATTTTTGTTGAAAAATGATGAATTACTTGGCTATGTCAAGAACTGATGATCAGATAAAAGCTGCAATGCAACAAAAGCTAACATGGGAAAAAGTTGTTGCATCTAAGATTCAACAATCTGTTACACTACCAGCTGTGCAACCAACTGATAAAATGATTAATGTGAATGAGTGTGTTAATAGAGAAAATGTTAAAAGTAACGTTGTGTGTCTTATCAAATGTGACACCCGGCAACTTTCGGAAACTAACTTTTGAAAACATAGTAAGTCTACCTTAGCGAGTCGCGCATACGTTACACATAACATGGTCGGTCGAGTCGAATCGCACAACATTAGGGTTTTAACATACGCAAGTCTCGGGTCCCGGGAATTGGTGATCGGGCGGGTACGTGTCATTTATCATGTATTATATGTTTACAATCATTATGTGACTTGTCGGTATGTGAATATGTGCTAACATGTGTTAAAACGGGGTTTTAACGCGCAAAACACACCAACACAGGGGTTACAGGCGATTAGGCTTGCCTAATCGCCTGTATAGGGGCGAGTAGGGGAGATTACTAGCGAGTAGGGGGCTAATCACACTACTGTTCATGCGATTAGGCCCCAATCGCATGAACAGTCATGCGATTAGGCTCCCTAATCGCGTATAAGTCTGCATACTCGCGTGTAACGTGCTGGACGACCAAAAACGCCTATAAATACCACCCTTGACCTCCAAAACATCATTTGTGCAACCCTAGCCGTCCCATAACATAACCCAACACACAAACACCCTCTGGAACTCGTTTTTGCATCAAAACCACCATTTTCAAGCTTATTCCATCATCACCTCTTGATTACAAGGTGTGTTCTTCAAACCCAAACCTTTAAATGATTATGTTTTACTCCCTAAACGTCCAGACCTGACTTATAAATGTTTTTACCTTTGAAAATCCATTTAAAATCGTTTTTTAAACAAACCCACACCTTTACATGTGTTATATGTGTTATATATGTTTAAAGATAGGATTTTTAGGATTGAATCATGGTTGTTCTTATGTTATTTTGATGTTTATTGCTGAGATAAGTTAGTATGATGATGTCCTAGGAGTTTGGATGGTTTTGGTAGTGTATTGTTGATATTTGATATTTTGACCCATTTGAAGGATTTTAGACGATTAAGGATGATATGAGGTGTGTTGTTGATTGTGTGATGTTAGGGTTTGCTCTAGGATGATGCTAGAACAATAGGATGCTATCGGACAACGTGGTTATGTGATTTAATCTGGATATTTGCTATTTAGGGCAAGTTCTTGCATGTTGATGTGATGTTTACATGCTAAGTTGCTATTTTGGGAAAACGCTCGCATTCGGGACTGATAGAATGATGAAAACTTAGGGGTTTTGCTTGGAATATGTTTGTTAATGTGTTAGAATGATTATTGGATGTTTTTACATGTTTCGGATCTGATTTGGAGCGTTAAACGCGCGAAATTGCTTTGTCCAGCTGCAACAGGCGAGTAGCACCCTAATCACATGATGCTATAGGCGATTAGGGGTGTACTCGCCAGTAGGAGAGGCCTACTCGTGTGTATAACAGGCGATTAGCCTTGTAATCGCCTGTTGACCAGCCCTAATCACGTGTTGACTTTTCCTAATTGCTAGTTTGATTCCTAATCGCGTGTAATGCTGCTGTATGTATATTTTAACATCCCGGAACATGATTTGACGCCTAGGAACATGATAGGAACCCCGGGATTCACCCAATGACTTAGTAATACGTATTCGGACCTGTTTATGCGTTAAACAGATATTATGCTAGACTAGGTGAACTGTTGCGCGTATTAAATGTTTAATTGCATATGTGGCATGATTGTCTGTATTTATCTAACACGTGGAATGTTGGGTCACCAATGGGATGTCGAGTCTTGTCTTACGTAGTCTGGTTGTCGGTCAAACACGTTTTCGGATACTTAATGGTCATGGACTGGACTTAGGGACTAATGAACCCGACGGGTTATTAGTCTAACTTAACACATATCTTATGATAGGTCGCCACTAGTTGGGGCTATCATATCATATAAACGGTTTACTCATTTAACCAGAAGACGCAACGTAAGGTGAGTTTCACGGCCCCACTCTTTACTGTTCTCGTTTTCGGGGAGAAACATGCTTAGTACTTTGCTTTGTAAAAGATCATGTTATACTGGGTTGGTTGTACGTTTTATTTATGTTCTATGTTCATGTGGCTCACGTTGTGACAGTTCGTTAACCGTTATGGCGGTAGTTCGTTAATTGTGAATGCACAGTTCGTTGACCACGGAGTGACAGTTCGTTGGACATATTCGGATAGTTTGTTAGTCGTGGTAAACGACAGTGCGTTGGTCGCGGTAAACGACAGTTCGATGATTGGTTCGTCTTAGAATCTGAACGTCAAACGAGTATTTTCTTCAGTCAGTAGTAGCATGATAGTTCTTTCAAAAGCTCGTGAAACATTTTCCTTAAAAACCTGTGAACTCACCAGTATTTCATACTGACGTTTTTAGCATGTTTTCTCAGGTCGCTAAGGTAGCAGCGGTCATCTAGGCGCACGGAGTCACACGGGAGTCGTCTCGCGTCTAGGATCATTATGCATGTTTTCTTTGGGATGTTAAACTCTTAAACCTATGTTTCGGATTACTTTTGACTTTTGTAAACTTATACGCTTCCGCGCTTTCAAATGATGGTTTTAAATCTTATAAATGGTTTTAGTTTACTTATGTTTTTACATTTAGACGTCGTTTATTGTGACCGTTGACTTGGATCCTGGTGTGTCGCACGCCCCGCGGTAGAATTCTGCAGGTGGAAATTTGGGGGTGTGACAGATTGGTATCAGAGCCAATGGTTATAGTGAACTAGGACTGCATGTAGAGTCTAGACTATAGCCGAGTCACACACACTAGACGGTCACATACATTTGAGTCGTGTCTTTTGGGCAAACATACTAACCTTGTCGGGGTGTCGGTCTCCTTACCATACAGCGTCACATTTCTTATCTCATCCTTGGCTAATTTTTAGCTTCACTTTATTTCCATCTCTGGGTTACAGCCGAGGGGACTTATTTATCGATCTTTTGAGTTAGTATATCATTCTGAGATGTGGTTATCGGGTGACTTGAAGTTCTAGCTCGGAGCACGCCTTGGGGACCATGTAGAGCGATTTGTTATTTCGGGTGCACACGAAATCATAAATCGAAATGCATGAAAATCTTGGTGGACTTTGTGTTCGGACTAATGGTCATGCTGGAGCCGCATTCTGGGTTCGTTTGGTCACTTGTAGCTTGATTTGTTTGTGGTACTGAGTGTCTCGTCTCATGTTTTGGCAGAACATGTCTGGTCGCGCTGGTGGACGTGCAGGTGGACGCCGTGGTGGCGGAGGTGGACGCCGTGGTGGGGGTAGAGGTGGTGGTAACATCACTATGACGTATGATGAGCTCAATGAGATGATGCAGCAAAAGTTGGGCGTTGCACTAGCTGCTTTTCAGGCAGCCCAGCAGACTTTCATGGGTGCTGCTGCTCCTCCAGTTCAGGCAGGTGTTGCTTATAAGCGGTTTAAGGATTGTCAGCCTCTCAGCTTCCAGGGTACGGAGGGAGCTGTGGAGTTACTCAGGTGGTTGGAGAAGACAGAGTCGGTATTTGCTTTATGTGAGACTCCAGCGGTGGATTGGGTGAAGTTTGCTTCGGGGACTTTTGTAGGAGCCGCCTTGACGTGGTGGAACTGCGTCACACAGACACTTGGTCTTGGGGAGGCCAACGCCATGCCTTGGGCAGATTTTGTGCGTAGGTTGAAGGAGGAGTATTGCCCGCGTGAGGAGATTAAGAGGTTGGAACAGGAATATGGGAATCTTAAGATGGTTGGTTCTGAGGTTGAGGAGTACACGATCAGGCACAACGAGCTAGCAGTGATGTGTCCAGGCTTGTCTACACCGGAGTATAGGAGGATAGAGCAGTATCTTGCGGGTTTGGTGCCAGAGATTGCGGGGTTGGTGTCTGCTAGGGATCCCACTACTATGTCAGAGGCTGTGCGGTCAGCTACTAAGATGACCAACTTGAAGATTTCTGAGGGTGTCTTGCCTCCTAGGGGCTCATCTGTTAAGGCGCCGGCTGAGAACAAGAGAAAGTGGGATAGTACTGGAAAGACCGCGGGTTCGGGTCAGCCACATCAGCAGGCAAGGAAGACTGAAGCTTTGGGATCGTCCTCAGGTCAGAGGCAGAGTGGGTACACGGGAAAGCTACCAGAGTGCAACCAATGCGGGTACCATCATCTCGGCAACTGTGAGAAGTTTCGTTGCAACCGTTGCAAGCAGGTAGGTCATGTTGCCAAGAACTGCAGGGTCAATCTTCAAACGGCTCCGGGTCAAGCAATTGCCCCTGCTCCTGTTCCTCAGGGAAACCGTGGGTGCTATCACTGTGGAGAGCTGGGACATCTCAAGCGCAACTGCCCGAAACTAAACCAGGCTGAAGCTGGGGCCGCAGGTGGCGGTGGGAACAACGAGGGTGGTGGTCCGACCGCTCGTGTCTTTGTGATCGGTGCTAGGGAGAACCAGGCGGACCCAGACACTGTTACCCGTACGTATTCTCTCTTATCTCTTGTTACGCTTTGGCCATACTTTTATCCGCATTGTTGTGCGTTCGTGTTTCGGGTGTTTTCTTTTTGGTTTGGTCGCTGTTTCTCATTCTTTGGGTTGATGAGGGTCCTTTGGGGATGCTACTTGGACGGTACCAGTGGATTAGTTATACCGATCATAGTAGGCTCCAGTAGGCTTTCATCGGGGGTCTCTTGTCTCATACTCGTATTTGGGGAAAGTGGTTTCCCGGTTGTTACTGGCACGTTTGGTTTATGACCTTCACTTGTTGCATTTTGGGGATACGTTACTTGGGCACAGAGGTCGACACACATTACTGTTGAAACCGAAAGAATCTCGGGACGAGATTCCTTTCAACAGGGGGATGATGTGAAATTTTTTCTCCTTATTTGTTTTCCCTCCTCGACTTCGGGAAATTTTCGGGACGAAAATTCTTTCAACAGGGGGATGATGTGACACCCGGCAACTTTCGGAAACTAACTTTTGAAAACATAGTAAGTCTACCTTAGCGAGTCGCGCATACGTTACACATAACATGGTCGGTCGAGTCGAATCGCACAACATTAGGGTTTTAACATACGCAAGTCTCGGGTCCCGGGAATTGGTGATCGGGCGGGTACGTGTCATTTATCATGTATTATATGTTTACAATCATTATGTGACTTGTCGGTATGTGAATATGTGCTAACATGTGTTAAAACGGGGTTTAACGCGCAAAACACACCAACACAGGGGTTACAGGCGATTAGGCTTGCCTAATCGCCTGTATAGGGGCGAGTAGGGGAGATTACTAGCGAGTAGGGGGCTAATCACACTACTGTTCATGCGATTAGGCCCCAATCGCATGAACAGTCATGCGATTAGGCTCCCTAATCGCGTATAAGTCTGCATACTCGCGTGTAACGTGCTGGACGACCAAAAACGCCTATAAATACCACCCTTGACCTCCAAAACATCATTTGTGCAACCCTAGCCGTCCCATAACATAACCCAACACACAAACACCCTCTGGAACTCGTTTTTGCATCAAAACCACCATTTTCAAGCTTATTCCATCATCACCTCTTGATTACAAGGTGTGTTCTTCAAACCCAAACCTTTAAATGATTATGTTTTACTCCCTAAACGTCCAGACCTGACTTATAAATGTTTTTACCTTTGAAAATCCATTTAAAATCGTTTTTAAACAAACCCACACCTTTACATGTGTTATATGTGTTATATATGTTTAAAGATAGGATTTTTAGGATTGAATCATGGTTGTTCTTATGTTATTTTGATGTTTATTGCTGAGATAAGTTAGTATGATGATGTCCTAGGAGTTTGGATGGTTTTGGTAGTGTATTGTTGATATTTGATATTTTGACCCATTTGAAGGATTTTAGACGATTAAGGATGATATGAGGTGTGTTGTTGATTGTGTGATGTTAGGGTTTGCTCTAGGATGATGCTAGAACAATAGGATGCTATCGGACAACGTGGTTATGTGATTTAATCTGGATATTTGCTATTTAGGGCAAGTTCTTGCATGTTGATGTGATGTTTACATGCTAAGTTGCTATTTTGGGAAAACGCTCGCATTCGGGACTGATAGAATGATGAAAACTTAGGGGTTTTGCTTGGAATATGTTTGTTAATGTGTTAGAATGATTATTGGATGTTTTTACATGTTTCGGATCTGATTTGGAGCGTTAAACGCGCGAAATTGCTTTGTCCAGCTGCAACAGGCGAGTAGCACCCTAATCACATGATGCTATAGGCGATTAGGGGTGTACTCGCCAGTAGGAGAGGCCTACTCGTGTGTATAACAGGCGATTAGCCTTGTAATCGCCTGTTGACCAGCCCTAATCACGTGTTGACTTTTCCTAATTGCTAGTTTGATTCCTAATCGCGTGTAATGCTGCTGTATGTATATTTTAACATCCCGGAACATGATTTGACGCCTAGGAACATGATAGGAACCCGGGATTCACCCAATGACTTAGTAATACGTATTCGGACCTGTTTATGCGTTAAACAGATATTATGCTAGACTAGGTGAACTGTTGCGCGTATTAAATGTTTAATTGCATATGTGGCATGATTGTCTGTATTTATCTAACACGTGGAATGTCGGGTCACCAATGGGATGTCGAGTCTTGTCTTACGTAGTCTGGTTGTCGGTCAAACACGTTTTCGGATACTTAATGGTCATGGACTGGACTTAGGGACTAATTAACCCGACGGGTTATTAGTCTAACTTAACACATATCTTATGATAGGTCGCCACTAGTTGGGGCTATCATATCATATAAACGGTTTACTCATTTAACCAGAAGACGCAACCTAAGGTGAGTTTCACGGCCCCACTCTTTACTGTTCTCGTTTTCGGGGGAGAAACATGCTTAGTACTTTGCTTTGTAAAAGATCATGTTATACTGGGTTGGTTGTACGTTTTATTTATGTTCTATGTTCATGTGGCTCACGTTGTGACAGTTCGTTAACCGTTATGGCGGTAGTTCGTTAATTGTGAATGCACAGTTCGTTGACCACGGAGTGACAGTTCGTTGGACATATTCGGATAGTTTGTTAGTCGTGGTAAACGACAGTGCGTTGGTCGCGGTAAACGACAGTTCGATGATTGGTTCGTCTTAGAATCTGAACGTCAAACGAGTATTTTCTTCAGTCAGTAGTAGCATGATAGTTCTTTCAAAAGCTCGTGAAACATTTTCCTTAAAAACCTGTGAACTCACCAGTATTTCATACTGACGTTTTTAGCATGTTTTCTCAGGTCGCTAAGGTAGCAGCGGTCATCTAGGCGCACGGAGTCACACGGGAGTCGTCTCGCGTCTAGGATCATTATGCATGTTTTCTTTGGGATGTTAAACTCTTAAACCTATGTTTCGGATTACTTTTGACTTTTGTAAACTTATACGCTTCCGCGCTTTCAAATGATGGTTTTAAATCTTATAAATGGTTTTAGTTTACTTATGTTTTTACATTTAGACGTCGTTTATTGTGACCGTTGACTTGGATCATGGTGTGTCGCACGCCCGCGGTAGAATTCTGCAGGTGGAAATTTGGGGGTGTGACATCAAACAAGTGGGGAATGATGATTCAAGTGAATTATCAGAGAGTGTCTTGAGTTCTGATACGGATTCAGAACAGAGTGAATCAAGAGAGGGTGATATCTCAAATATTGATGCAAAATCTGATAATGGTAATAAATCAGATGATGAGGTAAGATCTAGTATTGACTGTGCTAGTTGTTCTGAATGTGTCAAGTTGAAATGTGAATTGATGACACTTATTAAGGACAAACAGAACCTAGCAAATGAACTAGAAAATTGTCAAAACCAAAATAAAGTTTTTGAAAAGAATGAAAAAGATTTGTTAAATAAAATTGAATCTTTAAAGCAAGAAATTTTAGAAATAAATAAAAGTGTTTTAATGAATAACACCACATCAGAGTTGAAAGACATAATATCTTGTGTTGAAGTTTCAAACTCTGAGGTGAAGTCTGATTCTAGTCAGAAAAATAAAAATGTGGTAGTCATTTTAGAACCTGAGTCTGAAGAGAAAACCATATTTAAATTTCCTGATGGAATAGAAGGATCCTATATGTTGGTAGGACATGACAAGTTGATTCTCAATAAAGATTTTCCAATTGATAATATCGAACAATCTTTACTTAAATGTATATATGTTGATAATATCGATTTGTTAAATCAATTTACAAATCAATTTGGGCATTTGTCGTTTGAACTAAATCCTAACCAACATGAGGATCAAAAGAAAAACATTGAAAAGAAAAGTGTTGAAAATAAGAAAGGTTCTAAAGTAAAAGGACTGAAACCAAACAAATCGAAAGGAAATGATCAGATGAAAAACTCTCATCAAAAGAATTCAAGAAATTTTTCATCTAGATCATATGACTCTTATGATTATTCATATACCTCTCGATTTGATGGTTATTGGAGAAACAACTCACCACAGTATTCTCATGGTCATGTTGAGTGGAGAAGCTATTTTGAATGTGGTGAAGTTGGTCATATTGCTGCTTATTGTCCCTACTGGTATTGGGATGAAGGGTATGCATGTGATTTTGTGGAATATAGGTCATGTTATAACTGCAGAGAATGTGGGCATTTAGTTGCTTCCTGTCTGTATGTTAAACAGAAAAAGACCGAAGTGAAATTTGCTAAAAATTCAGGCAATGTCAAAAAGTCTGTATCCCCAAAATCAATCAAGAAACAAAAGGGGAAACAGGTTGTGTATGACAATCATAACAAGATTGCCGTGAACAAAAATGTAGATAGTGAACGGGTTGCTAAGGTAAGGGGTAGTTCTAAGGCTAAGCCTAAGAATAACTCTAAACCTGGACCTTTATCAGTTAAGTCTGAGAAGGTTCCAAACAAAGTTCAGAAACAGGTGTTAAACATGAAACCTGAAAAGTCAACAATCAAAACGATTTCAACAAAATCAAAAATAAACTCTGAACGCGTTTGGAAACCCAAATCACTTTCTGAATCAATAGCAATTTCAACTTTAAATCAATCCATTGAAAAACCAATTGATTTTTCAAAAGGAGAATGGATTGATGTTCCGAGGATTGATGACCTTGGAAGACCCATCATTGTGAAGGGATGGGTACGTCTCTCGTTCTAATTGTTTAACAAGTGTGCAGATTGTTCCAGACAGTCCTATTAGCTATTTTTTAATAGTTGATAAGTGGTGCATCTGTATACAAGCTATTTATTGGAGAGGTGAAGGTGAAGGAAAGGATTTTGAGAAAGAAAGAATGATGTCAACAGAGAGGAGAGTGTTTGTCGTCTGTTTACTACCTGTGAAGTCGGAAAAAGTTGCAATTTCATGCAATTGCTTTCAGGTTTTGGATTTCTACAACAGATGCGACAAAACGGTTTATTCTAAACTCTTTTATCTTTGTTAATGGTTTTACTAGTTGAAAGAACAAAGTGAGTCAAGTAATCTGAGTGGAAAATGGTTTTTTGAAACTCAATGAGTAAACCGCATCGGATATCATTTTATTTTGTTTTTCTTCAAAAGTTTAAAAATCCAAAAATATGCTTATTTTTAGATTTTTAGGGGGAGAAAATTTCAGAAAAATCAAAATTAAAAAAATTAGAAAATCAAAAATGAGTTTTCCTGGAGAAAAAGAGGAGATGATAGTACATTAGTGGACTGTCAGATTACTATGAAAACAAAATGTGTTGATAAACATTGAGTAGCCACTACAATTATATATTGGTAGGCTTGAAATCAAAGTTTAAAGTTCAGCATGGTGATATAAACCTAAAAGCATTAACTGATAATCATGTGGATCAACGTCTCGTTGACATATGGTCTTAGTACCGAAATTTCGTTTGATAGATTGCCAAAATCGGAGGTTTCGGGTCGTTATATTGAAAGTTATCTGGGGATAGCCTAACTGATCTTTTGTCGTATTGATTTACGGACCTAGATCAGTCAGGGTATCTTAATAAAAGATCTTTAATGACAAATCCTTAAGTTACCGAATGAGGAACTTAACATGTGTGATGATAATCAAAGATTATCTAATGCATCGTATCAGCACTATGATGAAAATCATGTATGATATTAGTCCTCACCCTGGTTGAGTGCATAAGTCGCTTTGAAGCATTAATTTGCTGACCTGTCACCGTTGTGCCTCATACCTTGTAACTAACGGATAACTACAATATAATCACATGTTACGATGAAACTTTGTGCAATTCTTGATACGGGAATGTGTCACGTGTGCGGGGACCATAGATTTTTCAGTATCTAATATTACCATAATGTATCTGAAATGCTGAACAATGAATAATGATTTTGAGTTTAGGTGGACAAACATACTGGTAATGGTTGTAGGATGCTCAATGTCAAAAACAGAAAATTGATCAAAAAGAGTTTTGACTGATTGTTTCAATACTGATATGATCCTCTTACCGGAAAATTCGCAAAAATATGTTCAGTTTACTTTTATGCAATTCCATTTGAAAATTCAAAAAGATTTTTGGTGTGTTTTAGCATAAAATTTGAAAAATCAAAATATTTTGTTTCTACTTTATTTTCGATAACCGATGATGGGATACTTAATGTGAATACTCAGATACTTAAAAGTTGAAAAAGACTACAGATTTTCAAGTTTCTGGTGCGTATTAAAAATGTTTAATAGTTCAGGGGGAGGACTATTGAGGGTCAAAAGGAATGTGAAGAGTACTTCCGAGATTTTTGTCGTGTCTAACGCTGGTTGTAGTTTGTGCAGTTTTTAGTAAATTTTTCTGCAGAATCAAACACAACAGGTGCACTGCTCAAGATTCATCGACAAAGTGTGTAACTGAAAAAGACCCAAACCTGAACATCTAGAACCAGAACAACAGAAACTAGTCAGAGATTGTTAAAGAAAAGATTGAAGATCGAAGAATTCAAGATTTGATGTCTGTCTTCATCTCTAGACCAACAAAAGACAAAGCCAAGATTTCTTGAGTCTGTCTGAGATTTCAAAGCTTATTGCAGAGATAGACAAGAACCTCGACACAAACGTGCATGAAAATGGAAAGTTTTCAATTCGTTCAAGATGATGATTGCAAGACTTGAAGAATTGATAACTTTCTGATTTGGTACATCACTAGCTAGGTCCAAGGGGGAGATTGTAAGTGCATTATTCATGTATGTCCCCAGCTAGTGATCCAGTACTGAATGTCGAAGGTTCGGATAATCAGAAAAACGACCAAGGTTTTAGCTTAAAGTTACATTCGACCAGTCGTATGGTCGAATGTAGTTATCTTTGGTCGAATGAAGATTGAATGTAGTTATCTTTGGTCGAATGAAGATTGAATGTAGTAGAAGGATTCATTCGAACCCTTAAAAGGGTCGAATGAACACCTTCGACCTCCTTAAAGGGGCGAAGGTGGAATCCTATATAAAGGGAAAAGTTTGTAATTTTTAGAGTGTTATCATTTGAGCCTTTTTTCCCTAGAGTGTGTATGTGTGTTTTTCTTTGTATTAGGTCTAGGATTTCATTTGTAAACATCTTGATTTGATCTAATACAAAGATTAAAGTTTTGGAAATTGCTCGGTGATTCGTTATCTGCTTTTCATCACGATCTTTATCGTTTATTTCTGAATCATTTTGCACGATCGTTGGGGATTCCGCACCCTACGGTTGATATTCGTGAGATCACATTTCTTGATTACGATCCTAAAACGAATTCACAACACAAAGTTGCGACAATATATTAAAATAGATTTCATTCGTATCAAAGATTCAATAGGTATACAATTTGTTCATGAGAAAATACATCAACATAAACATGAAGTAAAATAAAGATTTGTTTCGTTTGTTTCTAAGGCAGAATTCTAAGTGATATTTCTTGTATCATCTCATCAAGCTTTTTCCTGCAACTTGTATAAAATATCCGTCAACACATAAAGTATTGGTGAGCATACTAGTTTTTGGTTTACGTACATGCTATTAAAATGTTTTACTCAAATCATCATGTTATAGTTTTGCGCATACAGAATCATACAAAAGCCATAATCAACCTAGAGTGCACTGATTGACCTAACACCGAAGTGATAGGACGATAAAAACTTAACATGACCCAATCAGGGGGCGGGGTACTACTCCTATAGGGTTATACATGTAAGGGTGGTTGTATGCTAAGCGGCAGTTGTATGTAAGTTTTAATTCTAGCATGGCATAGTATATAAACATGTTTAATACATTGAGCATAAGAGTATATAGTATGAAAGTGTTTAGTGTTTTTGCATAGTATACATGTTGAGCCCCAAAAGTGTTAAAGAGTAAAAAGGGGACAAGTATGAACTCACCTGAAATTCATTGTGTAGGTACTAGCAAAACAAAAGTCTGAACTAGAATTAATTGAACATCTTGCCCTATTATAAGTAAAGAAGGCCTTAAATTCTAAAGCAAATAAGTTTGTTCGCTTATTGATTGTAAAGATAGTTTATCCAACTACCTAGACTCGTATTGAATGAATACGCGTCTTAAAGTGTGGATGACTTAACGAACCGTTAGGAACTTGGTTTTGTTGCTCGAATGTATGCGTGTGTATATAGTTATTGAAAATAAACACCTTAATATGGTATACGATGTCGCATCTAGAAATCATTGTTAAAACAACGTTTTTGCTTAATGAAACCATTATTAGTGTAACTCGACTCGCATTTTAGTTTGTTTTCGAAGATCGGTTAATATTTGTACCATTATGTTTATATATATATATATACACATATTAATAAATATATTTTTATGTACACATGTCTCTATCATGACAAGTAAAGTTGGGATAGTGTCTATTTGAAAACTTAGCGATTTTTGTACAAAGGTATAGATTTGAATGCTCGATATGTTTCTTATATTTTGTAAAACTCTGGGTAAAGTTTCCTCTGTTTTTGTAATAAGCCGACGAAACAAGTCGTCTGTTTTTATCTCAAAACTCAATCGTTAATTTCTTAATCACAACATTATTTAGCTAAGCGGTTATATAGACGGCAAACGGTTTAATTTGTTAACACTAGAATAATGAGAAACTATACATTTTAATAGGTGATATGTTTACATGTGTAGTTGAACATTTAATTAAAATCATTGTACACGAGTAAGTTATTATTTATTAGTCTGAAGACAAAATGATAAAAACGACTAGTATTAGACTTGAATAATCGTGTTAATAATACAAGTATACATATAAGTATTCATATGCTTAGCCTATTTGAATATCCCATATATTCATTAACACTAGTAGGATTGTCCGCGCGTTGCTGCGGGTATTTTTGTCTTGTGTCATCTAGGAGTGTGCATGGGTCGGTTTGGTTTGGTTTGGTTTGGTTCGGTTTTTACAAAAAAAATCCTAACCATATCCATAACCAAACTTCAGTTATGGTTACTTGGTTATGAATTCGGTTATAGTTATTTCGGTTATTAACCAAAAAAATAAACTAATACTAACTTTAGGGTAAAGTATAAAATTAAAGTCAAGGGGTCTAAAAAACCGAAACCTACAATGTTGGACTTAGTTTGTGCTATTTTGTACAAGGAAAAGACTACATTTTCTAGTTATACTTCCAATGTGTCATCCCTTTTCATAAGATATTAACAAAAAAAAACATTAGCCTTTGATTATAATTTTAATTCGTCACAAAAAAGAGCATTTCATCAAGATCATTTTGTTAATAACATACTTTTATTATAGTAAAAACCTCTACATAGTTAATGTAAAATATAAATCTATCACATAAAGTTAACATTACAAATTCGGTTCGGTTATATCTGTTAACCAAAGCTTGATAACCATAACCATAAGTGATCGGCCGGTTAAAGAAATTTAATAACGATAACCATTGGTTATGTTGGTTATCGGTTAAAATCGGTTCGATTATTTCGGTTATGGTTATATTATCGGTTATGGCGGTTACTTTGCTCACCCCTCGTGTCATCCATATTATTTGAAGCTAAAGATCTTGAAAAAACCTTTCCAAACATAAAATTGCTTCAAACCGAAGTATCTTGACTCGGTGATCTGACGCTGTCGTTATTCAAAACCATAGTTATCAGCCAAACTTTTTTGTTAGAACGAACCGTAAAGGATCTATTATCCACATGTGTTTTCTTAAATTTGTGTTCTTGAAAAAAAAATATAAAAATAAGAAATAAGACTTAAGACCATTTGAGTCCACAGACCTACAATTCACAAGTCAAAATAAGAAATAAACCACATATAGTGTATAAAATTGATTTATATAAACTATAAAGATATGAGTAGAATTGAGTTTAAGAAAAGGTTACCTCTGATTTATAACCACTATGTTTACTAACAAAATCTTCTTGTGCGCAAGGATCTTGTTCTAATCGGCTCTTTAGTCACCATTAACAATGAAATTGCATATGAAAGGAATTTAGATGTGTATGAAGATAAAACTCTCCATACTATCAATGGAAGTTTCTTCTTGGAATGAAATAGAATTTGTTATGAATGATTAATATAAATAAAACACAATAAATGAATAATTGATTAGGAGAGCTCTTCATATGGTCTAAGAGGGAAGGTGAAGGGAGTTAGGGGTACTATAGGAATGATATTTTAGCTTTTAACTAAAAACAAAAGATAAAATTACTCTACTAACCCTATAAGTGTCTTAATTGTCCCCAATATCCCTATAATACCCTTATGAAATAAGCTTTATTCTCTTATACTTGTTGCTTTAAAAATTGTACCCATGTCAAAATTCCAATATGGTACATCACTCCTCCTTTATAATGTATTATAGATTATAGATTATAGATTATAGATAAGTGCTTTACATAAACAAGTCGGTTCGGTTCGTTACGGATTTAGAATATATATTTATATTTGTCTATAAACAATAAAACACAAGATAAAAAACCGAAACCACTAGTGCGCGTTATACCTTCCGGAGTCGCGTATTAGCCTCGTAACTCGAGTTGACAGGTCGGACCAGTTGACCAATGTTGAGGTCAACCAGTGCTGACCGACGTTCGACTCCATCTTGACTTGGTTAAAACGGCTTGACCATACCCAAAACAGAACAAACCCGACCCGGAATGTAGTGACCCGAATCGAGAGCAACCAGAATCAAAGACCAAACATAAACCCAACAAAACACGTACCATCGAGACCATCACCGGTCATTGCACCAACAACCAAACCAAAGTCACCACCATGACCCTCGAACCAGCTGTGGACCAGAAAACGGGCGGCGCCGGTGGGTATAAACCCAAGTCCAATCCTCGGTTCATAGGAATAAGGGGAGAAATATGGGGTTTAATGGTGGTTCAATGATGGTTAGACGAGGCCACTCTCTTGCCGATGTTGTCCGATGGGTTCAATCGGAACCCTAAGTCAGGTCATTGGACAATAGCGAGAGGGAAATAGGGAAATAGTTGGTGGTTGGCGGCGCCGCCGCTTGGAGTGAGAGAGGAGGCGGAAGGCGGTGTATGGGTGGTTCGGTGGCGGCCGGTTGATTCCGCAGCTGTTCATCTAGAGCGGATAAGGAGAAGGCAATAGTGATGGATGTAGTATGGATGTGTGTGTGAAAGAAATGCAGAGAAGTGGAGGAGGAGCAAGTTAGTGGGCTAGGGTTTTGAGTTGGTAATGGAATGGAGAAGGAGTTTAGGTGTTTATATAGTTAGGGTTTGGTAGATAGGTTAGGTGGAGCGTTATTGTTTACATGAACTAGTAACCAACTCAGGTCTCGTTTATGAACTTGACTCGTTAAACCCCTAGATAGTTATTTCACGTAACATATAAATGTGAAACTAATTAAAACGAGTATTTGAACTACGTAATTATTATATATATATTTTTGTCGCGTTTTGAAATTTACCAAGATAAGTGTTGGTTTACTAGTATGTTATTACTTACAACGTGTTATTTGACGAATTTAGATAATTAAATTTATAAATGAAATAAGAATGTATTTCTTGTTAATGAGATAATATTGTTAACGAATTAACGAATCGTTTTATGAATAAAATATTATTATTATATTATTCGAGAAACGTTGGGCGTTACAAAACCCAAGACTTGCTTTCATGTTTCTACTTCATTGGGATCTCCCCCTTGATTTCCTCTGGCAGGCCTTCTTCCATGTACTTTCTTTATTATTATTATTATTATTATTATTATTATTATTATTATTATTATTAAGGTTAATGGAGCTGTGCACAAGGGTTTGGTGACAGTTAGGTTGTGGTGGTGGGTGTAGATGGCTGCGGTGGTCGTGGTTCTCGGCTGGGTTGTGAAAGTCGGTGGTGTTGACAGTCATGGTCGTGGTAGCTGGTGGTCTGGTGTGGATGGTGGTGGTGGAATAATGGTGGTAGATTATGCAGAGAGAAAGGGGAAGGGGGGAGGGAAAGGGAAAGAGAAGGTGTGGGGGTGGGGTAGAGTTATAATAAGAATAAAAAAGTATAAATTAGTTTAACTATCTTTTAAATAAATAAAAATAAAAAGGGGCATTCAAAAAGGCAAAAATACCTCCAACTTGACGACAATAGTTAACTGGGTTTAGTGTCAGAGACAAATTTGGCAAAAAAAAAAAATTAAAACTGAAGGACCCAGATGTAAAAGGTTTGGGTTTTGGACTGATGTGGCACAAGTGACCAAACCTCAGGGACGATTATGGCTATTAACTCATTTAGAAATAAAGTAATCTTTGTAATTTACCGATTTTACCCTTCCGCTTAATATTAAAAAGAACATTTCTTTTTCTATCCTACTAACCTAAAACATGAAATTACATTATATATTTCCGTTCTCCTCCCCTTTATCTCTCCTTTACTCCTTTTTCTTTCCTTTCTTTCATTCATTAAGCTCAGGAACGTAGTGATGGAGCGTATGCATTGAGGCATTCCACAAATGAATAATATGTCCCCATAACCCGAATGCCGGATTCCCAAAGACACCGCAATGCATAGCCTTGTTTGAGGAATGTTTTTGATGGTGGTGTTTGGGATGAATGACTGCTACGGACGGACATTTGAGGGTTGAATGTGTTAATTTTTTTAACATTTTTCTATTTAATTTTCCTATTTTTTTAAAAAATGTAATAAATTTATTACAAATATGTAGTGAAAATGTCATTACATTTATATACATCTATAAGAACACACATGTTGAAAAAATGAAAGTACTTACATACTTTTGTACTAAACTTTTATAAAAATGTAAAATCCTAAAATCATCCATGGTCACCAAGTTACCCTTTCAAATCCAAACCCTAGCATCACCAAGCATCTCACACCGTCTCCCCCTTACTGCCACCACCCAAAGTCGCCAAAAACCCCCCATCTCATCCCCCAACATTGAATCGAGAACCAATTTTTTTACGGATACAAAACTATCCTCAGATTCAATCCTTTGTAGGGGGAGGATTAATTGCTGCATAAACCTTCGTAGTGGGTGAGGTTTTGTTGAAAGTAAGATGGCTTTTATAATAGTTTTTTTATTATTTAAAGTGAAAAAGAGAATTAGAGAAATGAAAAATAAAAAACAACGAGGTTAGCACATTAGATGGAATTGACAAAAAATGTCAAACCTCAAAGGTGTAGTTGCAAAAAAAAAAAAAAACAAAAACAAAAAAAAACAAAACAAAAAAAAAAAAACAAAACAAAAAAAAAATCCCTCTGTGGATGGAAGTGACAAATATGCTCAAATCTCATGGATGATTTTGAGGTTTTATTCTTATAAAATTAACTTGTTAATTATTTTTGTTTTTTCCATCAAAGAGGTTCTTACAATCGTGTACCGATTCTATTGTCCAAAAACGCTTACAAGAAAAGAAAGAGAATCCACACATACTTCATAGAAGGAAGCAAATCATGGTGTATCGTGAACACCCGATAACTTGAGGTCATATTAGCACAAATACACAATCTTTGCATCTACCTTGGTATATATTGCCATTCGAAAAAGAAAGGGCATGCAGCGTGAGAAATACTTATACACATCAAACAAACAAGTTTAATTCACATCATCATTACTTCATAGTTCATAGAGCCTAGACATTATAAAAACTTTAATGAAAACACTATATAGAAAAAAATGTATATAAGTATGGTTTCTTCAGATCAATCCATGATAAATAAAAAAGTAGATGATATAAAAAAATATCCTTTAGTTTATAAATACATCGAGACATGTTACGTGGGCTCTCTTTCGGCACGAGAAGGTTACATGAATTCATAATTTACTTGATACAACAAGGTACTTGGTATGTCGTCCTTGCGCGAATATCTTTCCAGTCTTTTTATTTCTAAATTCTATAGTCGCAACAGCAACAACCTTCCTAACACTTAATGTCTTTGCCTCTATTTCAATCTCATCCTGCAAGGAAATTTCTAGTCTCATATAAAGGTTGTTAACTAAGGGTTTCTCTATACATCAACAACACCTTCTATAAACATAAATACTCTAGTTACATTAAGTTTACATCTTAATGCCTTATACATACTCAATTTCTTCAAGTGTTCAATTAGCAATATCAATTGGAAATACACAAAATCTACATGCAGTTTCTTTACATCTAGTTAATTACACAAAATTTGTGCATACCATGATAGTAATCCAATCTCCATGGTTGACATGCCTACATATATACATAGTGAGGTGCGTTTGATATAAATAAATTTAAGTTGACAGTTACAAGAAGCACATAAACACTTCAAGGTCGGCTTTGAGGAAGGGCCGGGCGGGCGACGGTCCAAGGACTATATTTTTTTAATATTTTATTATATATTTAAAAGAAAAATTTATTTACTTTGTTAAACTCATTAACACTTTATTTTAAGCCTATTAAACACTAAGGGGTTGTTTGGTAAGCTTCTTAATGATGCTCTGAACCATTCAGCGCTGAATGATTCAGCATTCAACACGTTTGTTTCAGCCTCTGAAAGGAATGGTTAAGGCTGAACCATTAAGACTTGAGATGTTGTTGAACCATTAAGCACTGAATCATTAAGCACTGAACTAGGCTGAACCTTAATGAGACTCTCCTACCAACGTGGGACAAGAAACCTAACCATTCAGACCTCTTAACCATCCGGACTTCTTAATGATTCAACACTTAGGGGGTGTTTGGGATTGATTATTCAAAACAGATTATGCGTTTTGAAAAAGCATGGGTGGAGCTGCTTATAGATTATTGCGTTTTGATAGCCTAAAAAACTGATTATCTGCGTTTTTAAAACGCAATCCAAACACTAAAAACTGATTATCTGCGTTTTCAAAACGCAATAATCTAAAAATCAGATTCAAAACGCAATCCCAAACACCCTCTTAATCAACCAAACAGCCCCTACAACACCTATTAAATTAAGTTTATTGCTCTTTTACTGCAATACCCATTATTAAAGCAAAAAATTATTTAAAATTGACTTAGTAGTTTAAGATAAACCCATATCAAAGAATTGACCCATTTAAAGTTGACCCAATATGGGACGTTTATTTTCTAATCATCCTAGGCCCAAAAATTTTGGAGAATTCTTAAGGACGACCTTGAAACACGTGTATAGATAGTGCTGGCTCAAATATAGTGGGTGAGAAAGAGATGCTTGGGCTATTTGGTAGATTAAGTATTGAATTATTAAGAGGTCTGAATAATTAAGTGTTGAATCATTAAGTTGAATCTCTTAATAGTTAGTTTTCTTGTCCCACATTGGTAGGAAAGCCTAATTAAGATTCAGCTTAGTTCAGTGCTTAATGGTTAAGCTACATCCCAAGTCTTAAAGGTTCAGCCTTAACCATTCCATTCAAAAGCTGAAACAAACGCGTTGAATGCTGAATCATTCAACACTGAATAGTTCAAAGCCTCCTTAAGAGGCTTACCAAATAGCCACGTAGTTAACCTGTTATGTGGTCACTTAACCATGGTATCCGTAACATTTAAAACAACATGATACATGTGATTCTAGTTGTACTTTACTTAAAAAAGTATGACCCGGTTTATGCACACATGACAAATGTATGTGTGTATATATGTTGAATATGCTTATACAATTTAGTTGAATTGGATGCTATTTCTTCTTTCACTTCTAGAATATTATCAAAGCATCAACTTCTTTCTTTAACAGTGGCATTAGCTCAAAGTAAAGAGTTGATGAAGAAAATACTGAGTTATATACCCCAACATAAGCAGCATCAAAGTAGGAAAGGTTAATCTCCGTTGAAACTCCGGTGTGAGTTGCATTGTTAATAGTAAGAATTACAACTCCACCCACTGAATCCACTAGCGCCGTTGTAGCTCCATCATGCAAGGAATTAGCCTCGTCCTCCAATTCCATAAAATCAAACGGTAAAATCGGTTATATTGAATTGTAATTTCACCTTCAAACAAGCAATATTAAAAAACTACTCGAAACATGACCCCTGCTTACGATTAGTTGCTAGGCTAGAAACCAGACGATCTCAACCAGGCTTGAGCTCAATCTCTACTCTACGCGTTCGTTTTTAGTTTTAACACGCTTATCGATTAATTCATATACATTTATAATTATTTTTTTTATATATTCTACCTATATTTTTTATATAAAGCATAACTAGTATTACTCCCGCGCTCGTTGCGACACGCGGTGAGTCACAACATGCAACATGTTTGAAGGATACGTATTATATAAAGAAGAGTTGTTTAGCTGTTCCGGTTCAACATTGCGATAGCCTATTGTAACACAGTTAGTTAGTAGTTATGTCATAGTTCATTGTAGAGTCAGGTATATAAAGTACCATTTGTCTATGACTTCTAAGGCTGATGGGTGTGGTCATGGCATGGGTCCGCCATGGCCGTCAAGGCCGGCAAACACCCCCGGGGGCGGCAACGGCATGAAGGGCATGGGCAAGCCGGGCTTGCTGATCCAAATTTCGAACGTTGGGACGAGGTGGATCGTTTGACAACGGTCAGAATTATTATTTTTTTTAAATAAAGTTTTTTAAATTATTATATAAATACCCAACCATTTCACCTCATTTTACACCATCTCTTCTACAACTTTTATATCATCTTCTTAATATTTATATACAATCTTTAAATTTTTATCATCATGGATCCTTACCAAAACAACCCAAACCCGAATTAAACCCCACAACGTAACCAAAATAACCGGAATCAAAACCCGTTCACGACACCGGGTTACACGATTCCAATCGATCCAACTTGGGCTCCATTTTTTTAAGTGTTTGTTTTTTTATTTTTATTTTAATGTTTTTTTATTAGTAATTTTAGGCTTATTAATGTAATTTTAACTTTTAATATTAATATTATAAAATTATTTAATTAAAAAAACAAAAAAAAAACGAAAAAAGAAAAGGTGGATGATGGGCCTCCTCCACACCCTTGGACTATCATCCACATGATGCTCTTACCCCACGCTGATGTGGCAACTGAGGTAGAGGACCATTATGGATGATAGGCCTCCTCCACACCCTTTAGCCTAATAAACATACACCCCAACAATAATTTTTTATGTCATGCCCATTGTTCTATATCTCATGTGTACACGATACCCTAACTATTCTGCACGTCCATGTCGAGTGAATTGTCTGATGGCTGATGGTTTATAGTTTTTTAATATATATCCTATATCCCAATGCGCTAGCATCTCTATCGTCTTTGTTTTCAACTATATGTCACAAAACATAATCTTAATTGTTCATATGTTCTATAACATTTAATTTAAATTAATTACACTTGCTACCCACATGTCACTAACATAAGGGCCTCTCATACTTGATCAATAATTAAATGTTATATTTTATCAACAAAACAAAATGTTATCATTCATCCTGCTTTCCACTTTCTGCAAGTGCATATAAGTCCCTACCACCTACAGTATTGTTATTATTATTATTATTATTATTATTATTATTATTATTATTATTATTAGTTTTATTATTATTATTATTATTATTATTATTATTATTTTAATGCATGTTTCCCCTACCCAACACCGGGTTAAAAAAGCTGAAACAAACGCGTTGAATGATGAAGTATTCAACAGTGAATATTTCAGAGCCTCCATAAGAGGCTTACCAAATAGCCACGTAGTTCACTTGTTATGTGGTCATTTAACCTTGGTATCCGTAACATTTAAAACAACATGGTACATGTGATTCTAGTTGTACATTACTTAAAAAAGGTATGACCCCGTTTATGCACACATGACAAATGTATGTGTGTATATATGTTGAATATGCTTATACAATTTAGTTGAATTGGCTGCTATTTCTTCTTTCACTTCTAGAATATTATCAAAGCATCAAGTTCTTTCTTTAACAGTGGCATTAGCTCAAAGTAAAGAGTTGATGAAGAAAATACTGAGTTATATACCCCAACATAAGCAGCATCAAAGTAGGAAAGGTTAATCTCCGTTGAAACTCCGGTGTGAGTTGCATTGTTAATAGTAAGAATTACAACTCCACCCACTGAATCCACTAGCGCCGTTGTAGCTCCATCATGCAAGGAATTAGCCTCGTCCTCCAATTCCATAAAATCAAACGGTAAAATCGGTTATATTGAATTTTAATTTCACCTTCAAACAAGCAATATTAAAAAACTACTCGAAACATGACCCCTGCTTACGATTAGTTGCTAGGCTAGAAACCAGACGATCTCAACCAGGCTTGAGCTCAATCTCTACTCTACGCGTTCGTTTTTAGTTTTAACACGCTTATCGATTAATTCATATACATTTATAATTATTTTTTTATATATTCTACCTATATTTTTTTATATAAAGCATAACTAGTATTACTCCCGAGCGCGTTGCGACACGCGGTGAGTCACAACATGCAACATGTTTTAAGGATACGTATTATATAAAGAAGAGTTGTTTAGCTGTTCCGGTTCAACATTGCTATAGCCTATAGTAAATCAGTTAATTAGTAGTTATGTCATAGTTCATTGTAGAGTCAGGTATATAAAGTACCATTTGTCTATGACTTCTAAGGCTGATGGGTGTGGTCATGGCATGGGTCCGTCATGGCCGTCAAGGCCGGCAAACACCCGGGGGCGGCAACGGCATGAAGGGCATGGGCGAGGTGGACAGTTTGACAACGGTCAGAATTATTATTATTTTTTTTAAATAAAGTTTTTAAAATTATTATATAAATACCCAACCATTTCACCTCATTTTACACCATCTCTTCTACAACTTTTATATCATCTTCTTAATATTTATATACAATCTTTAAATTTTTATCATCATGGATCTTTACCAAAAAAACCCAAACCCGAATTAAACCCCACAACGTAACCAAAATAACTGGAATCAAAACCCGTTCACGACAGCGGGTTACACAATTCCAATCGATCCAACTTGGGCCCCATTTGTTTAAGTGTTTGTTTTTCTACTTTTATTTTAATGTTTTTTTATTAGTAATTTTAGGCTTATTAATGTAATTTTAACTTTTAATATTAATATTATAAAATTATTTAATTAAAAAAACAAAAAAAAACGAAAAAAGAAAAGGTGGATGATAGGTCTCCTCCACACCCTTGTACTATCATCCTCATGATGCTCCTACCCCACGTTGATGTGGCAGCTGAGGTAGAGGACCATTATGGATGATAGGCCTCCTCCACACCCTTTAGCCTAATAAACATACACCCCTCCAATAATTTTTGATGTCAAGCTCATTGTTCTATATCTCATGTGTACACGATACCCAAGCTATTCTGCACGTCCATGTCGAGTGAATTGTCTGATGGTTGATGGTTTATAGTTTTTTAATATATATCCTATATCGCAATGCGCTAGCATCTCTATCGTCTTCGTTTTCAACTATATGTCACAAAACATAATCTTAATTGTTCACATGTTCTATATCATTTAATTTAAATTAATTACACTTTCCACCCACATGTCACTAACATAAGGCCCTCTCATACTTGATGAATAATTAAATGTTATATTTTATCAACAAACAACAAAATATTATCGTTCATCCTACTTTCCACTTTCTGCAAGTGCATATAAGTCCCTACCACCTACAGTATTGTTATTGTTATTATTATTATTATTATTATTATTATTATTATTATTATTATTATTATTATTATTATTATTATTATTAGTTTTATTATTATTATTATTATTATTATTATTATTATTATTATTATTATTATAATGCATGTTTCCCCTGCCCAACACCGGGTTACAAAAGCTGAAACAAACGCGTTGAATGCTGAATTATTCAACACTGAGTAGTTCAGAGCCTCCTTAAGAGGCTTACCGGATAGCCACGTAGTTCACTTGTTATGTGGTCACTTAACCATGGTATCCGTAACATTTAAAACAACATGGTACATGTGATTCTAGTTGTACTTTACTTAAAAAAATTATGACCGGTTTATGCACTCATGACAAATGTATGTGTGTATATATGTTGAATATGCTTATACAATTTAGTTGAATTGGCTGCTATTTCTTCTTTCACTTCTAGAATATTATCAAAGCATCAAGTTCTTTCTTTAACAGTGGCATTAGCTCAAAATAAAGAGTTGATGAAGAAAATACTGAGATATATACCCCAACATAAGCAGCATCAAAGTAGGAAAGGTTAATCTCCGTTGAAACTCTGGTGTTAGTTGCATTGTTAATACTTAGAATTACAACTCCACCCACTGCATCCAATAGCGCCTTTGTAGCTCCACCATGCAAGGAATTAGCCTCGTCCTCCAATTATATAAAATCAAACGGTAAAATCGGTCAAGGTGGACCGTTTGACAACGGTCAGAATTATTTAAAAAAAAAAGTATTTAAAATTATTATATAAATACCCAACCATTTCACCTCATTTTACACTATCTCTTCTGCAACTTTTATATCATCTTCTTAATATTTATATACAATCTTTAAATTTTTATCATCATGGATCCTTACCAAAACAACCCAAACCCAAACCCGAATTAAACCTCACAACGTAACCAAAACAACCTGAATCAAAACCCGTTCACGACACCGGGTTGAACAATTCCAATCGATCCAACTTGGGCTACACTTTTTTAAGTGTTTGTTTTTTTACTTTTAATTTAATGTTTTTTTATTGGTAATTTTAGGTTTATTAATGTAATTTTAACTTTTAATATTAATATTATAAAATTATTTAATTAAAAAAAAGGAAAAAGAAAAGGTGGATGATGGGCTCCTCCACACCCTTGGACGATCATCCACATGATGCTCCTACCCGACGCTGACATGGCAGCTGAGGTAGAAGACCATTATGGATTATAGTCCTCCTCCACACCCTTTAGCCTAATAAAGATACACCCCTCCAATAATTTTTGATGTCATGCCCATTGTTCTATATCTCATGTGTACACGATACCCAAACTATTCTACACGTCCGTGTCGAGTGAATTGTCTGATGGCTCATGGTTTATAGTTTTTTATTATATCAATACTAGAAAACTAATAGGTTTCCTACGCCAATTTCCGTTGGAAATGTGTAGGAAATGGTGTTTTCCAACGTATTTCCGACAGAACTCTGTGGTAGGTATTACCCTCGTCGGAAAAAAATTACAACGCATTCCCAACACATTTTCCTACGCATTTCCTACACAATTATGCCGTTGGAACTTTCCTACGCATTTCCAACGAAATATATATTTTTGATTTATTTTATTAATACTATTTTACTACGCATTTCCAACAAATCTTTTCTTTAGTTTTTCATCTTTCCTACACGTTTCCGACAAAACATGAACATATTTCCAACACATTTTCAACAAAACATGAAGCATTTCCAACGAAAACACCGTGTCTTTTTTCCAACGGATTTCCGACGCCTACAATTAAAAGTACAAAACTAAAAAAGTACCCAGATTTTTATCCTGCTAAAAATGCATGATAATAAATCTAAACAATTCAATACTGCTTTATAAATTTAATGAAACACAATATCTTAAATTCAAAACATGTTTTCATTACAAAACCACAATTCTTAACATATAAACTAAGAATATTAAAAAAAAAAAACTACTAGTAATTACTACCGGGAGGCTGAATGTTTTTCATAAACTCGTCAAGTTGTTTTTGCCTCCTTTCTTCATTTTCTTTGCGTTCTTTTTCCAGTTGTTCCATTCGTCGCACTCGTTCTTCCGACTCGTTTCTTGATTTCCTTTCGTTTTCTAGTTCTTCTTCCATTTCGGCTCGTACTTTTTGAACCTAAAAATCTTGAAATGTTATAAATGTACTTGGTATACTAATAAATAACGAAAACCCACAAATAATGTTTATCTTTGTTAACACAATACATATTAATATTTGACAAATCAAAGAGGTGAGCACCGGTAAGAACGCATTTGACATTTTTAACTCATGTCTATTATCCTCGTGTAGAATGTGCCAATTTTAAGGCACAAGCTCTTGTTCTTTGTCAAGTAGTTCAGAAACAAGTAACAATATTTAAAGTTTAAATGTAGTTCCTAAGCTACTGTTTAACCGAAATTACACATTAACTAATTAATATGAACCCAAAGTATTATAGTTCAAATGCAGTTAATAGTTGGTATAACAAACTATAAGTAACAAAATAATTTTGACCCAAGATTCCCTTGGCAATTTGTAGGTTAGATGCACAGAACAAATAAACAATTTTAATGATAGAAATAAATGCTATAACATCTGTCCTTCTTTATGCAATTTTGGTTTTCTAAAAATCTTATCCTAATTACTAAAAAGCTTATTCTCAAGTTATTAAGTATGATTAGTATGCTTAGTTAATATTTGCTAACTCAAAAGATGAATCCCACAAAAGCTAACTTTGACAGTGCCTAATACTAAAAGAACAGAGTGCAATCTTTATTTAGAGAAGTAAAGGATACCTCCTCTTGCGACCTTAGGTCACCAAAATATGATGCAGATCTAGAAGATGTAGACGGTTTCCTCTTGGGATCTGAAGATCCTATCCCAAACATCCGGCCCCTGCTACCTCTTGCCACATTCGTCCACACATCAAGATCATCAGGATGTTGGCTGATATCTGACCCGTGCAATTTGATCATGTCACCCCTGTACTTGACCTACAATGTTTAATCAAAACAATGTGACTGTCGTTCTACTAAAAGTTCGTCACACCCTCAAATGTCCACTGCGGGGTTTATACCGCGAGGCGCATGACAAACCAGGATCCCATAGCCATAAGTCACAGGAACGAACTCTAAATGCCCAAACCATTTAGTTCGTTTTCAAAAACCAAGTTTAGTTAAGCTGCGGAAGCGTAAACCAAATTTAAACCTTTTTTAAAAACCATGCGCAAAACAACGCACCCAAATTGAAACCATACGAAAGCATAATATGTAATTTATGTGTATGTCCGAGACCCCAAATGCAGTGAAGTGTACAGTGCTTTCTAATCCTGGCACCGGAAGCTAACTACCTGCAAAAGCATGTAAATCGTATGTCAACATAAAGCTGGTGAGTTCACAAAGTAAGGTAGTTTAATATGCAAACGCGCTGGTTTCCAAAACCACGTAAGTAAGTAATAACGTAGGTCCTCCAGGCCAAAAAGTTAAAGAGTTGTCAGTTTAAGTGTGTCAGGGGTAGCTAGCCTACTCAATGTAACTAAACAAGATTATTGGAAAACCTTCAGGAAAATAATTATTTGCCTCAATGACTGGCGTCTATCAACACCAGTCGGAAATTGTGGTCAGAAGTTCATGCCCGTGCCTCAAGCACCTCAGACATGAGGTTGCTGCACAACCTAATAGCGCTATCAACTAATACCCCGCTCGCCTCCAGCGATTAACCCAATAATATGCAAGGACTTTCCAAATGATAGAGTGTTTAGTTCACAAAGGACCAATAAGTTTTAAACTGATCAAAAACCCGATCCACACAAGGAATCGTCAAACCGACCCACACAAGGAGTCAAAACCCGACCCACGCAAGGAGTCAAAGCATCTCATAACCCGAGATGTAAAAGTAGTCTCAGACCGGACTAGAAAACGTTTTGTAAGTTGTCTCAAACCCGAGACGCGTGCTTTTGAGAAAAGAATAGTGAAACTCACCTTAATGTGCAAGCAAAAGAAATCCGAACCGCAAGTAAAGTATGCTACCGACACCCTAACATAAGTGTCACTAAGTGAGTATAGGCGTAATATCGCTACACCACATAACTCGTTTGTCCAAGGCGTTTTAAACGTTCAAAAGTGTGCATGTGACGCCTAGTGATTCTACATGAAATAGTAAACCCTACGGACTCGTTGGTGAATGTGTTGGTTAATGTGTTGGTTACAATTAGTTTCTACATTCCGTATGTGTCTCAGACAAGTGTACTTCAGTTACATGTCAATTCAATACCACCTAAGACCTCAATTAATCACATAAGCACATAATACACAATCTGTGTTTTCAGGACAGATTGTGCGCCATCAAAAAGAATTTATTTAAAATAGCAAATCAGTGAGTTAACCTCCCAAATTGTTACTGAATTTTCTTTGGAATTCACTTAACAATAACTATTTTTGTTTTGTCTTAAATCAAAATACAAAAATAATTAAAATTCGTCTAATACAGCTATGTTCAGAAACCTTCCTAACAAGTCAGTTTGGTAAATAAATTCCCAAAAATTGTGTGTTCATCCAAACGGGATGAATCCACTTGGAAAACTCATATTACTCCAATATTAACCTTCTGTAAAAATTTCACAACCCAACTCTTTACAAAACTTGAGTTATGATGTTTCAAAGTTGACTCAGTTTGATACCCGAAATTCTGACCTGACCTATTTTCAATGAAAATTCCAAAAACGACTCAACCGACGTCCAAAACACTTGATTTTACCCATTATGAAAAGCTAAAACCAAGTGTGATTCAACCATGCAAAGAAAATACCAAAATCATCATGTTAAGGTCGTGTTACAGATCCTACAAGTTTGTCTAATCATTCTGTCCAGATTTTAGTTTCGCCTAAATCATACTTTAATCGACTACCGGGTGCATAAAAACAATCAACAATCATCAATAATCATTACCCAACATCCCTAATACTTATTTTGATCAGATTCTACTACCAATCATGCAAATATCACAACTTTAAAGACCAAAGCATCAAAAACTTGCGTAACAAGTATCCTATGATGTCACTAATCGTTTATTATTATGTTTTAATCCGTTTAATTCTTCAAAAACCTCATGTTTTAATGATTATTAAAAACTTTCAGACCTGGACAAACTTTGTTACATGATTTTTATAACAAAAACATAAGATAAAAGTGTATGGAATCAAAGGTTATACCCTTAGCTCTTCGATTCGATCAACCGTGCGCCTTTGGAGCTTCCCAATTGATGATCTTGAGCCTTAGCAGGAGTTTTAGGGTTAATATTTCATGTGGGGCAGTAAGGGGGCGATTAGGGTTGAGTTTAGGGGTTGCATGAGGGTTAAGGATGCTTAAATAGGTGTGTGAGGCGGTTTAAGCCCGTCAGACTGATCCGAGCGGGCCGCTCGGGCCCTGTGAGCGGCCGCTCACAGGCCCGAGGCCCGCGTGAGTTTCCTGTTTCGTCACCCGACGCGTTATCCTTTGATTTTTTCGTTATTTCGGACCGTAACAAGTGCAACCCCATGCGTTAAGACCCTAATCAACCTCATACTCCACTTTTAGTGATTTTTATTAACGTATTCGGTTTAGGTTCACACATTCACGTATGGTTTTCACATAAGTTCATCAAATATCACAGAGACACATAAGTTCATTATTCACCAACGTCCGAGGTTCACTAATCATGTAACCAGATATTAACTCACAACAATGCACGTTTGTCCTATCTCGCTAACCCTAGTTAAGTATAATGCAAGGAACGTAACTAGAGTTTAGTTAAAGTGAGAACCTGAATTTGCGGGGTATCACAAAGTTGATACACTAATTACCTAATTGTATAAAAAGTTCAAATTAAAAAGATAACTTACGTATGCTTCTTTTGATCGTTTAGTACAGAACTCAAATCCCTCAAGGCTGTTAACGTTGAGCTCTCCGGCCCAATATTTTTTCTTGCTTTCTTTTTTTAGGTGGGTATCAAAGAATACTTCAATCCACTTAATTTTTTGACCATGTTCTTTTTCCTAATAAGAAGTAATGTGATAAATGTTACAGTACATGCTTCAAGCCATTTTTTTTAAAAAAAAACTTATAATTATAACTATGATTAGCTTACCAAGCGGATACGTCGCTCATCGAAGTCTATAGAACCGCCTGTATGTCCGGATATAGCGTCACCATTACCCTCTTTAGTGTGGTTATTTCTCCCACTTATGGATTTGTTTAGCCATTTTTCTGTGTTCCAACCCTATAAAGAGAAAAAAAAAATATGTATAAAATATTACAGGATATAAATTATAAAAAGAAACACAACAATGTATAAACTCTTTTACCAAACACAATTGCTCTCAAACTGTCTCAGACACCGAAGCAAGCGGAAATCGATAAATTGTGTCAATCCATGTTCTGTATCCCCAAAAAACATGTCCAACGTCCTCAGCCTTTTTTTTGGATTCTATTCTCCAATCACTCATGAGATCTCTAAATCAATCATTAATCACGTTAACAAATGCATCATATATGAGTTTTTCATTTTCTGGATCCGAACAAAAAAGGGTGTGTACAAATGAAAAGTAAAGTCAATAATGCAAAATTGAAACACATAATCATAATATATATACAAACTAGGTGAAATCCCGTGTGAAAACACGGGAACACTAAATCCAACTAAAGCTGAAAATTCATTCATTGGTGGTTGTACTTCTGCCTTTAGTAACCACTGATGAATCGGTAACAACTGATGAATGAATCAACTGATGATTATCCACGGATGAAGCAAGCAAAAGAAGATGAAACAAACTTCTGATGACAGCAGTGGTTTGCATTCAACAGATGTTGTCATCAGAAATTTGTTTCAGAGTAGACCCATTGAACAGAGTAGACCCATTAGTAATAAAACGCTCGTTTTTTTCCGTTGTTTGTATAGCACTATGGTACTTGTTGGAAAGATAATAAAACGCTCGTTAATTTGGTGTAATTTTTTTTCAAAAAAAAAGTGTCGTTTAAAAGAGTTATTAACATTTAAAAATCATGGGGAAAGTGCATGTGCCATGCACATGATAGAGAAAAAATAATTTAATATTAGATGGAGTATCCATAACCCATTTAAATGACCCAGTAAAATGAGCGGCAAAAAATTAAAGGAAGCTCCCATAAGATGCCATGTGTCCCTCATTAGCTTTCATTTATATATTATAGAAGATGACAAAATGACATATTACTCCAAAACGAGCAAACATATTAGCCAATACATGCTTTGGAACCATTTTGAATGTGGCCCAAGGTGCATCATAATGCCCTAATAGTATATCTATGATTTGGCCATGAACATTATAATCCGCAAACCTACAATATTAAAACAACCAAATAAGTATAAATTTAAGTATTTAACATGAATAAAAAAAAAACCAGACTAAAATTATAAAACAAATAACATACTTGTTCCCAGTCCGTTCAATAAATTTCTTCCCAGAAGTGTTACAAGGCATGCCTGTGTCGAACATGTTTTGCCCAGAGGGATGATGTGTGTGACCCTCACTGTCATCATACACATCATCATGGATGATCTCGTCTAGACCCCTAGTGACGTGTCACTATCATATGTCACTAACATAAGGGCCTCTCATACTTGCTACCCACATATCACTAACATAAGGGCCTCTCATACTTGATCAATAATTAAATGTAATATTTTATCAACAAACAACAAAATATTATCATTCATCTTGCTTTCCACTTTCTGCAAGTGCATATAAGTCCCTACCACCTACAATATTATTGTTGTTATTATTATTATTATTATTATTATTATTATTATTATTATTATTATTATTATTATTATTATTATTATTATTATGCATTTTCCCCCTGCCCAACACAGGGTTACAAAAGCTGAAACAAACGCATTGAATGCTGAATTATTCAACACTGAATAGTTCAGAGCCTCCTTAAGAGGCTTACCAAATAGCCACGTAGTTCACTTGTTATGTGGTCACTTAACCATGGTATCCGTAACATTTAAAACAACATGGTACATGTGATTCTAGTTGTACTTTACTTAAAAAAATTATGACCCGGTTTATGCACACATGACAAATGTATGTGTGTATATATGTTGAATATGCTTATACAATTTAGTTGAATTGGCTACTATTTCTTCTTTCACTTCTAGAATATTATCAAAGCATCAAGTTCTTTCTTTAACAGTGGCATTAGCTCAAAGTAAAGAGTTGATGAAGAAAATAATGAGATATATACCCCAACATAAGCAGCATCAAAGTAGGAAAGGTTAATCTCCGTTGAAACTCTGGTGTTAGTTGCATTGTTAATACTTAGAATTACAACTCCACCAACTGCATCCACTAGCGCCGTTGTAGCTCCACCATGCAAGGAATTAGCCTCGTTCTCCAATTCCATAAAATCAAACGGTAAAATCGGTTATATTGAATTGTAATTTCATCTTCAAATAGGAATATTAAAAAAAACTACTCGAAACATGACCCGTGCTTACGATTAGTTGCTAGGCTAGAAACTAGACTATCGCAATCAGGCTTGAGCTCAATCTCTACTCTACTCGTTCGTTTTTAGTTTTAACACGCTTATCGATTATTTCATATACATTTATAATTATTTTTTTATATATTCTACCTATATTTTTTATATAAAGCATAACTAGTATTACTCTCGTGTGCGTTGCGGCACGCGGTGAGTCACAACATGCAACATGTTTGAAGGATACGTATTATATAAAGAAGAGTTGTTTAGTTGTTGCAGTTCAACATTGCTATAGCCTATAGTAACTCAGTTAGTTAGTAGTTATGTCATAGTTCATTGTAGAGTCAGGTATATAAAGTACCATTTGTCTATGACTTCTAAGGCTGATGGGTGTGGTCGTGGCATGGGTCCGTCATGGGCCGGCAAGGCCGGCAAACACCCCCTGGGGGCGGCAACAGAATGAAGGGCATGGGCAAGCCGGGCTTGCCAATCCAAATTTCGAACGTTGGGATAAGGTGGACCGTTTGACAACGGTCAGGAGTTTTTTTTTTTTTTTTTTTTTGAAAATTTTTTTTTAATTATTATATAAATATCCAACCATTTCACCACATTTTACACCATCTCTTCTACAACTTTTATATCATCTTCTTAATATTTATATACAATCTTTAAATTTTTATCATCATGGATCCTTACCAAAACAACCCAAACCCGAATTAAACCCCACAACGTAACCAAAACAACCGGAATCAAAACCCGTTCACGACATCGGGTTACACAATTCCAATCGATCCAACTTGGGCTCCATTTTTTTAAGTCTTTGTTTTTTTACTTTTATTTTAATGTTTTTTTATTAGTAATTTTAGGCTTATTAATGCAATTTTAACTTTTAATATTAATATTATAAAATTATTTAATTAAAAAAAACAAAAAAAAAACGAAAAAAAGAAATGGTGGATGATGAGCCTCCTCCACACCCTTGGACTATCATCCACATGATGCTCCTACCCCACGCTAATGTGGCAGCTGGGGTAGAGGACAATTATGGATGATAGGCGTCCTCCACACCCTTTAGCCTAATAAACATACACCCCTCCAATAATTTTTGATGTCATGCCCATTGTTCTATATCTCATGTGTACACGATACCCAAACTATTCTGCATGTCCATGTCGAGTGAATTGTCTGATGGCTGATGGTTTATAGTTTTTTAATATATATCCTATATCCCAATGCGCTAGCATCTCTATCGTCTTCGTTTTAACCTATATGTCACAAAACATAATCTTAATTGTTCATATGTTTTATATCATTTAATTGAAATTAATTACACTTGCTACCCACATGTCACTAACATAAGGCCCTCTCATACTTGATCAATAATTAAATGTTATATTTTATCAACAAACAACAAAATATTATCATTCATCCTGCTTTCCACTTTCTGCAAGTGCATATAAGTCCCTACCACCTACATTATTATTATTATTATGATTATTATATTATTATTATTATTATTATTATTATTATTATTATAATGCATGTTTCCCCTGCCCAACACCGGGTGTGACACCCGGCAACTTTCGGTAACTAACTTTTGAAAACTTAGTAAGTCTACCTTAGCGAGTCGCGCATACGTTACACATAACAAGGTCGGTCGAGTCGAATCGCACATCATTAGGGTTTTAACATACGCAAGCCTCGGGTCCCGGGAATTGGTGATCGGGCGGGAACGTGTTATTTATCATGCATTATATGTTTACAATCGTTATGTGACTTGTCGGTATGTGAATATGTGCTAACATGTGTTAAAACGGGGTTTAACGCGCAAAACACACGAACACAGGGGCTATAGGCGATTAGGCTTGTGTGGGATAGCCTAATCGCATGAATAAGGGCGAGTGGGAGGGTATTATTGGCGAGTAGGGGCTAATCGCATAACTGTTCATGCGATTAGGCTCCCTAATCGCGTATAAGTCTGCATACTCGCATGATACGTACTGGACGACTAAAAACGCCTATAAATACCACCCTTGACCTCCAAAACATCATTTGTGCAACCCTAGCCGTCCCATAACATAACCCAACACACAAACACCCTCTGGAACTCGTTTTTGCATCAAAACCACCATTTTCAAGCTTATTCCATCATCACCTCTTGATTACAAGGTGTGTTCTTCAAACCCAAACCTTTAAATGATTATGTTTTACTCCCTAAACGTCCAGACCTGACTTATAAATGTTTTCATCTTTGAAAATCCATTTAAAACCGTTTTTAAACAAACCCACACCTTTACATGTGTTATATGTGTTCTATGTGTTTAAAGATAGGATTTTTAGGATTGAATCATGGTTGTTCTTGTGTTATTATGATGTTTATGGCTGTTACAAGTTGGTATGATGATGTCCTAGGAGTTTGAATGGTTTTGGTTGTATATTGTTGATATTTGATATTTTGACCCATTTGAAGGATTTTGAATGATTAAGGATGATATGAGGTATGTTGTTGATTGAATGATGTTAGGGTTTGCTCTAGGATGATGCTAGAACAGTAGGATGCTATCGGACAACGTGGTTATGTGACTTAATCTGAATATTTGCTATTTAGGGCAAGTTCTTGCATGTTGATGTGATGTTTACATGCTAAGTTGCTATTTTGGGAAAACGCTCGTACTTGGAACTGTTAGAATGATGAAAACTTAGGGGTTTTGCTTGAAATATGTTTGTTAATGTGTTAGGATGATTATTGGGTGTTTTTACACGTTTCGGATCTGATTTGGAGGGTTAAACGCGCGAAAAAACCATATCAGCTGCATTATAGGCGATTGGGCATCCTAATCGCCTATGCTATAGGCGATTAGGGGCATACTCGCCTGAATGAGAGGCCTACTCGTGTGTATATAGGCGATTAGCCCTTGTAATCGCCTGTTGACCAACCCTAATCACCTGTTGACTTTTCCTAAATGCTAGTTTAATTCCTGATCGCGTGTAATGTTGTAGTATGTATATTTTAACATCCCGGAACATGATTTGACGCCTAGGAACATGATAGGAACCCCGGAATTCACCCAATGACTTAGTAACACGTGTTCGGACCTGTTTATGCGTTAATCGGATATTATGCTAGACTAGGTGAACTGTTGCGCGTATTAAGTGTTTAATTGCATATGTGGCATGATGTCTTATATTTATCTAACACGTGGAATGTCGGGTCACCAATGGGATGTCGAGTCTTTTCTTACGTTGTCTGGTTGTCGGTTAAACATGCTTTTCGGACACATAATGGTCATGGACTAGACTTAGGGACTAATGAACCCGATGGGTTATTAGTCTAACTTGACACATATCTTATGATAGGTCGCCAATAGTTGGGGCTATCATATCTTACAGACGGTTTACTCATATCACGCATACGGTTTACTCTTAAACGGAATACGCAACCTAAGGTGAGTTCACGGCCCCACATTTTACTGTTTATGTTTTCGGGGGAGAAACATGCTTAAAACTCTTTTATGACTTATGACTTGTTAAACGCTTATGGCTCATGACTCTTTATCACGTTATACTATGGCTCACTTATCGTACTATACGGTTCATCGAAAATCCCTTGAAACCACTAACATGGGTATATGGCGGGGAAATATGGATAGCGCTATTGGGAACTGACAAACCCCACTCGACGGTCGGACCGGGCGGGTGCATATTGTCTCTAACAAAACAAGGTCTACCGGCGATGACGGTAGCCCATAGGAACTAAGGGTAACACACGGCTCAGTCAGTAATGGTTTCACCCGTATGAGTATCTCATTCTGCGCCTGGTTTGGCGTTCTCATAAGCATAGTAGTAATTGTGATGGTAACGGTTTTCGAAGGAACACTTAAAACGTTTAATTTAAAACCTGTGAACTCACCAGCATTATATGTTGACTCTTTTAGCATGTTTTCTCAGGTCGCTAAGGTAGCAGCTGTCAGATAGGCGCACGAGGTCGCACTGGAGTCGTCTCGCGTCTAGGGTCTCATCCGCATGTCTTGGAATCATGAACTTTTGAACTTATGTTTACTTATGCATGACTTTTGTAAACTTTAAATGCTTCCGCACTGTTTGAATGTTGGTTTTAAACTTATGCATGGTTTTTGGTTTACGTATGTTTTTACATTTAGACGTCGTTTATTGTGACCGTTGACTTGGATCCTGGTGTGTCACACGCCTCGCGGTAGAACTCCGCAGGTGGAAATTTGAGGGTGTGACAGATTGGTATCAGAGACAATGGTTATAGTGAACTAGGACTGCATGTAGAGTCTAGACTATAGCCGAGTCTCACACACTAGACGGTCACATACTTTTGAGTCGTGTCTTTTGGTAAATATACTAACTTTGCCGGGGTGTCGGTATCCTTATCACACAGTGTCGTATTTTCTATATCATTCTTGGTTATTCCTAGTTTCATTCATTGATCTGTGTTGACTATAGTTTCGAGCTCGGGGCACGCCTTGAGGACCATGTAGAGCAATTTATCATTTCGGGTGCACACGAAATCATAAGTTGAAATGCATGGAAGGCTTGGTGGATCTCGTGTTGGGATCAATGGTCACGTTCGAACCCGATCCTAGACTTTTCACATTCTCTTGGTTATGCGTTGGTGATAGATCTGAGTGTTTTGTTCTTATTCTTGTTTCGGCAGAAGATGTCTGGTGATCGTGGTGTTCGTAATAGTGGCGAGGGTCGTGAAAACATCAGCATAACCCGAGAAGAGCTGAACAATTTGATCCAGCAACAGGTGTCCATTGCTCTTGCTACCTTCCAGTCCGCTCAACATGGCCTAGGTGGGAACGTCGACAATCAACAACCTCCTCCACCGCCGCCCCCTCTCGGTCAGCAGGTGTGTACTTTCAAGGTGTTCATGGAACGCGAGCCCCACATCTTTGGTGCGAGTGAGAACAACAAAAGGAAATGGGATAATGTTGGAAAGAGGTCAGCATCAGTTCAGCCTCAACAGGTGAGGAGGCTTGAAGCTTCAGGGTCAGATTCAGGGCAGAAGCGGAGTGGGTATGTGGGGAAGAACCCAAGTGCAACCAGTGTGGGTACCATCATGTTGGGCATTGTGATACGTTTCGTTGTAATCGTTGCCACAGGAATGGTCATCTAGCTAAGGATTGTAGGGCGACTCTTCGGCCGGTTCGGACTATCATTGCTGCTCCTGTTCGACGGGGAAATCAGGGTTGCTTTAATTGTGGCAAGTTGGGACATGTCAAGCGTACCTGCCCTAAACTAGAGCAGAGTAATTGGTGTTTTCATTGTGGTCAATCGGGGCATCATAAGAAGGACTGCCCAGAGTTGAATCAAGCTGAAGCTAGGGCCGTAGGCGGTGGTGGAAACAATGAAGGTGGCGGTCAAGCTGCTCGTGACGATGTCATTGGTACTAGGGAGAACCAGGTGGACCCGGACACTGTTACCGTACGTATTCTCTCTTATCTCTTGTTACGCTTTGGTTTTACTTTTATCCGTATTGTTGTGCGTTCGTGTTTTGGGTGTTTTCTATGCGGGTTGGTCTCTGTTTCTCATTCTTTGGGTCGATGAGGGTCCTTTGGGGATGCTACCTGGACGGTACCGGTGGATTATTCATACCGATCATAGTAGGCTCCAGTAGGCTTTCATCGGGGGTCTCTTGTCTCATACTCATATTTGGGGAAAGTGGTTTCCCCGGTTGTTATTGTCACGTTTGGTTTATGACCTTCACTTGTTGTATTTTGGGGAAACGTTACTTGGGCGCAGAGGTCGACACTCATTACGGTTGAAGCCGAAAGAATCTCGGGACGAGATTCCTTTCAACAGGGGGATGATGTGACGACCCGGAAAATTTTTCTTCTTATTCGTTTTCTCTCCTCGACTTCGGGAACCGGAAAATTTTTCTTCTTATTCGTTTTCTCTCCTCGACTTCGGGAAATTTTCGGGACGAAAATTCTTTCAACAGGGGGATGATGTGACACCCGGCAACTTTCGGTAACTAACT
The DNA here is from genome assembly GCA_030844895.1 of Ambrosia x helenae. Classification (NCBI taxonomy): domain Eukaryota; kingdom Viridiplantae; phylum Streptophyta; class Magnoliopsida; order Asterales; family Asteraceae; genus Ambrosia; species Ambrosia x helenae. The sequence goes on from CM061233.1 coordinate 84,636,996, forward strand.
TTTGAAAACTTAGTAAGTCTACCTTAGCGAGTCGCGCATACGTTACACATAACAAGGTCGGTCGAGTCGAATCGCACATCATTAGGGTTTTAACATACACAAGCCTCGGGTCCCGGGAATTGGTGATCGGGCGGGGAACGTGTTATTTATCATGCATTATATGTTTACAATCGTTATGTGACTTGTCGGTATGTGAATATGTGCTAACATGTGTTAAAACGGGGTTTAACGCGCAAAACACACGAACACAGGGGCTATAGGCGATTAGGCTTGTGTGGGATAGCCTAATCGCATGAATAAGGGCGAGTGGGAGGGTATTATTAGCGAGTAGGGGCTAATCGCATAACTGTTCATGCGATTAGGCCCCAATCGCATGAACTGTCATGCGATTAGGCTCCCTAATCGCGTATAAGTCTGCATACTCGCATGATACGTGCTGGACGACTAAAAACGCCTATAAATACCACCCTTGACCTCCAAAACATCATTTGTGCAACCCTAGCCGTCCCATAACATAACCCAACACACAAACACCCTCTGGAACTCGTTTTTGCATCAAAACCACCATTTTCAAGCTTATTCCATCATCACCTCTTGATTACAAGGTGTGTTCTTCAAACCCAAACCTTTAAATGATTATGTTTTACTCCCTAAACGTCCAGACCTGACTTATAAATGTTTTCATCTTTGAAAATCCATTTAAAACCGTTTTTAAACAAACCCACACCTTTACATGTGTTATATGTGTTCTATGTGTTTAAAGATAGGATTTTTAGGATTGAATCATGGTTGTTCTTGTGTTATTATGATGTTTATGGCTGTTACAAGTTGGTATGATGATGTCCTAGGAGTTTGAATGGTTTTGGTTGTATATTGTTGATATTTGATATTTTGACCCATTTGAAGGATTTTGAATGATTAAGGATGATATGAGGTATGTTGTTGATTGAATGATGTTAGGGTTTGCTCTAGGATGATGCTAGAACAGTAGGATGCTATCGGACAACGTGGTTATGTGACTTAATCTGAATATTTGCTATTTAGGGCAAGTTCTTGCATGTTGATGTGATGTTTACATGCTAAGTTGCTATTTTGGGAAAACGCTCGTACTTGGAACTGTTAGAATGATGAAAACTTAGGGGTTTTGCTTGAAATATGTTTGTTAATGTGTTAGGATGATTATTGGGTGTTTTTACACGTTTCGGATCTGATTTGGAGGGTTAAACGCGCGAAAAACCATATCAGCTGCATTATAGGCGATTGGGCATCCTAATCGCCTATGCTATAGGCGATTAGGGGCATACTCGCCTGAATGAGAGGCCTACTCGTGTGTATATAGGCGATTAGCCCTTGTAATCGCCTGTTGACCAACCCTAATCACCTGTTGACTTTTCCTAAATGCTAGTTTAATTCCTGATCGCGTGTAATGCTGTCGTATGTATATTTTAACATCCCGGAACATGATTTGACGCCTAGGAACATGATAGGAACCCCGGGATTCACCCAATGACTTAGTAACACGTGTTCGGACCTGTTTATGCGTTAATCGGATATTATGCTAGACTAGGTGAACTGTTGCGCGTATTAAGTGTTTAATTGCATATGTGGCATGATGTCTTATATTTATCTAACACGTGGAATGTCGGGTCACCAATGGGATGTCGAGTCTTGTCTTACGTTGTCTGGTTGTCAGTTAAACATGCTTTTCGGACACATAATGGTCATGGACTGGAGTTAGGGACTAATGAACCCGATGGGTTATTAGTCTAACTTGACACATATCTTATGATAGGTCGCCAATAGTTGGGGCTATCATATCTTACAGACGGTTTACTCATATCACGCATACTGTTTACTCTTAAACGGAATACGCAACCTAAGGTGAGTTCACGGCCCCACATTTTACTGTTTATGTTTTCGGGGGAGAAACATGCTTAAAACTCTTTTACGACTTATGACTTGTTAAACGCTTATGGCTCATGACTCTTTATCACGTTATACTATGGCTCACTTATCGTACTATACGGTTCATCGAAAATCCCTTGAAACCACTAACATGGGTATATGGCGGGGAAATATGGATAGCGCTATTGGGAACTGACAAACCCCACTCGACGGTCGGACCGGGCGGGTGCATATTGTCTCTAACAAAACAAGGTCTACCGGCGATGACGGTAGCCCATAGGAACTAAGGGTAACACACGGCTCAGTCAGTAATGGTTTCACCCGTATGAGTATCTCATTCTGCGCCTGGTTTGGCGTTCTCATAAGCATAGTAGTAATTGTGATGGTAACGGTTTTCGAAGGAACACTTAAAACGTTTAATTTAAAACCTGTGAACTCACCAGCATTATATGTTGACTCTTTTAGCATGTTTTCTCAGGTCGCTAAGGTAGCAGCTGTCAGATAGGCGCACGAGGTCGCACTGGAGTCGTCTCGCGTCTAGGGTCTCATCCGCATGTCTTGGAATCATGAACTTTTGAACTTATGTTTACTTATGCATGACTTTTGTAAACTTTAAATGCTTCCGCACTGTTTGAATGTTGGTTTTAAACTTATGCATGGTTTTTGGTTTACGTATGTTTTTACATTTAGACGTCGTTTATTGTGACCGTTGACTTGGATCCTGGTGTGTCACACGCCTCGCGGTAGAACTCCGCAGGTGGAAATTTGAGGGTGTGACACCGGGTTACAAAAGCTGAAACAAACGCGTTGAATGCTGAATTATTCAACACTGAATAGTTCAGAGCCTCCTTAAGAGGCTTACTAAATAGCCACGTAGTTCACTTGTTATGTGGTCACTTAACCATGGTATCCATAACATTTAAAACAACATGGTACATGTGATTCTAGTTGTACATTACTTAAAAAAAAGTATGACCCGGTTTATGCACACATGACAAATGTATGTGTGTATATATGTTGAATATGCTTATACAATTTAGTTGAATTGGCTGATATTTCTTCTTTCACTTCTAGAATATTATCAAAGCATCAAGTTCTTTCTTTGACAGCGGCATTAGCTCAAAGTATCCCAAACATCCAGCCCCTGCTACCTCTTGCCACATTCGTCCACACATCAAGATCATCAGGATGTGGCTGATATCTGACACGTGCAATTTGATCATGTCACCCCTGTACTTGACCTACAATGTTTAATCAAAACAATGTGACTGTCGTTCTACTAAAAGTTGATACACTAATTACCTAATTGTATAAAAAGTTCAAATTAAAAAGATAACTTACGTATGCTTCTTTTGATCATTTAGTACAGAACTCAAATCCCTCAAGGCTGTTAACGTTGAGCTCTCCGGCCCAATATTTTTTCTTGCTTTCTTGTTTTAGGTGGGTATCAAAGAATACTTCCATCCACTTAATTTTTCGACCATGTTCTTTTTCCTAAAAAGAAGTAATGTAATAAATGTTACACTACATGCTTCGAGCCATTTTTTTTAAAAAAACTTATAATTATAACTATGATTAGCTTACCAAGCGGATACGTCGCTCATCGAAGTCTATAGAACCGCCTGTATGTCCGGATATAGCGTCACCATTACCCTCTTTAGTGTGGTTATTTCTCCCACTTACGGATTTGTTTAGCCATTTTTTTGTGTTCCAACCCTATAAAGAGAAAAAAATATATGTATAAAATATTACAGGCTATAAATTATATAAAGAAACACAACAATGTATAAACTCTTTTACCAAACACAATTGCTCTCAAACTGTCTCAGACACCGAAGCAGGCGGAAATCGATAAATTGTGTCGAATCCATGTTCTGTATCCCCAAAAACATGTCCAACGTCCTCAGCCTTTTTTTTGGATTCTAGTCTCCAATCATTCATGAGATCTCTAAATCGATCCTTAATCACGTTAACAAGTGCATCATATATGAGTTTTTCATTTTCTGGATCCCAACAAAAAAGGGTCTGTACAAATGAAAAGTAAAGTCAATAATGCAAAATTGAAACACATAATCATAATATATATATATATATATATACAAATAACAAAATGGCATATTACCCCAAAACGAGCAAACATAGTAGCCAATACATGCTTTGGAACCATTTTGAATGTCGCCCAAGGTGCATCATAATGCTCTAATAGTATATCTATGATTTGGCCATGAACATTATAATCCGCACACCTACAATATTAAAACAACCAAATAAGTATAAATTTAAGTATTTAACATGAATAAAAAAACCCAACTAAAATTATAAAACAAATAACATACTTGTTCCCAATCCGTTCAATATATTTCTTCCCAGAAGTGTTACGAGGCATGCCTGTGTCGAACATGTTTTGCCCAGAGGGATGATGTGTGTGACCCTCACTGTCATCATACACATCATCATGGATGATCTCGTCTAGACCCCTAGTGACGTGTCTCCTTGAAGCACCAACATCATTACTAATAGACTGCTATCTATTCCCCCAGCATGATGAACATCGTGTCTCCGTGAAGAATGTCCAGAAGGAGCAACACTACTAACAGGACTACCATCTAATTCCCCACCACGATGGATGGTGTGTATCCCTAAAGTATGACCAGGTTAACAACACTATCAATAGGACTCTCATGGGATCCCACACCATGATGCTCACCATGTTTTCGTTTCCCTATAATCAGGCCTCCTTTACCACGATAGGTGGCGTGTCCACTTGGAGTAAACTTATGTGGACTATCAACATTACCGCTACCGACACTATACTCATGTAATCCCCCACCATGATGGATGGTGTGCATCCCTAAAGTATGTCTAGGAGTAACAACACTACCAATAGGACTCTCATGGGATCCCTCCCCACGAAGCTCACCGTGATTTCGTTGCCCTATAATAAGTCCTCCTTTACCACGATAGATGACACGTCCCCCTGAAGTATATTTTTGGAGCATCGACATCACCTTTATGAACATCATACTCATGTGATCCCCTACCACGCTGGCTAACACCTTTCCTGGGTAAAGTGGCAAGTCCACGAGTGGCACGACTACTACCACGAACATCAGACATAATGTATATACCCTGCATTAATTGAACAAGAATGATCAGACAAATAATAACAGATTGAAAGCCTATGATAACAATTAAATGAAAGTGAATACACTGAATATACCATATAATAATTGCAAATAATTTCCAGGGAACATACCATATGATACATCATTAACAAATTAAAGTGTACAATGAATACATAAGTTCCTAACAATCATGTTCGTCTTCGTCTGAAAAGTGATCTGACAAAACCATTTCATCATCATCATCTGATGTGTCCGTTTCATCTTCAAATTCTTGCTCTTCAAATTGTTCATCATCTCATGTGTCCTTTTCATTTTCAAATTCATCTTCTTCAAATTGTTCATCTTTGAATCCTTCATCCTCCCCGCCACTCATTTGTTCCATTGTGTTGGTATTTGTAACTTCGTGCACTCGTTCAGTTCTAGTTACTTCATGAGGTAACTCAAACTGTTCATCAATCTGAAGAACCCCTTGTGCTTCTGTGTTTCCATTATTCCCAAATTCAGTTTCAGGTGTCATGACTTCATATATGTGTCGTGCTTTTGTCTTGACAACCGCCCATAAGTCTTTTGTATCACTTGTCACGGCAGGGTATGGTGTGTAAAACACTTGTTCCGCCTGTGATGCCAAGACAAACTTGCATCACCTGTAAGTTTAAACTTGGGCTTAACATCAATCAGTTTATTTTTGTTAACTATTACACCTCGTATGATATCAAACCATGTACATTTAAACAGTACCACAGTTTGGGGCTTGCTGCCATTATATGTGAGCTCTAATATTTCATCTATTAAGCCGTAGTAGTCAGACTCTTCTGCACTATACGCCTCGCCTCTTACACAAACACCATAGTTATTGGTCACAAGTCCCATACCATACTTTTGTGTGTGGAACTTATAACCATTTGCAATGTACCCATTGTGATATTGAGCGAACTTCGATGGTTTAGTTGCTAAAATTTCCAAATATCTAGTGCTTCCATCAGATAAGCCATTTTGAACCTACATTACAGAACACATTGCATCATGTTGGTTAATTATGCCCTAATACCAATCATTATGATTTATTTAGCTTTACTTACACGTTCTTTAAACCATTCAGCAAAGTGGTTGTCTCTCAAAAACAAACTTGACTCATTCGGATATAGTCGTGGTGCCGCTTCATCGAACTAAAAAACGTAAGGTTTAATTTCTACACAATTTAGAAGAACATAGGTGTGCGCCCTTTTAAGTTCTTCCGTACTCATCTTTCTTCGTGTTCCACCCTTTTCATGTAATTTTCTTGACATAACGGCAAACACGCTTAGTTGAGAGTCTCTACCTGAAGAGATGGGTTGTTGCGGTGCAAAATTCCGTGGCTCTCGATTGTGGCGTGTCTCGATAGATGGGTCAAAGTACATAGAACAGTAAGTAGCGATTTCACTCATTAGGTGTTCCCTTACGATTGAACCCTCAACCCTTGATTTGTTTCTAGTTCTTCTTTTAATCAAGCCAAGCTTCCTATGATTAGAAATCATAAAGAATGCGTTAGAAATGTTGAACACAATTTAGGAAAACACTTGATCTATATGATTATGAATAGTGTTATTACATCTCATATTGATACATCCATCTGTATTGCACTGGGCCACCAAGAAGAGCTTCATCAGCTAGATGTATCACTAGGTATTCCATGGAATCAAAGAAACCAGGAGGAAATATTTTTTCCAACTTGCATATAGTTGTAACAATAGTGCGCCTCATCTCAAGCAAGTCATCTACATGTAATATTTTCGAGCATAAGACCAGAAAGAACATGCACAATTATGTTACAGCATCGTATATCTCTTTTGAAACGAAACCTCTTATAGCAAGTGGAAGCAACCGCTGCATAAACACATGAGAGTCGTGGCATTTGAACGCATAAAAACTATTTTCCTTGATATTTACACAACTCCCTATGTTTGACGCATACCCATCCGGAAATTTAATCTTTTTTAACCATGCACAGACTTTGTTAACATCATTTTTTTTTGCAAAGTGTACTCTCCCTTATTTTTGGTCAGCTTGCCATTGTTACCAAGAATGGGATTTAAAAGAGGTTGATCACAAAGAAGTTCAATATCTTGCCTTGCCTTCATATTATCTTTAGATTTTTGGGTTCCCATTATTGTGTTAAACAAATTGTCGAATACATTCTTCTCGATATGCATCACATTGAGGTTGTGTCGAATCAACAACTTACGCCAATACGGAAGATCCTAAAAGATGCTTCTTTTTACCCAGTTATGTGTCACCCGAAATCGTCTAGTTTGTCGTTTTCACTCCGATGTGGGTTACATGGGTAAACAGTGGGAAAATATTGGATACCCTGCCATATTTCTTCTCCAGTTGGTTCTGGAATAGGTCTTGCATGGGCCGACACTGTTTTGTTTATCCGATAGTTAATTATATCTTTCCGGAAATGGTGGTTAGTGGGAAGATATTGTCTATGGCAGTCAAACCAACACGGTTTCCTTCCAAATGGAAGTTGGAATGATCCTGATTCATTCGAGCAATACGGGCAAGCTAACTTACCATGTGTGCTCTATCCAGACAACATTGCATACGCAGGGAAGTCACTAATTGTCCATAACAGTACAACTTTCATTTGAAAATTGTGCATTTTATAAGCATCATAAGTTTCAATGCCATGCATGAACAACAGTTTCAGCTCATCTATTAAAGGCTGTGGAAAAATGTCCAGGTTTTGTTTACGACTCTCTGGACCAGGAATAACTAAAGCGAGTTGTATGTATCGCTCTTTCAAGGCCAACCAAGGAGGTAGATTGTAAACCGTAATAAACACCGGCCAACATGAATATGAGTTCCCGTTTGTAGTATTTGGATTGAATCCATCGGTACACAACCCTAGACGAACATTACGTGTCTCTTGTGCAAAATCATAAAAGATTGAGTCAAAATGCTTCCACGCCCGACCTTCACTAGGATGACTTATCGTTCCCGGCTGTGTATGATGGTCTGCATGCCAAGTCATATGTTGGGCCGTCTTCTTTGAATAAAACAATCTTTAAAGTCTTGGTCTAATAGGCAGGTAGTGCATCACCAACTTCGGCACCTTATTCCCCTTTTCCATGTATCTGTCTTCTTTACATACTATGCAACTATCCAGATGAAAATATTGTCCATAGAATAGCATGCAATGGTTTTTGCATACATGAATCTGTTGTGATGGCAATTCCAATGGTTTCAACATCTTCTTGGTCTCATAAAAGTTTCTAGGTAGCTTATTACCCTCGGGTAGAATATCTTTAATGATCAAAAGTAGTTTATCAAATGTCGAATCGGAAACATTGCAATCTGATTTCCAATTCAATAACCTTGTGGTCATAGAGAGTGTGCTAGTATCTTTAGACCCCTCCCATAAAGGCTCATTGGCTTGCTCTAACATGTTATAGAATGCTTGTGCTGTTTGATTTGGATCTTGTGGTCCTTGTTGATAATAAGGATTATGGTTTTGGTGCATGCCAACCATAACCATTTGATCATGTCCAGTATATTCAACAATATCTTCATCAGCACATTGACCCACAAGTTGAAACGGTACAGGGTTTGAACACTGGCCCACATTTTGTGTAGGATGTGATTCACCATGCGCATACCATACCTCATAATTTTTCATGAATCCTTTGGTAATTAATTGGCGCTCCACCTCCTCTCTGGTCTTGTATGAGTACTATAGATGAGTCAAAGTTATTATTATTTGACTTCTTTTATATTAAAGCCCACGTTAACCGCTGTTAACCGAGACAAATTGAATATATATAAAACTATGAGTACTATAGGTGACAGCTTCCCTCGAAGCTTTCATTATATGCTTCCTTTTAATTTTATATATTTTGTATTTAAATAATGTATGATATCAGTAGTAATCTTGAATTCAAACAATAGTCCAAATGGATTTACATTTGTATACACAGAAGTATAAAGCTTTCAAGAACAATGAATTTCGTTATTCAGATGAAATCTTCTTAATGGAAATTTTGAGAATTTGAGTCAAACTGTCGGTGATGAAATTTTTTTTAAGTCACTTCATGTTGTAAGTTGGTTTTACTCTCATGAATTTGATATAGTTATAGTTAACTTTGAGCATGGTTTTGAAAAATTATTTCTCCGAGGGAAGATAGAGTATTCCAATAATTTGCGTTTTCTTGAAGAACTTGACAAGAAAACAATGAGCAACATTAATCGGAATACATTTCATCTTAATCTGGAACAAATGATCAGAGCAAGGATAGTGTATTTGAAGGAGAAGGTGGAACAAGTTATCGAAGAATCAATCTCTTATTGGAGTTCAACTGTTGAAGATGATCAAGTTTAAATGTTTTTATATGTTTGCAATTTCAAATATGAATATTATTGTAATTTAGTTAGTTTCATTATTATATTTATCATTTCTCATAGTTAGGAGTATATTAATATTAAACTTGATATTTATTATCTATAAAACTTCTAATGACTAATTATCAATGCATTTCATGTTTTGCTTCATCATATATTACACATAATCAAGATTTAATTTATCGACTTGAAAAGATTTCTGAAATTTAACTTTATAGTGATACTTTAATAACAAGTTTAATTGTGTAATAAAAGATGTTACAGTAAGTCTTTTGACGGTTTTTTTTATTACACAATACGTTGTTAAACACTAAAGGACTTTTTTTTCAACAACTGTTGTAAACTCAACCGATTTTATAAAAAGACCCAAAAATAATAATTACGCTTTTGAAGTTACTTTATTAATAAGATTATTTTATTATTATTGTTTGTTCCAATTGTCTTTCATTCTATTAAAAATATATAAAAAGTACCGAAAGTAACTTGCAACTTTATATTTACTTTAAATCCAACTGATAAAGTTGAAAACCAACTTTAGGAATAGTTTGTATATTCATTCATCCTATAAAAGAAGAGAAGTTTTTAACCAAATTAAGATTAATATATTTTGTATTGACAGATGATATACTTATATTTATTATCTTTACTTACATAAATAAAAAATCAAACAACATTTTCATGTTCAATTTATATAAAGCATAAATTTAACAATGATTTATAATCTAAAAAACCTAAATATCTCATGTTCATATTTCTACAAATATTGTTAAATAGTATTTGTTTTTATCTTGGAATTTCTATTTAAAAAAAAAGAAAAAGAATTTGAAAAGTTTTCTTAGTGGGAAAATAAACAAATTAATACATTGTGTATCCAAGATTAATAAAAGTTCATTGTAATTATTAAATTCATTATAGTTAATTCACTTCAGTTAATAGATTCATTATAGTTAATGGATTTTTTTACTATAAAACTCGATTTTCATTTATTTGTATAGCACACTATTCAAACATATTTTCTACATTTGTATAGGTTCATCAATCTTCTAAAAATATTAGCAACATGGATTCCAGCAGCAACCAATGGTCTAAAATGTCAGATGTTCAAAAAATCGTTTTGGATTGTTTTAAAGAAGATGAAGAATTTGAGATTCTTCAAGTTATTGAAGGTGCTACACGCCTGTTGGAACATCACATATGGAAGATCAATCTCAAATTGAATCAAGTCATTACTACCGATGTATCAAGTGAAAGATGGAATGCCTCTTCATTTCTACTGGAAAACATAAGGTCAAATGAAAAGTTCAGTGAGGACATACAAAAAATATGTATGTCCTACAGAAACTTTGTTAAAGAGAAGAACAAGCGATTGAATGAATTGTTGAGTACCACAGAATAGTTATTTAAATGATTTTATATTTTTATGGCTATAATTATAATGAAAATTTTATTTTATATATTATGTCTTTTATATTTAATTTTTTATACTTATATGATGAAAAATAGCAATTAGAATATATCAATAGTCTACTGTTAAAGTAGAATACCAATTAGAATATATCAATAGTCAATTGTTAAACTGAACATATGATTGGTATTTAGCAAAAAAAACATTAAAAATATATGTGATGTCATTGTTAGTAAGATCTGTTTGATGCAACAACTGTTTTGAAAGAAACCGTTAAATTAACAACTGTTTGAATCAACAGTTTTTTTTACAAACAGGTGTTTTAAAAAACCTGCTTAATTTATGTAATGAACAGAGTTGCGAAAGGAATAGACGTTGAATTACAAACCTTTGAATAACAAACGATCTATTGCCTCACTATATTATTAACTGATGTTGTGAAATGAACAGACGTTACAAAATACAGTTTTTCTTTTAACGATAGATCGAGTGTTTTAGAGGGTTTGGTCTGTTGACGTGTCGGTGCCTACCAGACAGACAGCTGATAAGGGTTGGTTTACTCGTCCCGTGTGTTTCCACATAGGATTCCATCTAGTATATATATATTTGAGATGGTGTTGTCCTACATGGCATGCATACATGCATTCTCTCTTTTGAGAGTGCCATGTAGGATCCCATGTGGACCAATAAAAAAACAAAAAGGGTTTGAGTTATTTTAGGAAAAAAAAGAATTTAAAAACAAATTTAAATTTTTCTCTCTTATATGTTTTCTCTCATAATTTTTAAATGTTTATATCTTTTATATATGAGATTTTTTTAATAAAAAAATTACACCAAATTAACGCGTGTTTTATTATCTTTTCAAAAAGTACCATAGTGCTATATAAAAAACGGAGAAAAAATCAACTATTTTTTGTGGGGTTTCGTTCATACAGGAAAAAAACACAAAGTGCTCAAGTTATTCATTAATCATGTTTTTGCTTTTAAACCAAGTTCTTATCTACGATGTTGAAATTCAGCACAATCGTCATGCTATCATTGGAATTTTACTCTTCTAAAGATGGACAGGTATACTTCATCAAGAGAAGCTAGGAGAAAGAACCGCGCAACAATGCAACACATGGTGTCACTTTATAGCAAAGTTATTTTTTTATTTATTTAATTACAAGAGTAATAATTATTACTATTAGTATTAGTATTATTAGAATGGTTATATTTTTCAACTCTGGAACGCTCCCAAAATAAAAGCTAGTTTAATATATTCACAACTCAATATATTCATCCGATCCATAATTAAAAAAAAAAAAAAAAAAAAAAACTAAACTGGATAGTAGATTATGTTTATTTTTAATATGTTTTTCCTTTAAATCTAATTTATTTTTATGTAATGCAATTTCTATGTTTTTAAAATCTACTTTACTTTTTTTTTTATGTAATACATTTTAATAATTTAAGTAATTAAACTAAAAGACATATACGTGATGACATGGAAAATCTACTTTACTTTTTTTTATTATGTAATACATTTTAAGATTTTTAAGGATCTGTAAGGATATGATGTGACAGCTGAATAAGCAACTAAAACTATATAGTATGGTCTCGGGGAAGCACTTGGTGAGATGATGTGTACCTCTCCCCCTTCGGGGAACACCGCGCCTCCCAAATAATATTGGTGTCTTCGGTGCTTTTACCCCAAACTCCCCCGAGATATTAATAATAATATTATATTTCCACTTGCAACTGATAATAATATTATATTCTATTAAAAGAGCATTCACATTAATGAATGGACAGTTGGCATCCAGAAAAAGAAAAAGAAATGGAAGGGGGGAAAGAGGAAATCATTTCCAAACTTTAAAGAAGGGGAAGGAGGAAATGACGTGGCGTAGATTTAGCATTTGAGGGAGTTAGGGGAGTTTGCTTCCACACCACAGAGTCTAAGGGCGCCCAAGGCTACCCTTAGCATTAAAGATAGTTTAAATACCACTTTATATTAAAATATACACCAAATTTCGGATGATGGGTCATCGAACCCTCTTGATCCCCTTGGTCTCACCATTGACCACAAATAACAAATCAAAAGTTCACTATTAGTGACGCCAGTGATTTACCAACTAATTACCTGGACTTTGCAAAGAGAATAATCTCTTATATTAACAAAACGCATGTATTAATGGGACACCTCAAATTATTACCGGGACATCCACTCCTCTCTATCTCTATCTCGCTCTATATTATGTATATAGAAAGGAAGGGGTGTACCAATATTATCACTAAACTATCTGTGCCACCCGTTTATAAACAGTAAAATCTACCGATAAAATTTTTAATTTAGGGACCGAACTTTCAATACGGGAAAACCACAAGTACCATTCCTGCAATTAAGTTTTAATAACATTATAATAAAGTCATGCTTGAGAATAAACCAACTAATCTGTCCAACACTTGTAGCCTAGTTGGTTGAGGGCCTAAAGTTTCCTATGGGATGCTTGGGTTCAATTCTCACTAGCTACATTTGAAGGACATTGGTGGATGGGAAATGAGGGATGACCCGGCCATTGGCTTGGGTTCGAGTCCTGATCCTGACCGGTTTTACCGACTATTTCACCGTCGTGCCTTCGGCCGGGTGAGTGGTCGGGTTTTCCGGGAATTGGTGGCAATTGGTGGCCCGGGTACTCTCGAGTACCTGATTCGCCAAAAGGGTGCCTGAGAGTGCTCGGAATTGATTCGTTGGCCGTTCGAAAAATAAAAAAATAAACCAACTAATCAAATAATTGCGTGCATATTTAACGAATCATATACCATATTCTATACCTCCCATACTTTTGCTTTTGCCCACACCAGTAAGCTATCAAGTTTCATCATATCCATGGCGTGTAGGGAGTAAGCTTGAAGAAGAACAAGACTAATTAGAACAAATATAAATCCAAAACACAACAAAAATGGATTTTGAATGGGTGAAAAACTACTTGGAGAAAACCAGCTCAAGTGCACCATCAAATGATATCGATTCCATGCCTTTCGCGATCTTCGAACCACTGATCATGTCAGGCCTTAAAGTTGATCTCATCGAGCGTGGTAGAGTCATCTGCTCCATGAAAGTCCCTCCTCGATTGCTGGTTAGTTTGTTCATTTGTAATCTTGGGGAAAACAAATAGTTTATGTTAGTATAAAAAGTTGTTTAGTTGTCCCTAATGAGACATCCTAGTGGTAAGTGATTAATTACTTCACAACCAAAACGTTGATAGTTCAAATTTTATAAAAGTGTAGTGGTGTATTTAATTTAAAAAATCTAAGAATTATTTTGGGGAAAATCAAACATCGAGTTTTGGTTCCATTACTAGTAGTTTCTTAATTATGATTGTTTAAAGGTGGAATCAAATTTCAGTAACTAAATATTACCGTTTTAAAATTGTCAGAATTTATGGTATCAAGAACACTAATACTCAAAAACACTTTATTAAGAATCCCAAACCAAGAAGAGTTATCCCAAAACATACAAAGACTCTTAAGAATACAAATAAATACCCTAACACCTAACGAACAAGACACAACAAGATTCAAACTACACAGAATCACGCCTAGACACTGTAAAGAAGATCTCAAACACTTAAACGATCCATCTCTAAATCTAGATGAAACTGTCACTGGATGAACACTTTGTATGGTAGGTGAGAGAGAAAACTGAATAGATGAATAATCTGGAATGAATAATCTGTCTAAAATCATGAAGATGGACCAGGGTTTTTATAATCGAACCCTAGAGAACCTTGACTTCACCGCCTCAATCAACGGGCTACAAGCCCAGTCTACAGCTACAAGCCCAGTCGACCAGTCCACAGCTACAAGCCCAGTCCACAAACATTTATCCTTGTTAAGCCCATGACACATGTACATACAAGAAGCCCAAATATTAGACTGAATTAATAAAATATAAAACTGAATATAAAAATATGATATATTTTTAACATCCCCCCTCAGTTTTATATTTATACAAGTTAACCAACCCTAACACTTACACATTTCCTGATGACGTTAAAAAAAACTTTAGTAAACATACCTGCAGATTAATATGCAGAACCAACACTTACAGTCGTTATAACTCCAGCATCAACTCTCTTTCAAAAACGAAAGAAAACTAGAACTCAAGTGTCATCAAACCAGAGAACACTTGTTACAAACGATTCAACAAGACTAAGGAACTTGACGTCTTAACAGAATACCTTAGATAAAGAATAAACGACGACAAAAAACACATATATTATGTTAAACAAACAAAAAATCATTCTATTAAAAAATAAAGGCAAAGTATAGATTGTTGAAAATTAACTAACATTTCTCAAAAAATTGACATGTCAGCAACGAATACTGAGAGCTAGAATAAAAGCCAAACAAAAAAAAATTGTTTTATTCAAAAAAAACCTTTTTTTTTTTTTTTTTATAAACCTCATAAAAATCAAGTCAGATAAGTAGCCTTTAAACACACACCCAAGAAGAACAGAGAACCTATGCCCAAATCAAATACATCAAACTTTAGATAAAACAATTAAACAAAATATTCTCACAAGATTCTTCCAGAGTAGCAAAAGACACATTTGACCAACATATTCCTAACACGACAACAAAACAATGAATGGAAACAAGTAAGAAATCATATTTTTGAAAAAAACAAAAAAAAAACATGTGAGCACATAACTCAACAGAATCAGATAATCAGACTACACACACAACGACCTGTATGCCTTCTAACCACTAAAATCTAACGGGTTATAGACGCAAGATAATGATGAATCACACATCAAACCCATTAATGCAGAAACATAAGAGAAATTTTAAACCGACTACACAACTCAGTTATAGTCTTGCAACCAGTGCATACATCAGACTTTAAAACATAGCAAAAACACGTTCCGATTATAAAACATTTTTTATTAATCAGAATCACAAGATTCCACAATACTACCAGACACATATCTGGTAAAACAAAAACGTCACATGACATTGCAAACTTCAAGACTTGTGAGGAACATAAAGACTAATTTGCCTAAAGAAAAAACTTTTAAAACCTCACAACAAATACCGAATCACATGATTCCGGAATCAAGTATGATAAGACTTAAGAATCACACAATTCTTTATCAGACAACCTACAGCCAAAAAACAAATTCTGAATGAATTTAAAGCAACAAAATCACATGATTTTGTCAGAAAAACACTTCTCATAGAAGAGAAACATACAAGGCTGCCAAAACACTCAAGAAATAATCTTGAACAAATACAACCGGTTACTTTTGCAAATCACACAGGACATAACCAGAATACATAAAATATAACCAAGAGATTAACACCACTATAATCTCATTTAACCAGACTAGAACACCTTTGATACTACGTACTGATTAAACAAAAGTGCAATACAAAATTCTAATCGCCAACAATGAATGATAGTCTAATTTCAATTAATTCAAAATCTTTGATTAGACAAAAAAAACCTTTTTCAGTTATACAAGAACACGAATCAAGCAGAACTGAACCACACAAAACAAATCTGACAATGAAGAACTAATAACTCTACATCAGATCACAAATATGCAGCCAAGTACAAGTTCTGGATCAAAAAATCACAAGATCTTTAACCCCAAAAAAGAATACAAGGCTGCACAACATTCAAGATATAATCTTTACACATACACGTGGTTAAAAATGTTGATCACAAGAATCAACTAAACAGATACTATAGGCCATACAAAACCATCAAGATGCGGTTAAAACCTATATAAAAAACAAGAGTCACATGACTCGCATCATTTAAGCATCATTACAGCCTAAACAAATCTAATACACATTCAAAATCACTAGATTTCAAATACCAGAATACAATCTTCCACATAGAAGAACACATATAAGACTGCAATAATAACAAGTTCAACCATTAGAACATAAACATAAACCAACTGAAACTGCTTACACATCCTTCTCTAACCTCTACGACTCATGTTATCAACAAGATGAACATACAAAATACACTAACACGATCTAACGGACACTTAAACCTACAACATGTAGATTTTATGTAATAATCCTAGATCTAGTGCAAACACTAGAGATTTCAAAAGAAAGGATACACAAATTGAACACACATATTGCCAAAACAAACAACAAGTTTCAACACCCGTCATACTTAACAAAAAACCTCATGATACGAGTTTAATTAAAACAACTCATCAAGATATGGCTAAAGACAATGTTGAAACCACAAGAATCACACGATTCTAAACTAGTAAACCAAGTTACATAGTTAAAACAAAGATTTGAGAAAAAACTTGATATTACTACTACTAGTAACATGTAACAAACAACCAAGTTCTCAACATACACAGGTCATCTAACAAATCTCTCAAATACTTACCAAATATAGACTCTGAGATACAATAGAATCTAAAAGAAAAGTGACAAGACCTAAGATGACCCAAGACACACATAGTGTTCAACACTTACCTGAATTACATGAATCTAGACAACTTCTCAACACCCATATAGTATTAACAATATGATCCGTTTACAAATCTCTCCACGCTCACAAACCAATAGACCCAGAAACTATCTAGAATCTAGACAATAAGCAAGAGACAACAAATCCGAAATAATGAGGACCACACAATCCTATACTAGCATAATGACAGCATAATCCAGTTTTTTAAAACATACAATTCAAAAACATTTTTTTTCCATATTAAAACATACACATCTGTCAAAATATATAAAAAAACTTCAGTAAAACATGACTCATAAAAATTTGGAACCATATGAATCAATCAACAAAAAAATAATATTTGAGAACCACGACAGCTTTACATGAAGAACAACCACAATTGACAGACTTGGCGAAGCCACGTTGGTGTCCAGATCGTTGATTCATCACTAAGAGGTGTCAACGCAAGGCCTAACGTGGGAGCCAATCCTAGACTTAGACACACGGGTTAACAAACTAAGTAAGAATAAATAGTAAATTGAACAAACACACAATGCGGCAAATAGACAGGGTGTGGCTCTCCCTATTTTTTTCACAATCCGGTACCCCTAACCCGGTCACAAGATGCCTAACAATGAATAGTCGTGATGCAAAAAAACAAAAGCAACATAAAACAAGGAAGATCTCACCAAGATTCCACCCAAGTTAGGGTCTCCTTCCAGAAAACATTAGGTCTGACAGGTCTTCTTAAACTAAGAGCACCAGAATTGTAATCCTCCGGAACCACGAACACACCGAAAAAAAAACAACTCTGGATATATCAAAAATAGGTAAACAAAAGCCTCTCAACAAGATTTACAATAAATCCGAGAATACAAATTCAACGAAAAACCAGATCTGGACTCAAATTCTCACAACCTATGAACACATACTAACACTCAAGTTTCGAGATCTACAAACAAACTATGAACAGACCTTAAAGGAAACTTCAAATAATAAGTGAAAGCTTAGAAAAAAGTTGAGAGAATAAAAATAAATGACTCCAAGACCTTCAACTCAGATCTGAATCTTAAACTTGGAACTTAATTACACCAAATTCTTAACAACTAGTCACATATAATTGAACAGTTTGAAACAAATTTGATCCACCATCAGTTTTATTCAGAACACGAATTATCATTGGAAGAACAAAGCCAATGTACAAGACAATAGACCATATAAAAATCAAAAAAAAATTTGTTTGTTTTTTTTTTTTAATCAATAAAGAATCAGATCTACACAACTAGACACGATTTAACCAAACCAAAATAGCGTATAGACAGAATCCACATAAAAAACAAATCTACTCAAGATTAAACCAGAAGACCGACCCAGACTAAAAAAATAGTTAAAAAATAGCATTAACATCTTAAAAAAACAGAGCAGGGGCAGATCTTTAACTCAAAAAATTAAAAGAAACAGATTTAAAAAGATAGGATCTGTTAGCCAGCGTTATGAGGACACAGACCAGTTAACAATGATAATATCCAGAAACACCTATATGAGACTCAAGTACACAAACAAGTGCAAGAACCTCAAAAAACAGCGGAAACAAAAGCGTTAGATTATACCATACGAAAAACACAGACTCGGAAAAGAACCCACCAGACAAAGAATTTACTAAAAAATATTGTTCAATAATAAAGAGAAATTAGAGAGATCTCACCAAGAAAGGGCTCAAGTTAGGCTTGGCCACAATAAAATACATAGATAGCACCCATCACTTAGGATTACTGATCTATGAGGAAGAAGACATCCATGAACCAGTGTTCATTATCACGCAGCGGAAATCAACAAAGTCAGACTTGATTCAAACCTTAGGTGTTCTTGAACAAGTGAAGTAGTAGTAAAAAAACTTCCACCAGGTACCAGATCTGATCTGAACCCATCTAGACACATGTTTGAACAAACTTTGAATAACAACAGGAACCTCTGAACCAATCTTCAAGCTCGGCCAAGTCTTGAACCAGATCTCATTGTCACACAGCAGAAATCACAAGCACGAAGTTTGATTCAACCTTGCTCTGATACCATGTCAGAATTTATGGTATCAAGAACACTAATACTCAAAAACACTTTATTAAGAATCCCAAACCAAGAAGAGTTATCCCAAAACATACAAAGACTCTTAAGAATACAAATAAATACCCTAACACCTAACGAACAAGACACAACAAGATTCAAACTACACAGAATCACGCCTAGACACTGTAAAGAAGATCTCAAACACTTAAACGATCCATCTCTAAATCTAGATGAAACTGTCACTGGATGAACACTTTGTATGGTAGGTGAGAGAGAAAACTGAATAGATGAATAATCTGGAATGAATAATCTGTCTAAAATCATGAAGATGGACCAGGGTTTTTATAATCGAACCCTAGAGAACCTTGACTTCACCGCCTCAATCAACGGGCTACAAGCCCAGTCTACAGCTACAAGCCCAGTCGACCAGTCCACAGCTACAAGCCCAGTCCACAAACATTTATCCTTGTTAAGCCCATGACACATGTACATACAAGAAGCCCAAATATTAGACTGAATTAATAAAATATAAAACTGAATATAAAAATATGATATATTTTTAACAAAAATAATGAAATTGAAGAATGAGGATCGTTCATTGCACGGTGGAGCCACGGCCGCGCTGGTGGATGTCGTGGGTGGAGTTGTGATTCCAACTATTAACAACGCAACCAGCTCCGGAGTTTCGATGGAGATTAACGTTTCCTACGTTGATTCTGCTTGTGTTGGGGTATGTATCATTATATATTTTTGTCATCAATTCCTTACTATATACACATGCATACATGGCGTGACTATACTAGGCCGTGCTAATTTTAAGTAGAAAATAATGAAAAACCACAGGTACTATATTGTTTTAACTTTAATATATAGAGGGTGTTTGGGATTGAGTTTCAAAACTGTGATAGGTAAATTCTCTCTAATTAATCAAGACATTAAACTACATAACTATTAATTGATATATACAAAAATAATGAAATTGATTGATATTATCTTTTAAAAACAACTTATTGATTTATTGGATTTTTCATGAAGCCAATAAGTCAATAAGCTGTTTGTGTAGCCCAACTTTCTGTTTTTACTTTTGACTTTTGGCTTTTAAGGGTGGAAAAGCTGTTTTTGAAAATTTATAAATCTTGGCTTTTGGCTTTTGGAAAAAAATTACAAATCTACCACTTATACAACGAGTATTCACAATAAGTTAAGCTAAACACTTAAAAAACAATTTATTGACTTTTTGACATTTCTCATCCCAAAAGTTAATCCAAACACTTTTTTTAAAACTCTTTTTCAAAAAAAGTCATAAGCCAATAAGCACTTCTGACCAAAAACACTTTTGCATTTCCAAACTCAATCCCAAACACCCTCATAATACAACTACGTGACAACATAACAAGTTAACATCTCTTTCTCATCTGCATATGTATATATTTTAAAAGGCTAAATCCTACATGACACTCATATAGACATTATCCCCCTTGAGAGTGTCATGTAGGATAACATGTGACATTGAGTGATTTTAGAAAAAAAAAAAAGAATTTAAAAACAAAATTGAAATTTTCTCTCTCATGTTTCCTCCGATAATTTTTAAACGTTAATATCTTTTATATACGAGATTTTTTAAAGAAAAAAATTACACCAAATTAACGAGCGTTTTATTATCTTTCCAACGAGTTCCATAGTGCTATATAAAAACGGAGAAAAAAAACGACATTTTTTTGTGGGGTTTTGTTCAGGGAAAAAAACACAAAGGGTATGTTTGGCAAAACTAGTTGGAGGCTAGTAGCTAGAAGCTGCAAGCTGGTAGCTGGAAGCTGAAAGCTTTTCAAATTTTGGTGTTTGGCAGAGTAGCTGGAGCTTTTAATAAAATGACCAAAATGGTCATAATTAAAAGATTGTAAAGAAGGTTTTTATTTTATTTTTAAAATAGAATGAGTATTTGTGTCATTTACTAACTAAAAGCTTGTAGCTAGTAGAGCTTTTTCTTAAAAGCTACTACTAGTAGCTTTTCACTGTAGAGCTTTTTCTCTAACCTAAAAGCTTCCAGCCCCTTCAACCAAACAAGGTTTTTTATTAAGTAGGAGTTTTTTCTTAAAAGCTTGAAGCTTGAAACTCCTAAAAGCTCTTAAAAGCTCCTTGCCAAACATACACAAAGTGTTTAGGTTATTCATTAACCATGTATAGGAAAGTCATTAATTATGTTCAAACCAGTATATATGAATTCTATTTACTGTAGGTGTTAGCATTGGAGTTATGCATTGGTTTAGGTTATGTTTTAATATTAGAGTTATACATTGTTTAAGGTTAGGCGTTAACATCGGAGATACATTGTTAATTGTTTTAGGTTAGGTGCTACTCGAAGCTTTCCTGCATGTAACTGTAAACCTCATCAGTCTATTTCGTATGTAAAATTGATATGTCATATTAGATTTCTCAACCCCGAGACACTCTCGGTGTATAAATCTAGTTGTTTATATGTATATACACACATAACTAATCTAATAAATTTATAACAAGATTAACTAGATAATATATATTATGCTATATATAAAAGGTAAATGTTTAAGTATAAATGCCATATTTAATTAATGAAAGTGTAAGAAGGATTAAGAATTCACATGTAAGCATCATGTCTTGAATTAAGGTATGATGTTTTGGGTTGTTTTTGCTAGAAAAGCATTAAACACGACAATTTAAAACACAATGCAGTGTATTATAGCAATGGAATTTAAAATATATAGCTAAAACACACAGCTAAAACAAAACAATTTAAAACACATGTTCTTGGTAGGGCTGTAAAAAGGGTCAGAACCGACCCAGACCCACCAGAACCGTATACCCTTTTATTGTTGAAATTAGGAACCACGAACCGAACCTAAAAATGCTATGTGGTTCCGGGTCCAAAAGGTTCTGAAAGGTCGGGTAAAAGGTCTAGCCCTCCAAAACCTTTTAATGTAATAGGCCTTTAAAGGGTTATATATTCGTATTCTTTTACCATGCTCGTAAAAGAATTCCTCCATATGTTCTAACAATAGCCCATAAGTTTCCTTTTTAAGTCACTTTTCCTTTGTCGACTTATGTTTTCGTAACTTCTCATCATTCAGAACATTATGCGTATTTGTTATGTATACATCGCAAATACACATGCATACACATATCAGAGCAACATACATAAACTTTTACTTCAATTTTGGATATAATGAATATATTATTATAATATATCGCATCTATACATCTACATCAAGCCGAAAAATATTTCACGAAAAATACATTATTATTCTTATAAGGAATATTTTTTAATACTGTATTAACATTAAGTGAAATCAATTATAATAACACATCAAAATAATAGTGAAACGACTAAAGAAGAGTATTGTTTTATTTTTTGCATTAATAATTAGGGGTGTCAACGGGTCGGGTATGGGTCGGGTTTGTCTAATACCATACCCATACCCGGTTATAAAATCTCGTACCATACCCATCCCATTACTGGACTATTGATCATACCCGTGGTAATCGGGTATACCCGTTGGGTTTTACATGTATATACATTTTTTCTTTCTTTTATAGTTTTAAGGGGTCGTTTAGCAATGTCTGAATGGGTAAGTGCTGACCCAGTAAGAAGTCTGAATGGTTAAGAGGTTCTAAATGATTAAGGTGGTGTTTGTTTTTCTCCCAGAAGCTCTTTTGACCTCTTTTGTCTGCGCCGCCCAGACGCGGGCAGACTGTTTGTTTTTCAGAAGACATTTCACTCCAAAAGCTCTTCCTGGCCTTTTCTTGGTGCAGACCTGGACCAATGTCTTCTCACATCTTCTCCTCCTCTTCTTCATCATCAGTATCCCCATCCCTTCTCCTCCTTCCTCCTCTCCCCTCCACACCTCTGCCACCTATCTCCTACTTCAGCCAGCCGCCGCCCTCCCTCCTCCTCCCCCAGTCCGCCGCCGCCCCTCCTCCCTCCCTCAGTCTGTCGCCGCCCCCTCCTCCTTCCTACTCTGGTTCTCTTCCTTCTCCTCCGGCCCACGACTCCTTCCCTCCTCCTTCTCCCCAACCCGCCTTCTTCCGTCCTCCTCCTCCTCTCTCTCCCTCCGCCTCCCTCCTCCTCGTCGCCTTCATTCAGGCCCCTCCGCCCAAAAGAAATCCAATACTAAAAAGAAGAAACGTGATATCACAGAAGACAAGAAGCAAACCGTAAGGTTTTATATTATAATAATAATAATAATTATTATTATTATTATTATTATTATTATTATTATTATTATTTTGTCATCACTTTTTTACTTCTTTCATTACCTGTTATTCATACTATTTGTAGAAACGTGATATCACAGAAGACAAGAAGCAAACCTATTTGTTTTTGTGATGTGGGAGGATATAAGGAACGAAATTCGGTGTTGTATTATTTGTTTTTGTGAACGTATAAACATGGTTATGGTAGGTTGTGGTGGTTCTTGATGGTTATGGTTGGTGTTGGTGGGTTATGGTTATGGTGAGTTGTGGTTGTGGTGGGTTTTGAATTGTTATGGTTATGGTTAGGTTATACTGTAGACTTTAACAAACAAACAGTCTTCCTCTTGCAGACTACAGACCTTTGGTCCACATCTTCTCTTGCAGATGTCTGTAGATGTGGTCCGCAGACTGTAGACATTTTACCTCTTCAAAAACAAACACCACCTAAGTGTTGAATCATTAAGTGATGTTTTGTTAGACATCTGAATGGTTAATTTTTTTGTCGCACATTGTCAAGTAAAATCTTATTTTTTAACAAATGATAACAAAACAACTACAATTTGAATTCTCTTACTAATCACACTACTCACTTTGTCCACACTCCACACTCTCCTTTTCTTATATCTCAATCTTCTACACATACTTACCAACAAAAACCTACCACCCTTTATACTTTATTCACACCATAGCACCACCATTTCCATCAACTTCAACGCTCTGTTCGTCGACAATAACCCCCGAAACATCGTCTACGTCTCCGATTTATACAAGGCACATCCCATATCTACCATAATTCACAACCTTTACCTTCTGCTTCCACAAGCCTGTTCCACGACCGTCTGATCATAAATTTGTTTTGCAAGTTTCAACGGCTGAACACTGCCTTCTTACTCCCCTTTTCGTTTTGCAAGGCAGCAGCAACCGAAAGGCTCATTTTGGGCAGCAGCAGCGAGCAGGCTTCGCGTCTAAATCCAGTCAGACTCGCCTCCAACACTGACCCGTTCAAAGCCGACCTGACTAAACAACCCCACCTCTCCTCGTCTGACCGAGTCAGATGTCTGTGTCTAACTGGGATCATTCAGACCCAACCAAACATGCATAAGTTTTAGATATCTACAATATATTAAATTGTAATAATAAAATGCGTATCATCGTCACCATAACAGTCTTTGAAATATTTAAAATGTAAATATATATCATAATATGTAAATGAATCTACTAAGACGTAACATTACTAAAAAATAGTTAAGAAAAAATATATGTATAAAACTTAAAAATTTGCGGGTATGTGTTTCGGATAAACAGGTATTTATTTTCGGGTAATCGGGTCTTGTATCACTTAATACCATACATGTCCCATACCCGCAAAATATATTTTTTTCCAATCCCAAACCTGTCCCATGCCCATCGGGTATCGGGTATACCGGTCCCAAATACTTCGGGTATCAGGTATACCCATCCCAAATACTTCGGGTTTCGGGTATACCCGTCGGGCCCAGATTTTTTTACCATCCCTATTAATAATACATATCTATTGGATCATTTTTATAAATTGTAGTTTTTTTTGTACATTATCAATTTATTATTAAGTCATGTTCTAACTAAAATACAAACGGTTTTTGTGGCTCTTATATTGGAACCGTCAGTTTGGAACCGACCCGACCCGTAACCAATAATTCATATAAATCTAGAACCGGAAACCGACCAATATATTTAAAAATGTTATGGTTCAAGGTTCTCACAGGTCAAGTCCAAGGTTCTTATGGGTCTGAACCACGAAATACTCACTCCTAGTTCTTGGCATGGTGTTTTAAGTTTTTAAGTCTAAAATAAATTGTTTTGTGTTTTTATTTCTATATTTAGTGTTATATTAGCCTAAACAATCCAAAACATCATGACCAAGTCCAAAAGTGTGTGTGTGTGTGTGTGTGAATATATATATATATATATATATATATATATATATATATATATATATAGGATGGGGTTCCTGTACAAAGTGCATTTTTCATACAAAGTGTGAGAAGTCTATATAGGCATTGTGTTTTAAATTTTAGGCATGATGTTTTATGTTCCTTTGGCATAGTATTATATAGAAAAACAAAAAAAATTAACAATTTAAAACACTAATTAATGTATTCTCAACATGCAATCTAAAACACCCTACGAAGATAGTAATCAGTGTGTTTTAAATTTAATGTCTAGAATACATTTGATTGTGTTTTAAATTGTAACGTTTGGTGCTTTTCTATATAAATCAATGCAAAAGGAATCAACAACATTATAGCCAAACTTTAAAACACAATGACCATATAGACTTCTCACACTTTGTACGAAAAATGTACTTTGTACAGGAACCTATACCTATATATAATATACCAAGGGACCATATTTATTTTGATGAGTTTTAGTCAAGGAAAGAAAAGAAAAAACATAGTAATAGAAACTATACTAGATGATTCGTGTAGATGGTTTGTGGTCGTAGGATTTTGACTCAAAACAACACAAATCCGTTAATGAACATCATCCATTAAAAGAGGCTTAATAAAGACAGTAAAACTACGTGACTTTTGCTCCTCTAACAAACCCAACAAAGACAGTAACCGTGATGGTGGCTAAAGGTAGTGGTGGATTCTGGGTTTCAATGGTGGAGGAGAACGGTCGTTTTTGTTCAAGTTCGTCATCTTCGTCTTCGTTTTCCTCCACAGCCGTCGATGTATGCCGGTGAATGTTGTTGGCTCTTCTTCTTCTTTAGTTTCTTCTTCTTTGGTGTAGATCTGAAAAATTAAAATGAGAGATCTGTGTTAGAGAGAGTGTAGCTAAATAGGAAGATCTAGATGTGAGTGAGATAGTGGAGAGAGGGAGAACATGATGATGGATATCTAGAGATCTAGAGATCTAGAGATGAGAGATGAGAAAGGGATGTATAACGTGTGTCAGTAACTATAGAAAAAAGAGAGATGCATAATCTCTAAAATACTCATCTTTTAAAATTAAGAATGGTATACGTGGAAGAACTATAGTCATGCAATGGGGTTTCTTTGGTTTCCTCAAGTAATGGTGGTTTGCAATTTAGAACTGACCTATATATATAGACACACACATGTCAATGTGAGGCTAATTCATTTAATAGAGGCTTATGTCTTTTATAGGTGTGGTCCTAGGTTCAAATCTAAACAACAGTGTATTTGGTGTAAAGTATGGTCGGGGTAACTTTAGCCATTCAAAAAAATATATAAATATACACACAGCATAATTATAAATATATATAAATTAATTAATAAATAATAAATGAAACGAGCCTCAGCTAGGCTCCAACTTTATAAATAGAGCTCGTAACTTGTTCACTAGCTCATAAGTAGAACGAGCTTAGGTGAGCTCAGCCTCTATGAGTAATGAGTGTCATTAACTAGAGATGTAAACGTAATGTTGTCATTTTTGTGTATTTTAATTTGATCCTGCTAACCGAACACTTGAAGTAATTAGGAATGGAGACATGGAGTATGGTATAAGGCAGCAAGGTGTAAACTTAATGTAACTTGAATATGTATTTTAATATAGGCCTTACGCACTTTGTACCATATCTCATAGCTTGGCATTTAAATAACATTTATACGTGACTGGGATTTTCTTGCAGGATGAGATTGAAATAGAGGCAAAGACGTTGCGTGTAGGGAAGGTCGTTGCTGTTTCGACTGTTGAATTTAGAAATAAAAAGACTGGAAAAATATTTGCACAAGGGCGGCATACGAAGTACCTTGTTGTATCAAGTAAATTATGAAATGCAGGCAATCTTCTCATGCAGAAAGAGATTTCCGGCAACATGTCCTTATGTAGGTCTAATTATACTAATATTTTTAATATCTTTTGCAATTCTGTATAAGCGTATAGTGGATATATATGAAGAAATGATAACCATCTACATCTTGTTCATGGATAGATATAAAGTAAAGATGACCATATACATCTTTTTCCTGAGCTGTGATATTTCTAAAGCATTATTTATGTACGGGTTCCATGAACTATGACATTGTTTTGTTTGATGTAGTATGTCCCAACCTACATGCGCTTTATCTTTCAGTTTGAAAATCATGACAGATGTAAAGAATGTGTTTAGAATTTGCATCAGATCCACTATATTTTGTGTGTAAGTCTTTATATGTTAAAATAGTCCTATAGTTGGAAACAATGTTTCACCCTATCTATTTTTTTAATATTGCTTGAAAGTGGTATATAAAAATAGGGAAAAGATCCTGTACAAACTATTTTTTGGTAAGAATTGTGAGAATCAAAGGAGGGTATTATTTTTTTTTATTTTTTTTTTCGAAATTTTTTTCCCATATTGTTAAACATGTATTATAATATTAAAAAAAATTGGTGTAGAGTAATTACGTGTAGAGTAATTACATAATTACTCTAGTGTAAACTAGTGTATTTACTTTAATGACGTAAGTACACTAAAAAATATTTAATTTTTTTTTGTATTATTCATCTATAAAGTATGTTTAAGCACATGGGAAAAAAATTTAAAAAAAAAATAAATTTTTTTACCCCTTTGATTCTCACAGTTTTTACCAAAAAACACTTTGTATTTAATCTTTACTAGTATTATTTAATTAATAATGAGTTTTAGTGTAATTTAATGGATGAAAAAAGTGAACTTGAAGAAGTGAATGCTCTAAGTATATTCCAACCCCTATCCTTGACATCACATTTTCGGCTTTTCCCACCTTTTGTCTTTTACTTGACACAATTTGCCAAATCTCAAGATATGCACCACACTTCCACACCCCACGATTAAATTTTAAACAAAACCTAAAATAAATATAGTTAACTAAATTCTATATAAGACCACAAGGTGTGGTTGCCGCCCCCACCCCTATGCCGCCCCACCACCTGGGCATTTTGGCCCCACCACCATGTTTGGCCCGGCTTAAACGGCAAAATAATGCCGTTGATGCCGCCCCACCACCCATGCCGCCCCTGGGGGGTGGTGTAGGGAGGCCCGGCAAGTGGATGCCACCCCTATGCCGCCCCCCATACCCATTAGTCTAACAACATTTACAATTGTGAACAGTTATAATTATTAATTGGTTCAAATGTCTTCAATTTATTAGTGATAACAATGCATTGTTTTTATTTTCTTTAATTAAGTTTACGTCACTTTGCGTATTGCTTTTTTTTTACTTAGATTTTTTTCTTTAGTTAAGTTTGCCTATTTTCTATTTTATTATTATTATTATTATTATTATTATTTTTGAAAGTTTGTGTATTGCTTTTAATGGAGGTATTATACGACGCCTAGCCTAAAGTCTAAAAAATTTATTTGTCATAAACGATTCAAGTTTATACCCTTAGAGGGCGAAGGATATTAATTGGTTCAAATGTCTTCAATTTATTAGTGATAACAATGCATTGTTTTTATTTTCTTTAATTAAGTTTATGTCACTTTGCGTATTGCTTTTTTTTTTTACTTAGATTTTTTTCTTTAGTTAAGTTTGCCTATTTTCTATTTTTATTATTATTATTATTATTATTATTATTATTATTTTGTAAGCTTGCGTATTGCTTTTAATGGAGGTATTATACGACGCCTAGCCTAAAGTCTAAAAATTTTATTTGTTGTAAACGATTCAAGTTTATACCCTTAGAGGCGAAGGATATATAGGGCCAGGGGTGGCCCTACCCCCTATTTTTTGGCGCAGTACTGGAAATTTACGATTTTCATAGATAAATTGAGTTCGGGTTGAGTCTGGCACCTGTCGATTTGCCACTACGGATTGAAAAAAACTGAGTCTCCCCCCCCCCCCCCCCGCCCCTCCCGATTCGAGAACAAAGCTTCGCCTCGACATACCCCTAAACTTTTATAGATTCATGTTTATGCTCCTAAAGTTTAATAGATTTATAAGTTTAATTCTTTTTACTTATTACTTATTTAACTTATTATAATTAAAGCTAACTTTTAACTCTATACATGTTTACTTAATCATGGTGACAAACCTAATTGTTTATTATTTACCTTCTTATAATTAAAACTAACTCTTAACTTTAAACATGCTTATTTAACCATGTTGATTGCCTACTTTTACCGTCGTTTAGATTAACACCTGCATAGTCTATAATAATTTAAACAATTTAGGATTTTATTTTAACCAATCACAAAATTGATTTGGTCTAAATAGACATGCAGATACCAAATTGCAACTTCACTTATACCCTATTAAAATAAAGTTAGGCTTTAAACTTCCAATTGAATCGAATACAAATGGAAGCCATGAAATTCATCAAAAATGAGCATGAATCGAACATAAAAACAATATCTTTGTGATATACTGGGGAAATTTTATATGCTTTCAGTTTGTCCACGCAACTTATCATCCTCAGCATGTCCCTTCCCACCGCCTATACGACAACGGAACTAATGAAAAAACAAATAATTGGTGTTCTTTCATGACACAAAAAAAAAGTTACCCAAACAATGGGGATTTTGTTAAATAAAGGGGGCGAATTCATGTCCCTATACGACAACGGATTGTAGTTTTTTTTCGGATCGTGCTTGTTTACAGTAAACTTGGCCGAAAATTTGCATCGATGATAGCGGTGGTGGAAAATAAAGGGGTCGAATTCAGGAAGGGGGAGGGAACCACCCAACCCCCTGATTTCTTTTCGAAATGACCGACAAGTAGGGCTACAAACGAATTGAATGAACTGTTGATAATGTGTTTGTTAAGAAAATAATGTGTTTACGAACTGTTGATAAATACTTAATGAATGAGATTTTTTGCTTGTGTTCATTTGTTGGGGAAATAAACGTGTTCATATTCGTTTGTGTTTGTTTGTTAATTTTATGTATAAGACAAAAGTGAGCGTAAAAAACTCAAATGAAAAAAAGGAACACAAACTAACATGTATCAAAATTCGAATTAAATCGGTATCATTTATCACAAACATTACTTGGGTCTACCCAAAATATATTAACCCAATTATACAAACATACTTGATATAATTTTGATAACGTAATACTATTTACATATAACATTGTGTCGTTATAGCACAAAATTATCATATTAAACTTAAAGCACTCATTTAATCCAAAAATATTCTTGAAGTCCTTATTATTTTTTTTTTGAACATTCACTTTCATTAACAACGGCTAGCACTCAAAACAAGTACCGCCAACTCAATCATACAAATACAATGGGTACTTTGACCATTCTTTCCAACCAATATCCTTACATTTAGATCTATACATAGAAACGCCTTGGATTTAACTTCTGACACAACCTCCATCACCTTTCTATCCTTTCCTTGAAATATCTTTAAGTTCCTCGCCTTCCATATAGCCCAAGCCGTTATCATCACTATGCCTCGAACAAACTTTTTCCTCCATTTCCCGGCGTGGACGTTATTATATAGTGACAAAAGGTCATCAAAGTCGTAAGCATAAAATGGTTCCAATTTGCACCAATTACATATCATACTCCACACCCCATATGCGTAACCACATCCAACCATCAAATGTGTCGTATCCTCTGAAGTCCTTATTTAATCCGCCCAAAATAATAATTAATCAAAATAAGTGAAGTAATATTATATATAATACAATAATATTTATTAAATAACCTATTACTAGGAATTTTGAAGTACTTAAATTAAAAATAAAAATAAAAAACTTAATGAACTATCAATCATAAATGAAAACGTTACCGAACGTTTAAGAACATAAATGAACGAACTCGACTTCTGATAGTGTTCGTTCCTTTATTAAACGAATGAACACAAACGAACTTCTCATTGAACGGTTCACGAACTGTTCGTCAAATGTTTGGTTCGTTCTCCTATTGGCAAGTAACACTACAAGAAAAAATAAACTTTCTTGACGCGCATGTGTCATCTTTTAATGACACACATTAATGACACTTTTTTATGACACACATTTATGACACTCTTTCATGACACACTTTTATGACACTCTTTTTTGACATGTATTTACGATATACCTTTATGACACTCATTTTGCGTGTCATGCTTTTTTACCTAAAAAAAATTCTGCAAAATAACTAGTAACCCTGGATTTATATTTATATTTATAATAACAAAATCAATAAATTACATATTAAAACTGCATTTATTATATATACCACAAAAAAATCCATTACAATATAAGCATTTATCGAATCCTACAACAAGTATTAACGGTTACAAAAATATTGTGTCAATACATTACGTTAGTCTATACCTAAACATACAGATCACTTGAAAATGAAGGTTACGGCATAACTTGACCATTCTTCACGACTAACATCAATATCCGCATCCGTGTAAACATCTACTCCTCCCCCAACCCGAGATAACAATTAAATTAATAAGATGAAGGTTAAGGTTCATGATGGTTTTAGTTTCAAAAAAACAAGGGTGGCTAGAATTTGACTCGACCAACTTACATAACGTTAATTGAAGCAAGTACCAAACAATACACCAGCAATATTACAAACACTTGGTGTGCACAACAATTACCAAACAATGAACCAAAAACGAAGCAAATGACTATGATCTAATCAAATACGGAACAGATAGGAAGCATTCAATCGAACTAGACTCAAAAAGCTTTCCATCCATATAAGATGCGCCCGAAACGGAAAAACGGTTGATTTTATATGCTCTTTATAGAACAGTCCAAAATCTGGACAAAAGCTGAAAATTCAGCTCAAAACCACTTTGACCCAAACTGAATTCAATTCTTTTAATCAATCCAAAATCTGGACAACATGCCTGTTATCGATAAGATAGGAAGCATTCAATTGAACACGTCGCGTGCTTTGTAACTCAAGTATCTCCATCCCAAGGAGTTTCATCCGGGCTGCAACAAAAACAAAACCAGCCAGTAACAAAATCAATAATCTGTATAAATTAGTCCTAGTTGATATATGATGGTCAAGTTTTTATTTAAGTGTAGAATGTCACACCCTCAAATTTCCACTGCGGGGTTTATACCGCGAGACGCATGACATACCAGGATCCCATAGCCATAAGTCATATGAATGAACTCTAAATGCCCAAACCATTTAGTTCGTTTTCAAAAATCAAGTTTAGTTAAGCTGCGGAAGCGTAAACCAAATTTAAACCTTTTAGAAACCATGCGCAAAACAACGCGCCCAGATTAAAACCATATGAAAGAAAATGTAAAAGCATAATATGTAATTTAGGTGTATGCCCAAGACCCTAAATGCAGTGAAGTGTGCAGTGCTTTCTAATCCTGGCACCGGAAGCTAACTACCTGCAAAAGCATGTAAATCGTGGGTCTACAAACAATGCTGGTGAGTTCACTAAGTAGAGTAAATGAGTATGTAACTGCGCTGGTTTCCAAAACCATGTAAACAAGTAATTGAGTTGGTTCCAAGAACCGTGTAAACACTAGTTCATTGCATGTCAAGGGTAGCTAACCCATTCATGATAACTAACACCGATATACCGAACTGCTGATGTACGTGTAGCCACAAATGTGAGCCGCATGCCTTACATCATTGCCTATCAACAATGATAAAATCTGTTAAGTTATAGTTCACTCCCGCACTCCCCGAGCCGGTGTAAGGTTTGTCAGACCTAATAGCGCTATCAACTAATAACCCGCTTGCCATAACCCGGCAACTCATTCGGTATGTGAAGGACTTACAGATGATAGAGTTGGTTTAGTTCGTCAAGGACACAGTTTGCGAACTAGCAAAAACCAACCCACACAAGGATCCATAGCATCCCAACCCGGGATGTGTAAGTAGTCCCAAACCGGACTAGAAAGTAGTAGTCCCAACCCGGACTAGAAAATAGTAGTCCCAACCCGACTAGAAAAAGTTAATTACGTTGTCTCAACCCGAGACGCATGCTTTTGAGAAAAGAGTAGTGAAACTCACCTTAGGTTGCACGTGAATGATCCAAATCCCTCAAACAGTAACGAGCTACCAACTCCCTATTACAAGTGTCACTAGGTGAGTATACGTGCATACCAACACATCATGCAATTTGTTTGTCCAAAACTTCTAAAGTTCAAACCGTGTAGTGACACCTAATGACTCTACATGCACAAGTAAGTCCTACGTATCCCGTTGGTGATCATATTGATTATTATCAGTTTAATACCTCATACACATCTCATATAAGTATTCATGCAAGTTCATGCCAAATACATACCATATAAGACTCCAAATAGTCACGTAAAATATGAATAGTTTTAAATCTTGATTGGTTCTTTTTTTTCCACATTTCTTCTTCTGATCCAATTCATTTTCAACTTTACAGTTAAGTCTCTTTATTTTCATTAAAGTTATTTAACGGTTTGTATGTTTCAATATATTATTTCATCTCAATATGTTTGGCAAAACATAGCTTTAGTTAAAATTGAATTTTATAAAGGTCTTACAAATTTATTGTTTATTAAAGTTTTTTTATTAAATTAATAACTAATATATTGTATATATTTTTTAAAAAAAAATATAGAAATTGATAACTTTTAACTCTATACATTTTATTTAACCATATTGCTTGGTATTTTTACTGCCGTTTAGATTAAACTTAAATGGTTTACATTAACCCTTTAATATACCAAAGCTAACTTTAACTTTAGACGTATTTACTTAAGCATGATGATTGTTTATTTTCACCATTGTTTAAATTAAACTTTATATGTTAATAACTTTCTGTTGTATACATCAAATGCGAACTACGAAACCGTTTACGAAGCGCGGGTTAAACACTAGTTTTAACAACATGAGGGAAAGTCTCACTATAATTGATAAATGAATTAAACTCACAAGAACTACTTATATACAAACTAAGAAGCAGCTTGTTGCTTATCTGCCTACTATTGTGATGTAATTTTAGCTTTTATGGAATGCAATTATTGTTCTTAAAAAAACAGACAAAAATCGAATTGCGAAACATCTTAAAACGTATGAAATGAAGATAAAACTTAAAGCAAAAGAATTCCGGTCTTTTGAGTCTTTGACCCAAAGTACATTTTCTTTTAATCCTATGGCATGCCTATACAAAGGAGTTCAAAATCTAAATATAAATTCAAAAATGTCACTAAGGTCGTAACAAACTACATAAAACACATGTTTATGTGAAAACAGTTAACGGAAAAAAAAAATTACGAGTGCTTTGGAAGACACTTACACTCTGTTCCAGAGTTTTATTTAAGGGGGAAGAGAAAGGATTGAGAAAACATGTCAAGAGTTAAAAGCTAGGTTTAACTATAATAGGTTGAATAAAAAGATAATTAAATTTATTACATGGTATATTGAAGAATGAAGAGTAAATATAAACCATGCAAGCTTTAATTTAAATAGTGTTGCAGTGGGGATGTGGTGAGAGTTTAATTAGTATCGCACACTAGAACAAGGATAAAATGTCCAAAAAAAGTCGTAAAATTAACCAAAATAATATCTACATGTGTTTGGTTCGTAATAGCTGCAATTCGACTCTAAACATAAAAAAGTAATGACAAAAAAGTATGTCATAATTTAAACAAACCGTAATCGTACACCAGTATCAACCGCGCAAAAAAAAATCGCATTCAAATGCCTATAAAAATAAACACGTTATAAATCACGTGTCGTAACGCGGAAATGTTAACATTAGAAATAATATAAAATTAATAGACGTAATAAAAGAATAATGAAATTATAATATAAAAATATTATAGACTTTAACAATAAAAATGAAATAAAAATGATATATGTATAATATATAATAATAAAATCCTAATAAAAAATAACACACGGCTGACCAATCGTGAATTACAACTATTTACGCGATTGATTTTGTTAGTCAACCCGGGATGTGTAAGTAGTCCCAAACCGGACTAGAAAGTAGTAGTCCCAACCCGGACTAGAAAATAGTAGTCCCAACCCGGACTAGAAAAAGTTAATTACGTTGTCTCAACCCGAGACGCATGCTTTTGAGAAAAGAGTAGTGAAACTCACCTTAGGTTGCATGTGAATGATCCAAATCCCTCAAACAGTAACGAGCTACCAAATCCCTATTACAAGTGTCACTAGGTGAGTATACGTGCATACCAACACATCATGCAATTTGTTTGTCCAAAACTTCTAAAGTTCAAACCGTGTAGTGACACCTAATGACTCTACATGCACAAGTAAGTCCTACGTATCCCGTTGGTGATCATATTGATTATTATCAGTTTAATACCTCATACACATCTCATATAAGTATTCATGCAAGTTCATGCCAAATACATACCATATAAGACTCCAAATAGTGACGTAAACATCCCTTACACAATCTGCGTTTTCAGGGCAGATTGTACGCTGTGAAAAACGAATTATTTAAAATACTTAACGAACGAATTAAACTCCCAAATTTTTACTGAATATTCATTGGGATTCATTTGATAACCCATATTTTTGTTTTATCTCACAACCAAATACAAAAATTATTAAAATTCGTACAACACAGCTATGTCCAGAAAATTTCCACAGCAAGTCAGTTTAGTAGAAAAAATCTCAAAAATTGTGTATTCACCCAAACGAGGTGAATTCAATTGGAAAAGCCAAGTTTTTCCAATGTTGACCTACTGTCCAAAGTTCATAACTTAACCCTTTGTAAATCTCGAGTTATGACCGTAAAATCATGAATACATATCAAAACAAGTCCAAAACGCATGATTTTGGACTTTTTGAAAAGCTAACACCATAAGTTATGTTTTAGGATTAGAAAACAATCAGATTACACCTTTTAATCACTCTATAAACAGCCCTACAATTCGTCACAATGAATCTGTCAGCAAATCAGAATTTTATCAACACGACTCTTATAAACCCTAATCATTCTCAATACCTTATAATCTTGCAATAACTTCATATTAACACAATAACATTCATATTATCACGTTTAATCTCAGGTTTTTACGTACCATATACTCTAGATATGATTTCTATCAACAATATTCATCAACACTTTCAACAAACATCATAAACATTCAACATACATTGATTTGCGATTCTAGCATGTATACTTCCTAAAGTTTTTATAATTTTTCCAGCCTAAAATCACATCATTTAACATTTAAAACGCATACCTTGAATTGCTAGAGTGCCTAGAATCACAAGATAGCACCCGAAATTGCTTGAACTAGTGCAAAATTGATGAAGATTGAGATTGAAAGGTGATTGTGGGGGGTGCTCTTATTCACGGCGCAAGGGGTAGGGTTTAGGGTTTGTTTTGTTTTTTTTTTTTATAAACAAAACACTAAGGTTAGGATTATGGGCCAAGGTTTCGGGCTCTAGTGATTTTATCTGATAAGCGAGCCCAATAGCCCTATCTAACTCTCGAGATTAATCCCGACAATAATAATCCTACCAACTCATATAAATCTATTGTTTTATCAATTCATATTATTTTTTTACCCTAAATGCACATATCTCATAACGTTTACGTACAAGTTAACTAACACGCAGTAGTTCACATAAGCATGCAATTCACGTACACGTGTTATTCCACATTAATCAACATCCAATCATTCATATAATCATGCATGCCTAACAAATCACCAACGTTCGGGATACAGGATTCGTGTGTGCGTCAAGACAATTATTTTTCCTAATTATAACGTACGTTAATGTCGCCTAACATGTGTTATTGTTACATAACATCCTGAAGGACCTGTTTAACTAACCCTAGCTAAGTGTTTAACCACGTATGATTATGGAAATTAACTAGAGTTCAGTAAAAGAGTTAACATGAAAATGCGGGGTGTCACATCATCCCCAAGTTGAAAAGAATTCCGTCCCGAAATTCAGCAAGTAAACAGTAAAGTCAGCTAAAAAAAATGTGTGCTTGGTTCCCGGATGTCACATCATCCCCAAGTTGAAAGGAATTTCGTCCTGAAATTCACTTTGAGATAGTTGCTTTACGTTTAGTGTTTGGTTTATGCATAGTTTCAGGTTCAGTAAAGAGATGTGGGTATTTAAGCCGCATTTGATCAATGCGTTCCCACGTGTATTCCGGTCCTAGACGGGAATTCCATAGTACCTTAATAATAGGTATAGTGTTTTGTCTGAGTTTCTTGACGCCCCGCTCAAGAATCTCCACCGGTTCTTCCACGAACCGTGGCTGATCGTCCACCTGGATCTCCTCCCGTGGCACTACCAGTATTATATCAGATAAGCATTTCTTCAGATTAGGTACGTGGAATACATTGTGCACCCCACTGAGTTCATCAGGCAGGATTTACCTGTAAGCTACTGGACCAAACTTTTTGACAATCTCGAATGGTCCTACATATCGCGGGTTCACTTTCCCCGTTTTCCAATGCGTATCACCCCCTTCCAAGGTGACACCTTCAATAGAACCTTGTCCCCAACCTGGAACTCCAAAGGTTTCCTACGCTTATCAGCGTAACTTTTCTGTCGATCACGAGCAGCAGCCATCCGATTTCTGATTTGCACTATCTCCTCAGAAGTTTCGTGCACAAGTCCGGGACCTGTTAGCTGGCTATCCCCAACTTCAGTCCAGCAGATGGGAGACCTACACTTGCGTCCATAAAGTGCCTCTAAAGGCGCACACTGTGTTGAAGTGGGGCAACTGTTGTTATACGAGAATTCAATCAAAGGCAAGTGCTTATCCCAACTGTTGCCAAAACCCACCACGCACGCTCGTAGCAATCTTCCAATGTTTGGATGGTTCGTTCACTCTGTCCATCCGTCTGTGGGTAATAGGTTGTGCTCATATCTAAGCGAGTTCCCAAAGCGTTTTGGAGAGTAGTCCAAAAATGAGAAGTGAATCGCGTATCGCGATCAGATATAATAGAAGTAGGCACCCCCATGCCTAGAGACTACCTCCTTGACGTAGAGATTTGCTGGTTTCTCCAGCGAGTCCATTTCCTTTATTGCCAGAAAGTGTGCCGATTTGGTTAAACGATCCACGATAACCCAAATCATGTTATGGCCCATTGGCG
The DNA here is from genome assembly GCA_030844895.1 of Ambrosia x helenae. Classification (NCBI taxonomy): domain Eukaryota; kingdom Viridiplantae; phylum Streptophyta; class Magnoliopsida; order Asterales; family Asteraceae; genus Ambrosia; species Ambrosia x helenae. The sequence goes on from CM061233.1 coordinate 84,675,542, forward strand.
TTTTAGGAAGCTTTGTGATAAAATCCATAGAAATTCCGTCCCATTTCCACGTAGGGATTTCTAGTTGCCGGAGTAGGCCTGAAGGTTTCTGATATTCAATCTTAACCTTCGCACAAGTCAAGCACTTACTAACATAAGTGGCTATTTCAGCTTTCATGTTTGGCCACCAGTAAAGAGTTTTAGGATCTTGGTACCTCTTGTCCGAAACAGGATGTACCGAATATTGAGAGGTGTGAGCTTCATCGAGCACCAGTTGTCTGAGATCCCTAAAACGTGGTGTCGAGACTCGATTCATAAAGTATTGAAGACCATCCGTCTTCCGTTTCAAGTGCTTATCCGCACCATGTAAAGTTTCAAACCCGATGTTTTCTTCTTTCAAAGCCTCGCCCTGGGCTTCACGTATCTTATCAGGAAGATTAGAATGTACGGTAAGTTGTAAAGCTCGCCCTCGTTTGGGTTTCGTTTCCTTACGACTGAGGGCATCAGCTACTACGTTAGCTTTCCCTGGATGATACTTGATGGCACAGTCATAATCATTCAGAAGCTTGACCCATCGACGCTGTCGCATGTTCAGCTCCTTTTGATCGAATATGAGTTAGAGGCTCTTGTGATTAGTGAATATCGTACACTTCGTCCCATAGAGATAATGCCTCCAGATCTTTAGAGCAAAAACCATTGCTCCCAGTTCCAAGTCATGGGTGGTGTAATTCTTCTCATGAACCTTTAATTGACGTGAGGCATACGCGATCACCTTATCACCCTGCATCAGCACACACCCTAACCCTTGGATAGACGCATCACAGTACACCACGAGGTCCTCTGTACCCTCAGGTAGTGATAGTATAGGTGCACTGCAAGGTTTCGACTTTAATAATTGAAAAGAAGATTCTTGGGCATCTCCCCACTTGTAAGTAATACCCTTCTGTGTCAAAGCAGTGAGGGGTTGAGTGATCTTAGAGAATCCGTCAATGAATCTGCGATAATATCCCGCAAGACCAAGAACTGGTGCACCTCTGTAGGAGTCTTAGGAGCCTCCCACTTTTAATAGCATCAATCTTGGCGGAATCGACATGTATACCTGCCTCGTTAACCACGTGTCCTAGAAATTGGACTTCTCGAATCCAGAAGTCGCATTTAGAGAATTTTGCATACAAATGCTCATTTCTCAAGAGTTCCAAGATCAGCTGCAGATGTTGCTCGTGCTCTTCCCTACTCTTGGAATAAATCAGTTTGTCATCTATGAACACTATGACGAATTTGTCCAAACAAGGCTTGCACACGCGGTTCATTAGATCCATGAACACAGCCGGTGCATTGGTTAGCCCAAATGGCATCACCAAAAACTCATAATGTCCATAACAAGTTTGAAAGGCTGTCTTCGCCACATCCTTCTCTCGGACTCTCAGTTGATGGTATCCTGACCTCAAGTCAATCTTAGAATAGAAACTCGACCCTTGAAGTTGGTCGAACAAGTCATCAATACGAGGCAAGGGTAGCGGTTTTTAACCGTTACTTTGTTCAACTTCCGATAATCAATACACATGCGGAAACTCCCATATTTCTTCTTAACAAAAAGAACTGGAGCTTCTCATGGCGAAGACTAGGTCTAATAAAGCCCCTATCCAATAGCTCTTGGAGTTGGGTAAACAGTCCTTGAAGTTCGCCTAGTGCTAGGTGGTATGGTGCGTGTGCAATTGGAGCTGCCCCAGGTACAAGATCAATTTGAAACTCCACTTAACAAACAGGCGGAAGTCTAGGTAGTTCCTCTGGAAAGACATCTGGGAAATCTCGGACTACTGGGATGTCCTCAATCTTAGTTTCAGTTTCAGTTTCAGCTCGAGTGTCAGATATGTTAGCCAAAATGGCTGGATAGCCCTTACGAATACACTTCTGGGCTCTCAAGAGAAGATGATGCCCACCATGGCACCACCATGATCACCCTGTATAAAAGTTCTCCACCTGGGAGAGGGACACGAACAATCTTCTCCCGACAGAGAATTTCAGCGGGATGCTTGGACAACCAGTCCATGCCAACCACGAGATCAAAGCTTCCAAGGGTGATAGGTAAATTGTTGATGGCAAATGATTGCCCATCCAACCCGAGCTTACAGTCACAATGGGTGTGGGTTACCTCAACAGGCTTCCCATCAGCTAGCTCTATGGTGTACGGGGTATCAAGAAGAGTAGGAACCATCCCTAGTTGTTTGCTAAGTTTCGATGACACAACACTATAGTCCGCACCAGTACCATATAAAATAGAAGCAAGAGTGTCGTACCCGACAAGTCATTGTTATCAGTCCTAGCTTCCCCAGAGCCATTCACAATTGCTATTCCACGATCCCCATTGTTGTTGTTGCCGTTGTTGTTGTTGAAGGACCTATACCTCACACTATCCACGTTCTCTTGCTATCACAAAAAGTAGAAGGTGAAGCGCCATGCTTCGGAAAAGTACCATGCTCAACAGCCTAGTTAGTGTGTTTGCGAGCCAGTTGAAAGATTTGTTAGATTCTGGGTAGGTGAGCTGTTGTAGCCAAGCCACGAATCTTTTGGGACCCACCCTTTTGGTATGAAATTCGGTCCGCTGGTAATGTAGGTTAAATAGATTTGAGCACAAAGTATCTAACTCCCGTAGCTTGGTAGTGTAGGCGTCGATCTCAGATCCATCCGTCAAATTTCTAGATTTCATCATAGGGTGCAACGTTCTCCATCCAAGTATCTGTAACTCATTGAGTGTGCATGTAGCATACATTACCCCATCCTGCCCGGGTCAAATGCGCATGGAAATGACTTATACTATCGAAGCAATCAGACGGTCTCCTTCAGTTCCGTTAGAGTTATCGAGGTTTACGACCAATAAAAGGCTTGAAAATATGATGGTAGGTTGTTGTTGTGGCATGTGCGTTCAAGGAATAAGAAAGTTCAAATGTGGAAGTCAGGGAAACGAATGATTTATCAAGATGGATCTTTACTAGCTTGGAAAGATGCGAGGGTTTCAACCACCCTATCGTTGATCATAAAAACTCAGTCTTATCTAAGATAGTAAAGGAAAAAGAAAGAAAAGATAGGTAAGAAAAGGTAAGAGCCAATCGTCGCCACGCTCTGTCTTAGATAGTAGATCATTCATCCTCACTTTCCTTGTGCTCGTCCTGCTCAGGTTCCCCTTCCATCCCTTATCCTTCCTCTTTCGCGATGTCAATGTTATATGGTTCTCATCACGTACAGTCTCCTTCTCCGGTCCTGTGTAAGTCAGCTTAATGGCCAACAACACCCTTTGTTCCTCCAATTGTGACTGTCAGTCACTAGTAGATTTTTTCTTCCTTTGAGATGTTGCACTGCATCGCAGACCTTCGTAACTCACCAAGAGTGTGTGTAACAAGCCCCAATCTAATGTGTTCCCATGAATCTACCATATACTTATGAGTAACAGGGATATGCAGTCATACGTCCGCCCGTTCATACTAGGTGTAAGGTACGAAAGTAAAAAATAAGTTCTATATGTGTAACCCAGTTCCGTTTGAATTTCAAATGGAAGTAAGAAAGATCAAGTAACAAGGAACAGAAACTAATTGTCTCCTTGCTCAATGAAAAAGGATAAGTCTCGGTATTTGAATTTCTTCACAGTTGATTTGGTTTGATGGTATCAAGTCATGCGCATCGTGCAGCTTTCCTGTGTACGTGCGCCACAACGCTCGCAAGGGCTTTCTCCCCTGTACAATTGTTGTTTCCTCATCCACGAGGTTTGTTAGGATACTACTCCCAGTAATACGCCACCTGGTGTAACCCTGGGTTCCCACCATTGACGTGTTCAGAATTAGGTCTAGAACTAGAAGATAACATATCTCCCGAAATCATATGTCGTAGATAAATGTAGCTAAAAGCTAGTTGTGCACTTACGTTGTGAGTGTACTTATGCTATGATGATTATAGACTAGACTCAACATGCAGTCCTAGTTCACTATAACCAATGGCTCTGATACCAATCTGTCACACCCTCAAATTTCCACTGCGGGGTTTATACCGCGAGGCGCATGACATACCAGGATCCCATAGCCATAAGTCATATGAACGAACTCTAAATGCCCAAACCATTTAGTTCGTTTTCAAAAATCAAGTTTAGTTAAGCTGCGGAAGCGTAAACCAAATTTAAACCTTTTAGAAACCATGCGCAAAACAACGCGCCTAGATTAAAACCATATGAAAGAAAATGTAAAAGCATAAAATGTAATTTAGGTGTATGCCCAAGACCCCAAATGCAGTGAAGTGTGCAGTGCTTTCTAATCCTGGCACCGGAAGCTAACTACCTGCAAAAGCATGTAAATCGTGGGTCTACAAACAATGCTGGTGAGTTCACTAACTAAAGTAAATGAGTATGTAACTGCGCTGGTTTCCAAAACCATGTAAACAAGTAATTGAGTTGGTTCCAAAAACCGTGTAAACACTAGTTCATCGCATGTCAAGGGTAGCTAATGTAACACCCCAAAATTTATAAATCGTATTTTATGATAATATAAGCACACGTGGCTTTTAACTAGAAAATACTTGGCAAAAGTGGAGGGACTAAACCTGCCAAAGCCTTAAACTTGACTTGTAGGCTTGAATAAAATGCAGGGAATATGTTTTGCCTGCTCATAACTCACAATCCAAACACCCTCTTGCAAACCAAACCCTAAAAACTCATAAACAAGCTTGAATCAAGTTCAATTCAAGGGGCTTTTGCTTGGGATAGCAAGAAATCGGACCTACTAACCTCGTGTAATCAGTAGGTAACTCTTGTTTCATCATATTTGATGTATTATAGCTTTCATGGAAATGTTGATAATCTAGGGTTTATATCAAAGTCGAATTGGGTGTTGGGGAAGGTGTCTCTAGTGCAAGGAAACCTTATTCCCAACAAATCTTTGTTGAATTGATGCTAGTTTATCAAATGGAGTGAAATCCCTAAGATAACTTGGTGGGTATTGATGGGTATGAGCAACATGTGTGCTCATACGCTAAAATGAGTATTTTAGAACTAAGAAGGTGAACTTGGGTTGTCAAATTGTCATCGTATGATGAATCAAGGCTAAATACTTTATTGATAGGCAAATGGCTCATAAACCACCCAAAATTATAGTCTTGATAATTCATGCCCACCAAGTGTTTGTTAAAATGTCCAAATGAATGAATTTGGACTAAAACTCGATAAATGTGTTGAACATGATACGTAAAAAAAAAGGTTGATTGATCATGTGTAACCATGTTATTAATTATGATCCTAACCACCTAGGTGGATTACAATCTACTAGGTAGTAAAAAGAGGGGCTTCGGGAGGCCTAGAATCAAAGGAATCTCGGGTTGAGGTAAAGTGGAAGCACGCATAAGGTAAGTCACTCGATGACTTAATTCTTAATATGTCTCTAGTATGTTTATATGCTTAATTATACCTTTGTATATGCATTTCGGAATTAGACATTGTAATGTCACAAAAAGAAGCATAAATACGATACACGATTCATAGAAGATTGCCTTAGATGAATGATGTTAATATCCTATTTAGACTATCGGGTCAATTGGGTAAAAATGCTAGATAGACAATAGCTTAGGCCATGAGTTAACCTTAAGCCGGTAACGAAATCGTGCTAGTTGCTTGAGTGTATTCATAGGCTCAATGTTATCTACCTCAAGCTAGTCTAGAAGCAAAAAGGGCGCGAGCCAAGGTAAGTCATAACTATGACTTTGTAGGATATATATATACATATATGCTCATGTTGGGTGTATAAATCATGGGTATATCTTTAGATGAGATGAGATTGTGATTTCCAAGGGTCATAAGAAAACATCGTGTTTAGATCACGTTGCAAGTCATAGAGACCGAGCGAACAAGACCGAGAGAAATGGCACATGTGGCCATGGACACGAGGCATCGCAAACCCGGTATAAATGACTTGGGCGGAGGTCACCTAGTCGAGTTAAGGCTTGATAAGCATAGAAAAATCATTACTAGGCCTTGGAAATCATAAAATCTTAAAAACTTGGATGTATGCAAAAGTTAACGGGTCAACATATTGATGGACATATAATTCAGGGTTCTTGGGTTAGAAACCGAACAAGGAATCTAAACATATCTTTAATCATGTAAGAAGTACGTATTATGACCCATTAACAAGTCCCAAGAATCCCCGTAAATGGCCTTGAAGCTGCACTAAAAGTGTAGCTTGGTGCAAGAAAAAGGCTAGTTTCTAACAGCAGGTTTACCCGCCCGGGTAAAACACTCACCCGCCCGGGTAAAGGTTCTGATAAAAAAAGGGTAGTTTATAACAGCAGGTTTACCCGCCCGGGTAAAACACTTACCCGCCCGGGTAAAGGTTATGTAAAAATAAAAACTTCATTTTATTATTCTTTCAAAGATCCGAACTGATGATGATCAAGAATTGAACAAAGATTCGAACGCACAAGACTCGTCCGCTTCCGCAACTTTTGAGCTAAAAGGGTTATAAACTTAGTTTTGGAAAGTGCCATTGAAAACATTTTCGCTATTAAAATCATCGTACGTATGTTTAAACCATGAGATACATGTGCAAATATTTTGTCAAAAACTCGTTGAGCTCTTAATGACGAAATCTCAAACTTTCAAATTAAGTTTATTAACTCGTAAATCTTCTCATAATACCTCTTTAAACGGGGTGGGTCTTACAAGTGGTATTCAGAGCCCAAGGTTAAACGAGTCTAAGCGTTCGGTTCAAGTATGATCATCAATCCGGTAAGTAATTCACTTCCAAAATGTAATAATCTTGTCAAAAACGATCTATATCATGATTGAACACGAGTCAATCAGAAACGAACTAAGGGAACAGTGTACTAGACACTAACACCCAAGAAACACACCGATTATACGGTCATGGTGGGTCAAGGCTCAGCCGAACCAAGAATTGGAAGACGTGATTGTATGGTTAAGACTGTACAATCGATTAAAACACAAATAGCTTAATAACGCGTGTATACGAAAATGTATTACACAAACAAAGAAGAATGTTTTTATTAAACAAGATGCATGACCAGAAATTGCTCACCTGGAGAGTACCTTGGTGATCGTGATAAGATCATCGTGCCATGTGTGGATTGCTTACCTTGGCCAGGTAAGTGTTAAACACATGGTGCGGTGGACTTCTCGTGATCTACATGTCTGCCTTTCACGTGACAAGGATTGGGTTAGGGGAGAAAGGCAAATGAACCTCTTCAAGAATATACATATATATATATATATATAATTCGTGAGGTATTGCCAAACATTTAAGAGGCCGGGTAGACCGGGTTTGTGAAACCAATGCATAAACAGCCCGTGGGGCCGTAGAGCCAGAGGTATTACCAAAACGGTTACACGGACCAAGCTAAGATTGAACCTTAACTAAAGGTTAACTGGTAAATTGACTTGAACCTTAATCAAGGTTGGGTCATAAACAGATTCAATTCGTAACCAGACTTGAATCTTAATCAATGGTTAAGTCGTAAACACACTCAAATCTTAGTTAAGAGTTAACACGCAAATAGACTTGAACCTTAGTCCAAGGTTAAGTCCTAAATACATTCAAACCATAATCAAAGGCCAATTTCCTAAATGGATTTGGACCTTAACCAAAAGGTTAAACAATGATCACCTTGAGATATGATCGAGAATTTACTCGTAAGTAGACTTTAACTTTAATTAAAGGATCAAGTCATAATCACATTCGAACCTTAGGGAGAGGTTAAACTGTGAGGAAACATGAACCTTAATCGAAGGTTAAGACATAATCGAATTCGAACCTGGATGGGGAGTCAATCAAGCAGTAAAAGTCGAACCTTAACGAAAGGTTAAATCATAAATCAATATGAACCTCATCTAAAGGGTAAAACTTTTAACGAGTCTAAACCGTACTCGAGAGGTTAACTCGTATTCCAACATGAACCTCGTACTAAGGTAAAACAAAAGCCAAGATTCGGGCTAAGCTCAGGGTTAAGTTATACTTAAACTTGACTCGTAATAAATGGAAGTCTACGGGCAAATGTGAACTATGCGTCACACTAATCATAATGAATTCATGGAAACCCACGGGCAATTGTGAACTAAGTATCACACTAAATCATAATGATCCACGAAAGTTCATGGGCAACCAAGAACTACGCGTCTCGCTAAATCTGGATGCAAACGAGAATAAAACCACATGGGGCCAGCGTGAATTATGATTCACACAAACTTGAGCTAAAAACATGGTCTTATACCATAAAAAGATGTGTTAAATAAAAGAAGGAATTAAACGCTAAATAAAAAGGGGGATCGTAGAAGACTCTGGAAAACGGAGGTGCATCCGCACCAGAGGAACGATCCTAGCCTCAAGCAAGGATCGTATGAGAGTAAACGATGAATGATGGGATCTATTAAAGACATGCCAAAAACAAATGATGCGAGATAAATCTCTTGGGCCTTAACATGTGATGAATGAACATGAAATCTAAACTCTAAATCATATAGATGGTTGTGAATCATAGATATGAAGGCAATGCCTTCATAATAAACCAAACGCAGCCTGCCGATTCACTATGAATACGAATACTAAGTAAAGAAAACATAAGTAATAGACTTCTGTGACTAAACATGGTAACGTAACACCATGAAACACAAATGAGTGAGAACCATTTTGAGAAACGTTGAATTGATCTATGGGTCAATAAGTCTTAAGGGACATAAATAAACAGAAACGGATCATAGTTCAGTAACGGGCCTTACAAGGCTAGACCAATAAAGGAATTGCCTTGGATCCAAAGTGTTCCGAGGAATTAAATAAAAACATAATCCGGAAGGGGACGTGAAAACGGGATTTTATATACGAAGTAATACCTAGATAACTAAAAGAGTCGGAAGACTCGGGTTAAATCTCAAATAAGATGCTTGCAAGAGCTCGAAATATAAATTTGAAAGGCGGGATAAGAAAGGGTCACGAACCCTATGCTAATTCTTTTGATAGGATAAAAATCCTAAAAGCCCGAGGCATTGGGGCAAAAGATAATAGGTGATCAATCGCCTAGAATTTATTTCTAATAAGAGCGAAATATACTAAATTTCGGATTAGATAAAACCAATGTGAGATAAAGAATGCATGAGACAGGCGCAGTGCGATCTGAGGTATTATATGGAGGATTCCATGGAATATTCTAACTCTAAATGAGTAATGCGAAATACTGGCCTAGCACTAAACTAGGACATATGCACGTTGTAAGATCCCACATCAGTTGGGAACGGGAAACAACAACTTCTTTATAAGGGGTGGGATACCTTCTCTGTCGTACGTGTTTTGGCAAGTCCTTCGGGGGTGAGACCAATGCAAAACCGTGAGCTTGGTCACAGTCTAATACAGCTGGCCGGGAAAAGCGGACAACATACGATACGGGTTACCTTGGGCTATTACAGCCTGTTAAACGAAAGTTGGACTTTTATAAATTCCCAACAAATCTTAACTCAGAAGTTTGACAGACAATGTGTAGAAACACATCCTATGTCACAGTCCTGAGATTGGATGACTAACTAAAGCATGTGACTTATGAAACTAAGTCTATTTGTAACCGAAACCCCTGATAAATTAACTATTCCCAGAATTAGCAATCGGATAGTAAGAAAACGAACGATAAACCGTTAATATCCTAGTGATAGCTAAGCAATCACTAGAAAGATCAAACGGGTCAAGTGAATTCGTCACCACTTGGACCCAGAGGAATGCATAAATATACCTAAGCCTAGTGACATGTGAAAACACAATTAAAAAGGACACGCGTTGTCTATAACAAGGAAGGCGTGAGGTGCGGAAAGGACTCGATACTTTCCGGTAAAACCCTGGCATTATAATAAGCCTTTGAGCCAAAATTAAACGGAAATTAAAACCACGTTGAGTGTGGGTGAAGGTCTTCGGGAAGCCGTATGATAACCAAACCCAATATGTGCTTTAGCGCATAGAAATGATTCTAAGCAAAGTAAATAATTAAATGTACACCCTAAGTCTTCGGGGATTAAGGCTTCTAAACACAAAAAAGAGTCAAATCAATGGCTCTTGGACAAACCAGGACACCTGCGGGTGCCTAAACTTGAATAATCTCTCATAAAGGTTAACGAATATGTATACATAAACTTAGAGGCATAATCAAATTCCATTAAAATAACCCTCGTCGAGGAGGAATAAAACTCAAGATTAACCATGAGGCGCGACCCATGGGAATCCACATATACTTCTGGTTTCGAGGACGAAACCCTCTTTAAGGGGGGTGGAGTTGTAACACCCCAAAATTTATAAATCGTATTTTATGATAATATAAGCACACGTGGCTTTTAACTAGAAAATACTTGGAAAAAGTGGAGGGACTAAACCTGCCAAAGCCTTAAACTTGACTTGTAGGCTTGAATAAAATGCAGGGAATATGTTTTGCCTGCTCATAACTCACAATCCAAACACCCTCTTGCAAACCAAACCCTAAAAACTCATAAACAAGCTTGAATCAAGTTCAATTCAAGGGGCTTTTGCTTGGGATAGCAAGAAATCGGACCTACTAACCTCGTGTAATCAGTAGGTAACTCTTGTTTCATCATATTTGATGTATTATCGCTTTCATGGAAATGTTGATAATCTAGGGTTTATATAAAAGTCGAATTGGGTGTTGGGGAAGGTGTCTCTAGTGCAAGGAAACCTTATTCCCAACAAATCTTTGTTGAATTCATGCTAGTTTATCAAATGGAGTGAAATCCCTAAGATAACTTGGTGGGTATTGATGGGTATGAGCAACATGTGTGCTCATAAGCTAAAATGAGTGTTTTAGAACTAAGAAGGTGAACTTGGGTTGTCAAATTGTCATCGTATGATGAATCAAGGCTAAATACTTGATTGATAGGCAAATGGCTCATAAACCACCCAAAATTATAGTCTTGATAATTCATGCCCACCAAGTGTTTGTTAAAATGTCCAAATGAATGAATTTGGACTAAAACTCGATAAATGTGTTGAACATGATACGTAAAAAAAAGGTTGATTGATCATGTGTAACCATGTTATTAATTATGATCCTAACCACCTAGGTGGATTACAATCTACTAGGTAGTAAAAAGAGGGGCTTCGGGAGGCCTAGAATCAAAGGAATCTCGGGTTGAGGTAAAGTGGAAGCACGCATAAGGTAAGTCACTCGATGACTTAATTCTTAATATGTCTCTAGTATGTTTATATGCTTAATTATACCTTTGTATATGCATTTGGGAATTAGACATTGTAATGTCACAAAAAGAAGCATAAATACGATACACGATTCATAGAAGATTGCCTTAGATGAAGGATGTTAATATCCCATTTAGACTATCGGGTCAATTGGGTAAAAATGCTAGATAGACAATAGCTTAGGCCATGAGTTAACCTTAAGCCGGTAACGAAATCGTGCTAGTTGCTTGAGTGTATTCATAGGCTCAATGTTATCTACCTCAAGCTAGTCTAGAAGCAAAAAGGGCGCGAGCCAAGGTAAGTCATAACTATGACTTTGTAGGATATATATATACATATATGCTCATGTTGGGTGTATAAATCATGGGTATATCTTTAGATGAGATGAGATTGTGATTTCCAAGGGTCATAAGAAAACATCGTGTTTAGATCACGTTGCAAGTCATAGAGACCGAGCGAACAAGACCGAGAGAAATGGCACATGTGGCCATGGACACGAGGCATCGCAAACCCGGTATAAATGACTTGGGCGGAGGTCACCTAGTCGAGTTAAGGCTTGATAAGCATAGAAAAATCATTACTAGGCCTTGGAAATCATAAAATCTTAAAAACTTGGATGTATGCAAAAGTTAACGGGTCAACATATTGATGGACATATAATTCAAGGTTCTTGGGTTAGAAACCGAACAAGGAATCTAAACATATCTTTAATCATGTAAGAAGTACGTATTATGACCCATTAACAAGTCCCAAGAATCCCCGTAAATGGCCTTGAAGATGCACTAAAAGTGTAGCTTGGTGCAAGAAAAAGGCTAGTTTCTAACAGCATGTTTACCCGCCCGGGTAAAACACTCACCCTCCCGGGTAAAGGTTCTGATAAAAAAAGGGTAGTTTCTAACAGCAGGTTTACCCGCCCGGGTAAAACACTTACCCGCCCGGGTAAAGGTTATGTAAAAATAAAAACTTCATTTTATTATTCTTTCAATACTAGACATTCATAATAACGTATTAATGGGTTATTTCCTCGCGTTTAACCCTCAGGTACTCTATTATACTGAATGGATGATGATCAAGAATTGAAAAAAGATCCGAACGCACAAGACTCGTCCGCTTCCGCAACTTTTGAGCTAAAAGGGTTATAAACATAGTTTTGGAAAGTGCCATTGAAAACGTTTTCGCTATTAAAATCATCGTACGTATGTTTAAACCATGAGATACATGTGCAAATATTTTGTCAAAAACTCGTTGAGCTCTTAATGACGAAATCTCAAACTTTCAAATTAAGTTTATTAACTCGTAAATATTCTCATAATACCTCTTTAAACGGGGTGGGTCTTACAGCTAACCCATTCATGATAACTAACACCGGTATACCGAACTGGTGATGTAAGTGTAGCCACAAATGTGAGCCGCATGCCTTACATCATTGCCTATCTACAATGATAAAATCTGTTAAGTTATAGTTCACTCCCGCACTCCCCGAGCCGGTGTGAGGTTTGTCAGACCTAAAAGCGCTATCAACTAATAACCTGCTTGCCATAACCCGACAACTCATTCGGTATGTGAAGGACTTACAGATGATAGAGTTGGTTTATTTCATCAAGGACACAGTTTGCGAACTAGCAAAAACCGACCCACACAAGGATCCATAGCATCCCAACCCGTGATGTGTAAATAGTCCCAAACCGGACTAGAAAGTAGTAGTCCCAACCCGGACTAGAAAATAGTAGTCCCAACCCGGACTAGAAAAAGTTAATTACGTTGTCTCAACTCGAGACGCATGCTTTTGAGAAAAGAGTAGTGAAACTCACCTTAGGTTGCACGTGAATGATCCAAATCCCTCAAACAGCAACGAGCTACCAACTCCCTATTACAAGTGTCACTAGGTGAGTATACGTGCATACCAACACATCATGCAATTTGTTTGTCCAAAACTTCTAAAGTTCAAACCGTGTAGTGACACCTAATGACTCTACATGCACAAGTAAGTCCTACGTATCCCATTGGTGATCATATTGATTATTATTGGTTTAATACCTCATACACATTTCATATAAGTATTCATGCAAGTTCATGTCAAATACATACCATATAAGACTCCAAATAGTCACGTAAACATCCCTTACACAATCTGCGTTTTCAGGGCAGATTGTACGCTGTGAAAAACAAATTATTTAAAATACTTAACGAATGAATTAAACTCCCAAATTTTTACTGAATATTCATTGGGATTCATTTGATAACCCATATTTTTGTTTTGTCTCACAACCAAAAACAAAAATTATCAAAATTCGTACAACACAGCTATGTCCAGAAAATTTCCACAGCAGGTCAGTTTAGTAGAAAAATTCTCAAAACTTGTGTATTCACCCAAACGAGGTGAATCCAATTGGAAAAGCCAAGTTTTTCCAATGTTGACCTACTGTCCAAATTTCATAACTTAACCCTTTGTAAATCTCGAGTTATGACCGTGTAAAGTTGACCCGATTTATAATTCCGAAAATCTGATATGACCTTTAAACTTATAAAATCATGAATACATATCAAAACAAGTCCAAAACGCATGATTTTGGACTTTTTGAAAAGCTAACACCATAAGTTATGTTTTAGGATTAGAAAACAATCAGATTACACCTTTTAATCACTCTATAAATAGCCTTACAATTCGTCACAATGAATCTGTCAGCAAATCAGAATTTTATCAACATGACTCTTATAAACCCTAATCATTCTCAATACCTTATAATCATGCAATAACTTCATATTAACACAATAACATTCAAATTATCACGTTTAATCTCAGGTTTTTACGTACCATATACTCTAGATATGATTTCTATCAACAATATTCATCAACACTTTCAACAAACATCATAAACATTAAACATACATTGATTTGCGATTCTAGCATGTATATTTCCTAAAGTTTTTATAATTTTTCCAGCCTAAAATCACATCATTTAACATGTAAAGCGCATACCTTGAATTGCTAGAGTCCCTAGAATCACAAGATAGCACCCGAAATTGCTTGAACTAGTGCAAAATTGATGAAGATTGAGATTGAAAGGTATTTGTGGGGGGTGCTCTTATTCACGGCGCAAGGGGTAGGGTTTAGGGTTTGTTTTATTTTTTTTTATAAACAAAACACTAAGGTTAGGATTATGGGCCAAGGTTTCGGGTTCTAGTGATTTTTATCTGATAAGCGGGCCCAATAGCCCTATCTAACTCTCGAGATTAATCCCGACAATAATAATCCTACCAACTCATATAAAACTATTGTTTTATCAATTCATATTATTTTTTTACCCTAAATGCACATATCTCATAACGTTTACGTACAAGTTAACTAACACGCAGTAGTTCACATAAGCATGCAATTCATGTACACGTGTTATTCCACATTCATCAACATCCAATCATTCATATATGTCACACCCCAACCGATGGCGGAATACATCGGGGCGAGACTTAGTGGTAGATTGTTCAAAGACTTCATGACACTAGATTTTGTGACAATATAGTTTAAAGATAGAATTTCATTTATTGTCTAAAAATAGAAATACAAGTAGTTCAAATAACGAAAAATACAACAACAAGAATATGATAACTTGAACTAGAGTGAGTTTCTATGTCCAATCCTAAGTAGTTTTCTTGAATGTCCTGCAATAAATATTTCCTGCAACATGTATAAAATATCCGTCAACACATAAAGCATTGGTGAGCATACTAGTTTTGACATACATACATAGTATAATAAAGTTTTGCTTATAGGCATATGCAAGAGAACCATACAAACGGCGACTAGCCACGAAGAATTTTGCTTAACATGACCCATGTAGGGGGCGGATAGCCAATCCTATAGCGCTATACATGCAAGGTGGGTTGTCAACTATATGAACATTTGTATGTTAGAGTAAATAATTCTACGTAGCATAGCGTACAAGCATATAATAGACTTTAGGTTGCGCATGATAGAATTTAGAATATGATAGACTTTAGACTAAGCATAATAGATTGTAGAGTTTAAAACCGTTTGAGTTTTGATAGTGATACATGTTGAGCCCCAAAGAATAAAGGATAAAAGGGGGACAAGTATGAACTCACCTTTGGGTGCGTTTAGTAAGGTTCCAAAGACGAGTCTTGGGAGATTAGTTCCTTAGCCTTGGTTAACTAGAATTAGAGAAATAAGGGTCTTAGGTTCGAGTTTAGATTATAGATTCACGAGAGTCATGCAAGCCTTTTAGGCAAACCAAGCACAAATTGCCTTTAGGGCAATCCGGATGGTCATGAGATTAAGTTAGACCAAGCACAAAATCATCATAGATGATTCGGATGGTATAAGGTTAGGAATGTGAATCCATTTGATAGGTTCATGTCATAACCACTTCGTTTATGGAATAAACGTGGGTTTTGGACTCGGGATTTCCCCTTTCTAGTGTGGATAAATCTATACCACAAAAAGGGTCAAGAGAGTTGGTAAGGTAGGGTGTAACCACAAACCTTCCAAAGATTAGTAATAGGATAATAAGATAGAAGATTGAACGTAAGTTTATAATAATACATAGTATAACCAATACCATAGCACAAATCCATCTAACATTAGATTGTTAGTAGACTTGGTTGGTTCCTTCACAACAAACATTCTTAGGACATAAAAACAATTCAGAAAATAAACCCATTTGGGACCTCTTTTAGGTGCTCTAACCCTTATCACACTTCTGTGGATAAACATGGGGAAGATCCTAGAGGGTTCTCCAAGGAGTTTTGGATAAAAAAGAGAAGGAAAAACTGAAAAGAAAGAAGGTTTGAGCTTGGAAAACTTACTGATGTGTTATCAGGAAGTATGCTCAAGAAACTTGAAGTTTAGAGAGATTTTTAGGAAGAAAAGAGATGAACAAGAGATTATGAAGTGGGGAGGGGTTGTATTTATAAGTGGGGTGAGTTGGTTGGGCATTAAATAGAGTTAATGGGGTGTAAAGAGAAGATTAGGTGAGGGTTAAATTTAGTTAATATGAGATGATGGTTGTAGGCTGTTGCCTACTGTTGGTCATCGACAGAAAGGAAAAAAAAAAGACTAGGAATCATAATACTTATCAAAGGTTGTATGTTTGTCATTCACATGACAAAAGTCACGTTTACTTTTTTTTTCTTTTATTCTTTTCTTTTTTTTTAATCTAAAAGTATTATAAAGAAAAGTATATATATGCTTTAATTTAAAAAAAATAGGTATATATTAAGATCTTAACTAATTGAGTTTCATATTATAGTGCTTAAATTGAATAGGGTAAATTATAATGACGATTCGTTATGAATTGGTAGAAGTAAAAAAAAACGAATAAAGGCGAAGTTGGAGTTCGTTAAATATAGAATTTAAATACATGTAAGAGTAAAATTCACGCGATGTTACAATATAATCATGCATACCTAACAAATCACCAACGTTCGGGATACAGGATTTGTGTGTGCGTCAAGACAATTATTTTTCCTAATTATAACGTACGTTAATGTCGCCTAACATGTGTTATTGTTACATAACATCCTGAAGGACCTGTTTAACTAACCCTAGCTAAGTGTTTAACCACGTATGATTATGGAAATTAACTAGAGTTCAGTAAAAGAGTTAACATGAAAATGCGGGGTGTCACATATAAGATGCGCCCGAAACGGAAAAACGGTTGATTTTATATTCTCTTTATATAACAGTCCAAAATCTGGACAAAAGCTGAAAATTCAGCTCAAAACCACTTTGACCCAAACTGAATTCAATTCTTTTAATCAATCCAAAATCTGGACAACATACCTGTTATCTCCATCCCAAGGAGTTTCATCCGAGGTGCAACAAAAACAAAACCAGTCAGTAACAAAATCATTAATCCGTATAAATTAGTCCTAGTTGATATATGATGGTCAAGTTTTTATTTAAGTTTAGAAAGTATTCAACTATATTGGAGCAACAAAAATAAACTTACCAATAAACTTAGTTTCTGAAACCTTTCATCTATTGAAAAAATGTGACGAATAATAAGAGATTTTGCAATTCCATCCATGTTTTCTACTGAAGCGTCATACTCGACACCTGTTGTTGTATCAACAAACTTAAGAATGGGTACCTTAGCTCCCATGACAGTCTGGACCTTTTGTACACGGCCTGCACCTAAACCGAAAAAATTCCAAAAACAATTGTCAGGGATATATTATATAACTCACGCTTGGATGTTGACATTCACCAATAATAGTTCAAACAGGTAAAGTTTTATGGAATCAAGCATAATGTTAAAGATATTAAGCATATCTACATCAGCAAGAGATTGAAAAAAGGAATTGGCACCCCAGATTCACAGCATGGACACATCATCAAAACCTACTACCATGCGTGAGGCTATTGACCTTTCTTTGAGTCTCACTGAGGATGCCATCCGTATGGGCACGTTGGTAAGAAGGGTTTCTGGTTTGATGATTTCTGATGAGAAGAGTGTAGAGGGAAAGAATTTGGGTTCTAGTTCTGGTTCTGGTTCTGCTAAGCAGCCAAATCGCTCTAGGTTCGGGAAACGAAAAAGGAATGAGGGAAAGAAGGATGGGTCATCTGGGAACCCAAGCAAGAAGGGAAAGGGGTATGATGCTACAGGTCGGGCGAATGAAAGGAAGACGGGAAACCAGGGAAAGAAAAATGATGTTGCTTGCTGGATGTGCCGCCGTATGGGGCACAAAGCTGAGGACTGTAGGGCCGGAGCGCCCAAGACTGGGGAAGCGAGGCCATGCTTTGCATGTGGATCGCTTGAGCATTGGAACAGGGAGTGCCCAAAGCTGAACAACCAGGCACGCGGATGTGACAACCTGCACCCTTCACTTTTCATAAATGTTCATAATTGGTTCCTCAACTATTTCAAAATTTTCATTTTTAACCCTCGTATTTTAATAGGACCAAAATTCACAATTTAATAAAACTTATAATTTTTATAAGTAAAAGTATGCACGTTTAATACTCACATCTACACCCGAGCACGTATGTTTCAGACCTTGATACTCAAAGCCCTTAATTTTCGGTCCTAAAACAACTTAGAAACAGAAGGAAACAAGTCTAGAACTTAAAATTGATTAAATTAGAAAAAATATTTTTTTTAGCCCTCGCGGTCCGCTGAGACAGTCAAAGTCCCAGTCAAATTCCTAGTCAAAGTCCTAGTCAAAGTCCCAGTCAAAGTCCTAGTCAAATTCCTAGTCAAATAGTCAACTTACCTTAAAACCTTACTTTATTGTGTTGACCAATTTTGAAGCCTAATTGAATTCAAAACTAGTATAAAAACCCACCTATGACCCATTACACTTTGTACCTCTAAATCGATTGTTTCAATTCGATTAAACTCTCCCTCAAACCTTTCTTCTATAGTATATTACTTCTACATTTGAAGCTTTGATTATAAGCTCTCGTAATTGGTGAATTGGAAGCTGGATATTTTTCTTATTCGGTTTCTTTTCTTCTAAATTGGACTAGTTTCGTTGTTGAGTCTTTGGATTGCTCGCATTTTCACGCTCGCTTAGTCATCTAGTTATTTGGCGAAAGTGAGTATTTCTTATCCCCTTTTTGTCTTTATTCATTTTTGGGGTGTTACATGTACACTTATACAAATTACAAATACAAGTTCACATTTTTACAATACAATTCTAGTACTATGTGCATTTGCTTACAAACGTGTTTTATGCGGCTTAGACATTACATGTAGAATACATTTGTACTTAGTGAAATCATTAGCCATGTACAAGCCGACCTTAACATTGGATAGCGCTATTGGATTGACAACCCGCCTAGGTTGATTCTCCCCATTTTTCATCAGAGAATCCATGGTCATTGTTAAGTTATTATCCATTTATTTGGATAAGTACACCGCCGTTCATTTAGTACATTATACAGTCACAGGATTGGTTTCGCTCATTTGTATGATACATAGTTTACATAATTGCACTATAGCTTTGCACTTGAATTGTATAACATTTTACAACTTACTATATGTATTAAAACTAGGAATTCTCACCAACATTTCATGTGTTGACAAAACTTATTTTGTACATGTTGCAGGTGCCATTTGATCCTAGTAGCATAGCGTTGGATTTTAGTGCTTGCTTTTAATAATTTATTTCAAATGTCATGATTTGTTCAGACTTTTGTATTTTTCCCATTTCATCCATGTAAGACAATTTAAATTATACAATAATATTTACATTTTAGTACCATATGCTTTTGAACAATCGTCACTACGTGACACCTCGATGATTCCGCCATCAGTTGGGGTGTTTGTAACACCCCGCCCCTCTCATCACCAATATTGTCCGCTTTGCCCATCCAGAGCTCACGGATTTGTTTTTGGTTGCCCAAGTGGAGACTTCCCAGGAGGTCACCCATCCTGAAATTTCTCCCACCTGAGCACGCTTAACTGTGGAGTTCTCCTCTCATCCACTAGCATTAAGCCCAAAACGCGTTGGTGATTTAAGAGGCAAGACATTACTTATGAACCAAGGATCTCTCCTGGCCACGGCCGATGTGGGATTTTCCTGGGGTGTCACATTCATCCCCCGTTAGAGTCTCATCATCCCTGATGAGGTTAGAGTCTCATCGTCCCTGATGAGGTATGCACCCACCATCCCGAACGGCACAGGAGTGGCTCTGATACCATCTGTAACACCCCGCCCCTCTCATCACCAATATTGTCCGCTTTGCCCATCCAGAGCTGACGGATTTGTTTTTAGTTGCCCAAGTGGAGACTTCCCAGGAGGTCACCCATCCTGAAATTTCTCCCACCTGAGCACGCTTAACTGTGGAGTTCTCCTCTCATCCACTAGCATTAAGCCCAAAACGCGTTGGTGATTTAAGAGCAAGACATTACTTATGAACCAAGGATCTCTCCTGGCCACGGCCGATGTGGGATTTTCCTGGGGTGTCACAGTGTTACAGCGGACAGACATTTTTTATCGGTACTGGTGATGCACGCCAAGACCCTAACGTGGTCACCAGTACATTCCCTCTTAACAACCATTATGCTTCCGTTTTATTTGATACTTGTGCCGATTTTAGCTTCGTATCTGTTGATTTTAAGCGATTACTTGGGTTGAAAACTAGAAAGCTAGATACACCTTATTCTACAGAACTGGAAAATGGTAAAACTATAGAAACGAGTGAAGTGGCGAAGGGATGTAAGTTGGGTCTTTGTGGACACGAATTTAGTATTGATCTCTTACCGGTAGTTTTGGGTAGTTTTGACGTAGTCGTTGGTATGGATTGGTTATCTACACATCGCGCTGTCGTTGTTTGTGACGATAAAATAATTCAAGTTCCTCTCGCGAGTGGTGAAACTCTTTCAATACAAGGGGAAAGGCGTGGAATGCCATTGAGGATTATTACGTGCATGAAGGCTCAGAAGTGCTTGCGGAAGGGTCTTATTGCATTCTTGGCACATGTGGTAGATAAGAAGGCTGACGAGCGGAAACATGAAGATATTCCTATTGTGAGAGACTTTCCTGATGTGTTCCCTGAAGATTTGTCGGGGTTGCCACCTCCTCGACAAGTCGAATTTCGTATTGATCTCGTTCCTGGAGTTGCTCATGTAGCGCGATTGCCATATCGCTTAGCTTCATCCGAAATGCAGGAACTATCTAATCAATTGCAGGAATTATTGGATAAAGGTTTCATAAGACCGAGTTTATCACCTTGGGAGCTCCTATCTTATTCGTGAAGAAGAAAGATGGCACTTTTCGTATATGCATCGATTATCGTGAGTTGAACAAATTAACCATCAAGAATCGTTATCCTCTCCCAGGATCGATGATTTGTTTGACCAACTCCAAGGATCTAGCTTTTACTCCAAGATTTATCTGCGATCCGATTACCATCAACTCCATATCCAAGAGGAGGATGTGCCAAAGACTGCTTTTAGGACTCGTTACGGTCATTATGAGTTCCTGGTGATGCCGTTTGGTTTAACCAACGCTCCTGCAGTTTTCATGGACTTGATGAATCGTGTATGCAAGCCTTACTTGGATAAGTTCGTAATCGTATTCATTGATGATAAGTTCGTAATCGTATTCGTTTGATTTTGGAATTATTGCGCAAGGAGAAGCTATATGCCAAATTCTCGAAA
The DNA here is from genome assembly GCA_030844895.1 of Ambrosia x helenae. Lineage (NCBI taxonomy): Eukaryota > Viridiplantae > Streptophyta > Magnoliopsida > Asterales > Asteraceae > Ambrosia > Ambrosia x helenae. The sequence goes on from CM061233.1 coordinate 84,696,876, forward strand.
TGTGACTTCTGGATTCGGGAAGTTCATTTCTTAGACCACGTGGTGAATAAGAAAGGCATACATGTTGATCCCGCCAATATCGAGGCAATCAAAAATTGGGAGGCGCCCAAAACTCCTACTGAAGTTCGACAATTTCTTGGCCTTGCGGGGTACTATAGAAGATTCATCGAGAATTTTTTTAAGATAGCACAGTCCTTGACCATGCTTACCCAAAAGGATAAAAAGTTCGAGTGGACCGAAAAACAAGAGTCGGCTTTCCAATTATTGAAGGATAAATTATGTGGTGCACCCATACTATCACTTCCCGACGGTACTGGTGATTTTGTGGTCTACTGTGATGCTTCGCATCAAGGGTTGGGTTGCATGTTGATGCAGCGAGAAAAAGTGATTGCATATGCTTCCAGACAATTATAAGTCCATGAGAAGAATTACACTACACACGATTTGGAATTTGGTTAGGTGGTATTCGCTCTCAAAATTTGGAGACATTATCTTTACGGCACTAAGTGCACGATCTTCACTGATCATAAGAGCTTGCAACACATTTTTGATCAGAAAGACTTGAATATGCGACAACGGCGATGGGTTGAATTATTAAATGATTATGACTGTTAAATAAAATACCATCCCCGTAAGGCGAACGTCGTAGCGGATGCCTTAAGTCGCACAGAACGGGTTAAGCCATTACGTGTCCGATCTTTGGGTTTGACTATTCACACAAATCTGACGAATTGGATTCGTGAAGCCCAAAATAATGCTCTTAAGCCCGAGAACGTGAGAAAGGAAAGACTTCGAGGTATAGTTGATTCATTGGAGCCTAAGGCGGATCGAGCTCTATATTTCTTGAATAGAGTTTGTGTACCTTTATATGGTGGTTTACGTGAGCTAGTATTGGCCGAAGCTCACAGCTCTCGATATTCCGTTCATCCTGGAGCGGATAAAATGTTCCATGACTTGAAGGAACATTATTGGTGACCGAACTTCAAGAGAGACATAGCGGCTTATGTTGCGCGTTGCCTAACTTGTTCCAAAGTTAAAGCCGAACACCAAAGGCCGTCTGGTTTACTCCAACAACCATAAATTCCCGAATGGAAATGGGAACAAATTTCCATGGATTTCATTACTAAAATGCCCAAGACATCGAGCTGCCATGACATGATTTGGGTGATTGTTGATCGATTGACAAAGTCCGCACACTTCCTTCCAATCCACGAAACGGATAAGTTGGAAAAATTGACTCGTGTGTATATCAAGGAAGTGGTCTCTAAACATGGTGTACCTATCTCTATCATCTCCGATCAAGATAGCCGTTTCACCTCAAGGTTTTGGCAAAACATAAACGATGCCCTTGGTACCCGCCTAGACATGAGTACTGCATATCATCCCTAAATCGATGGTCAAAGTGAACGGACCATCCAAACCTTGGAAGATATGTTACGGGCGTGCGCAATCGATTTCAGTGGTAATTAGGACACGCACTTGCCACTAGGGGAATTCTCGTACAATAATAGCTATCATACGAGTATCCAAGCTGCACCCTTTGAAGCTCTATATGGACGTATGTGTAGATCTCCATTATGTGGGGCTGAAATCGGAGAGAAACAACTTACTGGGCCCGAAATCATCCAAGAAACGACCGATAAAATCATTCTGATAAAGGAACGTCTCAAGGCGGCCCGCGACCGACAGAAAAGTTATGCGGATATGAGGCATAAGCCTTTGGAATTTCAAGTCGGTGATAGAGTTTTATTGAAAGTTTCACCTTGGAAAGGCGTTACATGTTTTGGGAAGCGTGGAAAATTGAATCCCCGATACGTTGGTCCTTTCGAAATTTTGGCAAGAGTAGGCCCTATGGCTTACACGCTCAAGTTGCCGTAAGATCTTAATGGGATACATGACACCTTCCACGTGTCAAACTTGAAAAAGTGTCTTTCCGATGAGACCCTTATTATCCCTGCCGATGAACTCTACATTAACGATAAGCTTCACTTTATCGAAGAACTAGTTGAAGTGACTTACTGGAAGGTTCAGAAGCTTAGGCGTAGTAGGATCAAGTTGGTCAAGATGCGATGGAATGCCAAACGTGGTCCAGAGTACACGTGGGAAAGATTGGATCAAATGAAGCCCAAGTATCCTGCTCTATTCGAGAAGACCCCCGAGCTGAAGAATTTGAAGTGAATTCCGGGACGGAATCCTCTTAACCGGGGGGAGAATGTGACAACCGGCAAAATTAAGGTAATTCCGTACTAATTAATTTACCGTAATTAACGTAATTAAGTGCAATTTCTTGCTAATTGTTTTAACTAAGCATTAGAGAATAGCAAATTCCCCATAAGATGCATAGGAATGCACATGTCTAATGTTGAAGCACGACGAAATCGCATGCAATTAAACATGTCCGGAACGGACGTTGGTGATTACCCGATAACGATTAATTAACCGAAAACGATCCCGAACACCCGGGATATGAAATAAAGGGAATTTTCATGAAATATTATGTGTTTTGTAACTCCAAAACCATATGTGGAAACTCCAAACACAAATCTCCTGGTAATGAATAAAGTGCGCGTATTGCACCCGATGCGAGCGAAACTTGTAACTTCACCCAATAAAAGCCTAAATAACTTACCAATGACTAAAATAATTTATCTTTAAGGGTAATTGGGAGTCAATAATATGTCCGGAATAGCTCGTAATAAACACGTGATAAAACCCCAAAAACCCTAACCGAAATGATTGGAATGTAACTTGATCATTTGGAGATATTTAAAAAAATAAAATGGGACCCACTCAAGCTTCTTATGGCCGGCCTACTAGCCATGGCCAAGCCACCATAATTTCCTTTCATGGGTTGCCAAAATGATTATGTAAAGAAGCATGCCTTAAGCCTTTTCAAATAAAGTACAAAAGTGTCTTATTAATGTCTCATTTCTATATAATATATCCACACTCCATCAAAGAAAACACACGTCCTCTTTTTCCTTATACAAACCCACGGACAACATCACCAACACCATAATCTCCTTTGTTTTTCAAGCAAACACTCCTAAAATCATTCCATTTCATACCTAAATCAAGTGTGTACAGAAAAGCTTGGAGCTTAACCTTAGAAAGACACACTTAAGCCCCATTTCCACTTGATTTTGAGTCTTCCCTATCCTTGTCATGTTGTAAGTTTCTTATTTTTGCTTCTTGTTTAAGTATGTTTTTATTTAGCACGACTTAGAAGCAAGTTGTACATGGGTAGGATAATAAAATTTCACATAATAAAACATATATTTTGGAAGACTAAAATGGGAGTATTAATGTTCTTATATGGGCCGCGAGTTTATATAAGTGTTGTTATTATTTTTGTTTGTTTAAAATGTTAACATAATCTTACACATGTTAGAGGTTTTAGCAAAATGCTTAACTAAGCTTTTGATCATGAGATAATACATGTTTTTACAAGTTTAACAAAGGTTTTAAATATAACAAGATGGCTGAAAGTTTTTCATAAAAATATTAGTGTTTTGATAGTTGTTACAAGTTCACATACACATGTGTTTGAAGATGTTTTATGTGATTTTCATAATGATAACTTGAACATGTTTAAAAGTGGTTTTGATCATCATAATATAACCATCTAAAACATATTAATATGATGAAACTTAAAAATATTACAAGATCTAAAAACTACACTTTTAAAGAACACTAACTTTGAAACACTAAAAATGGACATGTTGGACACTATGGACTTAACACATCAAATACACATATTATTAACCCTAGTAAGACTATATTGGGCTATTATTAGTGTTAGAACATAATAATAAGTCATATTGACAAAGTTGATAAAAACAAGTTTACTAGTTTAGTGAAAAATTGTCACTTTTGAAAGATCTAGGTAGGAAAAGTAAATTTTTGAAAGTTAAAGGTATTATTTTGTAACTTTAAAAGTTAAGGGGTATAAAATGACATTTTAGAAACTTAGATCTAAAAGTGTGACTTTGGAAAGTTAGGTATTGAAAATGGAAGATGTTAACTTTCCAAGGTTATTTTGTGAAAAAGTTAGTAAACTTACAAAAATGTATTTTTGTATAAAATAATGTATTTTTATAAAATACAGTTTTATAAAAATATAGATTACCAAACATATTTGAAAATATAAAAACAAAGGTTTTTATAAAAATTTGGTAACTTGAAGACTTGGTAAATTTTGTGTGAAAATGAAAACTTTTGTACACATGGGAATACAAAAGTGTTGGAGTATTTTGTATAAATAATAAAGTCTTGATTTTGAAAATAAAATGTTATTTATAAAGTTTCCAAGCAAAATATGTAGAAGTTAGAGGTTAATTAATTTAAAGGAAACATATTGTCGGAAACTTAGGAAAAGTAACAAAATATATATTTTAAGAAGTAGGAAAAATAATATTTCGACGACAAGTATTTGTTCCTACAAAAATATATATACAACTTGTGTATTTTGGGACTTGAAAATATATAAATACAAGTGATCAAGGTAACGTATTTACACCATGACGTGCTAACGGACTAAAATGTAAAAACGGACGAATAAGTATATATCGTATAACTTCCTACAAGATACGTATATATGTTATTGCGTCGAAACGTGAAAATGAAAATATATATTTTAAAAACTAAAATATATAACTTGGGTGAAAATACATAACACTTTCCTAAGTGTTAAAAATCTATTCATGGGAGAGTTAACGTAAAGAATCTACCACGATTACACGTTTAAAGCAAGTGTAAGAACTTGACAATGTTCGGCCCGACAAGATCCTAGTAAATTTATTTAATGGGAAAATAAATATACGGTAAAGTGAGTCGAGTCGAGTGTTGACAATGTAATATCGATCGACAAGATCCTAGTATAAATATTTAATGGGAAAATAATTATGCGGCAAAGTGAGTCGAGTTGAAAATAATATAAAACAAGTTAATTAATACAAGGGTATAAGCGTAACTTATATCAAGGGTAATCCATCACCAACGAACCTAGGATACACGTTTAATTAGACGGGGAATAAAACTAAATAGTGGTGTTGGGAGTTGGGCGTACAACTTGCCGAAACACGCGCTCTATAGACCTAGTGATTTATACGTCTAGGACATTTGTAGGTGTTTGACCTTGGACAAGCTATTCTCTGAGTTGGATTGCTTACTTTGCTTGAGGTGAGTTTCACGGCCCCATTTTACTATTTTTACTTTTCAGGGGAAAGATATGTTAGGGAAATATGTGATATGTTGAATACTTAAGTTTGTTGTTCGCCACTCGGGGTGAGTCCTCGTTACTGTAACCATTTTATTCGTATGTATGAAATCGAAAACCGAAGGAATATTTGGATAGTACTATTGGTGCCTGACAAGGCCCACCCCTAATCGATAGCGTCGATTTATGCAACTGTGTATGCCAGGGGTGCACGTATTCTAAACTAAGTTGTTAATTACAGAGAAACAACTATAAGCGAGGAATTATTAGTCTTGGTTTGGTTATGGGCTCAAGTAGATTGTAGGAATTTGCAACTCCTACAATTAACCACTACTTGGGTTTATTTCCCAAAAATGTTGTTGTTAAAATGATTTGTAAATTAAAACCTGTGAACTCACCAATATTTATATATTGACGATTTTTAACATATCTTTCAGGTAACTGATTGCTGGAAGTGCACATGGCTAGGGCGGTAGGGATCATACAAGCGTCGGAATCTTGGGGGGGGGGGGTTCGCTCTTATTTTCCACGGGTTGGGATATAGTTGAGAAACCTCAACTTTTGTTTAAACTATGGTTGGTAAATGATGTGTGTGAAACTTGAAACTACTTTTCAACGTATAAATAAATGATCATTTTCTTAATTACTTGTAGTTTGCGTTAATCGTGGTTTAATACTCTTCGAACGTCGCACCACGTGTTTCCGCCATTGGCGTGGTGTGACAATCCATCATCATCCACCATCACCTTCATCAACGATCAGACATGCAACATCCGTCATCATCTTCATCACCGATTGGACCTGTCGGAGTTTGTGGTGGGAAATGAGGTTTGGTCGATGCACCGGAGTTTATGGTGTGAGGTGGGATATGGGGTTCGTTCGATCGACGTAGAGACAGACATAAAGAGAAAGGTAAAGAGAGATAATGTTTGGTAGGTAGGCAGGGTTTTGTTTACAATTAAATTTTGGATGATGTTAACGAGTCGAATGGAAATTGTGACATCCGTCACCTTTCACTATCATTATTGTACAACTTTAGTCCATCTAGTTTCTTATAGTTACATTTATGGTCCTTTTATTTCAAAATTTTATCGCTTTGGCTATTCGTATTGTTACATCACGGGTTTTTTTTCTTTCAATCTGTGAAATCTATAAAGTTTCCCGTTTATCCGTCTATTTTGAGTCTTATAGTTTTTAAGCATGTCCTTTTAATTATTTTTTATTAACATAATTGATTAATAACTAAATTAATTAAGTTTTTATAAAAATTTTGCTTTAAAAACCGTTTAAAAAAACATGTCCTTGGCCGGGTTCAAACCTGAGACCAAAGGTTATCAACGCCTTTAACACACGACACAAACCACTACACCACATCTAGTGTTGGTGATTATTATGGAATGCCTTCCTTATAAACAAACTTGATTAATTCAAATTGACGCGCTTAATTCGTTTTTTAAACCAATTGATTGATTCATAACCGAAACAACATTCTCGGCCATAACCAGCTCATAATTGAATCAATCAGACTCGTTAAGTACTGTTAAATTGATTGATTATTGATTTCTATAACTTTCCTTAAACCCATAATCGAATTCGTATATATAGGCATTATTAATTCAATCAAACTCGCTCACACCCTCTGAAAACCAGCGACTAACAATAACCCTCTATAACCCCTCACTTACAAACACTAACACCTCTCGATTTTGAAGTTCTTTGGACGCGACATGTGCTCGAGTGTTCATCATCATTAGGTACATCAAAACTCAAAATTTTATATAGGTTAGGATCAGTTTTGTGTAGGGATAAAAGCCCTATCGTTTCTTGTGTTAACTGTATCACTTGTTGGGTCAATTGGATTGATTAGGAGTTAGGGTTTATAAGGATTATAATTGGGGATTTTTGTTGTTTTCAAGTATTGTATAAAGGGACTTTGAATTCATAATCTTCAAGAAACACACACCTGGTCTCGAGTTCGAGTCCCACAGGGGACGGTTATGTGTATTTTTTTCAGCTTTTCTTTTTTCTTTATTTCTAAATAACCAATATACATATAAATACAATTAATTATTAAAAATAGTAAACTTAGTCCAATTTTTATAGAAATTATCCTAGCTTATTCAGACCCTAAAGTTTATGTTTATAATATTACTTTTCCGAAAAATATTTATTTATTATTTTTAATGTATTTATTTGGTTTAAACCATTATTAATTTATAGAAAATTCAATTTTAATCACTTTAATACCAAACTTTTTGTGTAATTATCTATAACCATATAAAACTTTTTGGTAATTTTATTTTCTGTAAAATGATATTTTTACCTATTTTTTATGATTTATCCTATTTAATTGGTTATATTCAATTAAATTCTGTTTTAAATGAAAATAATATGAAAAATTATTTTTCACTTATATCACATATTAACTACTGCTATAAAAGGAAAATAATATTTTTTTTCATTTTATTTGTATTTAAATCCTGATTATTGCATTTTAATATTAATAAATCAATTTAAAATATAAAGATACAAAAATTATAAGTCTTAAAAATTCTAAAATTATTTCTAGTATCTCGGCATAAAATGGACTTATGATTAAGGGTATGTTTGGCAAGGAGTTTTTAAGAGCTTTTAGGAACTTCAAGTTTCAAGCTTTTAAGAAAAAACTCATATTTAATAAAAAAAAACTTTGTTTGGTTGAAGGAGCTGAAAGCTTTTAATTAGGAAAAAAAAACTCTACAGTGAAAAGCTACTAGTACTAGCGTTTAAGAAAAAACTCTACTAGCTACAAGCTTTTATTTAGTAAATGACACAAATACCCATTCTATTTTAAAAATAAAATAAAAACCTTCTTTACAAGCTTTTAATTATGCCCATTTTGGTCATTTTATAAATTTTATTAAAAGCTTCAGCTACTCTGCCAAACACCAAAATATATTTAAAAAGCTATCAGCTTGCAGCTACCACTATGCATCTGGGTTAAGACCTAATTAACAATTAATCAACACTACTTATCATCTAGTGGTAGGAAGGTTTGGGTTCTCCGGTGGAGACCTAAGATTAATCCCCCACTCGTGTCACTTTTGGTGGAATGTGATAATGAATGATTTGAGCTAGGTCTTGTGAGGTTCTCACTTTGAATCCCGAGCCCATTTAGGTTTTCATCCCACCGTGTGAAAACCCAAAGAGTTCTGCTCTTAGGGCGGCACAACGACTGTCAAGTGGCAGTCGGCGGTATAGTTCGTCGAGAGAATTCCCAAGCCAATTATGAAGCCAGCGTAGGCTCGGTTAAGACAACATAGTCTGGCCAAAGTGGGACAACGAAGCTCTTCAATTTGGGAAGTGCGATGTCCACACATAAAAATAGTTGTTCAAAAAAAAATATAAGATTAATTATTAATAAATTAAAAATGTCTATATACGTACTGAAAGATAAATCACAATCACTTTTATTGAAATACTTACGCAAAACAAAGAAAACAAATTTACTGTGTTGTACCAGAATGTTTTCCCTTGTAGCGGCACAACGACTGTCAAGTGACAGTTGGCAGGGCCGGCCCGAGGCAAGGGCAGGGTGGGCGATAGCTGAGGGCCTAGAGTCTCCGAAGGGCCCGAAAGATTTGCTTTCGCTGAGGGCCAGTTCTAAATTAAAAAAAAAAAAAAAAAAAACTTTCACCGCAATAATACTAATCAAAAGAATAGTTGAAAATTGAAATGAAGAGTGGTTAATAATAGAAGAATATGAAAAAAAATCTCATCGGAAATCTTTTTCCGGTAGGTGAAAATGTTGCAGCGGTCTTAAGGAGATTGGAGGTGGAAGATGATAGAAATAAAAAAGAATATTCTATTAAAGGTTAACTAGGTTTTAGGTCCTAAGCATGCAGTACATTTACTTTTTCTTTTCGGTCAATATAATTCAATTTTTAAACAAAAACTTTTGTTTTCCTTTTCTTATTTCTTATCAATTTAAGTGTATAAAAATATTATAATAATAAACGTAAAATTTAAAGCAACCTAGTATTCTACTTATTGTTTGTTCATTTCTTATTGTATTTAATTTACTTTTATTGTTCCTTTTAGTTTAATTATTTTTTAATCCAATAAAACAATTATTATAGCAAATTAAAACTTTATGCTAATCCTTTTTGGTATGACTTGATAAAGTTTCAGTATCCTAAACCAATTTTAGATCAGGTGTAATGCAGCGTTATTGTGAGCGTGAAACCAAACATAGCGTCCCCCACACCATTACATGGGAGCGCTAATTAAGTAACTAGGAGAGCCACACTGTTCGCTTATGTAAGTAGGTTTCATCATCTTACTGTACTACTTTTGTTTCATTTATTTTACAACAATTATCACCGTATTATGAGATTTTTCTTTCTATATATGTAATTGTTGAGTTTATATGTGTAGGGCCCAGTTTTTTATGTTGCCGAGGGCCTAATCTGTGTTTAACATTTTCGGAGACGGCCCTGACAGTTGGCAACATGGTTTCTCGAGGGAATGCCCAAGCCAACTATGAAGCCAGTGTGGGCGGTAGACCCGGTTAAGACAACATAGTCTGACGAAGGTGGGGTAATGAGGCTCTTCAATTTGGAGAGTAGTGACCAAACACCAAGAAAGTTGCGGTTGACAAAAAAAAATCTAAGATTAATTATTAATACATTAAAAATGTCTAAATACGTACTGAAAAATAAATCTCACACATGTTCTGATATACTTACTGAAAAAAGAAACACAAATTTACTTCATGCCAACAGTCACAGAGCCTAGTTATGAAGGAAATTTTAGTGTAAATAGAGTTCAAGGAAAATAATGTATATAATTAGTGTTTCTCATAATAATCCATGATACAGTAATGTAGAAGATATAAAAAAAATCATAATTTACTTGATACAACAAGGTACTTGGTATGCCTCCCTTGCGCGATTACTTTTCTGGTCTTTTTATTTCTGAGTTCTACAGACGCAACAGCAACAGCCTTTCCAACTCGCAACGCCCTTGTTTCTATTTCGATCTCATCCTGCAACAAAAATGTAGTCTCGTGTAAACGTAATTTGAATACAAAGTACAGAAAAATATTTCAATCCGTACCCCATTGCTTCAAGTCTTCAATTAGCAAAATAAGGTGACAATATAAACAAAATTAGTTACATATCTAACCTTGTATTGGGAAGACTACAAATAAACAAGTTAGGACACAATTTGTTGACATTTGTGTTAACCAAATTTGTGAATTGTTATTCAATCTTCATGGTTAAAACCATGTTCGTGATCGCTGTTGTGCTGGTAAATGAGCTGCTAAAGGTAATGGTGGTAGTTGGTAAAGGAGTTGCTGTCTTAGAACAAGCAACAACAACATAGCCATTGATATGTAGTACAGCTGCAAGAATTAGTTTTAATATCCAAATAAAAAGGAAAAGAACCATATATAAAGGTTTGCAGATAAAAGTGAACCTTTTTTTCTTTTTTTGTATTGTAAGAGTAGAGTATTGGGTCAACTTGCAGTTATCATATCAAACTTTGTTTTGGTTATTCGTGAGAGTTATTGTTGCCAAATTGTAACCATCGGTTAATCTCAGTACTCAAAACCAAACAATCGGATACGTCGGTTGTTAGTTATATTTGGGTCACTTCTAATTGGTTTGGGTGTATTGGTTAATACGTTTTTGGTTGCTCACATCTAACAGTGGGGGAAAGAAAGAGGTTGTTTTCTGATTGCTAACCTCTACTCAGTTTGGTTGCATCGATTAAAAGTGTGGGAGAGAAAGTGAGGATGTCATCGTTAAAACAACATGGTACGCGTCGTTCTAATAGTTCTCAGCTTAAAAGTGGTTCAACTCTGATATGCTAGCGATACGATTAGCAATTCTGTTGAAAACACAATACATATGTGCCAAATCATCACGAACTCGAAAACACTATTCACATCCGTTTGGTTAAATTTTGAACTTGTGGTTCACCTAAAAACCAAACATCGTTCAAAACTTGACTAAACAGGTTAAAAGTTCCAAACCAACTAAACCTAAAAAACGGCCAGTGGCCCACCCCAATTTAAGGGTGTGGTGACTTCGGGCCCCCCGAAAAAAAACTTTCAAGCTTCACCACTGAAAAGGGCGTGTAGATAATATACATACCCCAACACAAGCAGCATCCAAGTAGGACACATTAATCTCCATTGAAACTCCGGTGTTGATGTCATTGTTAATAGTCGGAAATGCAGTTCCACCCACCACATCCACCAGCGCCGCAATCGCTCCACCGTGCAACGATTTATTATCCCCATTCTTCAATTCCATAATTTCAAAACAACATAATCAGTTATTCAATATATAGTAATTTCACCTTTAAACAAGCATAACCATCAAACTAAATAGTAAATAAACACAATAAGCTTTTTAATTTCCCCTAAAATCACAGATCAAAGAAATTACTAACAAGTAAACGTGGAGGCACTTTCATGGAGCAAATAACTCGACCTGGCTCGATGAGATCTAGTTTAAGGCCCGACATGATCAATGGCTCGAACAATCCAGAAGGCATGGAAACAATATCATTTGATGATACATCAGAGCTGCTTTTCTCCAAGTAGTTCCTCACCCATTCAAAATCCATTAATTATTTGTTAACTTTTGGATTTTATCTTTCTTCTTCGTCGTCTTCATGCCATAGATGCAACAAAATTAAGTTAGTTTATAAACACAGATCAGATAGTTGACTTTACTGGGGAAAGCAAAAGTACTGGAGTTGTATAAAAAAATCGATTGTAGTGCTTCGGATTTTATATTTCTCCAACCTTAAATTTCTGTTGTATTGTATAAAGTATACCAGGGTGGTCATCACACCTATGACAAATCACACCTAACAAGTAACAACTAGTGAGATACTTGTCCGTTGGGACGGGTTTTTGCATGGGGATTAGAAACGTGAAAGCTTATTAATTCATGTATATGATATCCCAAATTTAGTTATATAGCTGGTGCATACGTGATTCATTACTAATGTTGATATAGTCTTGAGGAAAAGATGAATACATTAGATTAATTAAAGAAAGATAAACAATAAAGAGCAACACATAATTTTATAAGTAGTAGTACATTTAACTGCAAATAAAATGCACGCCTAACATAACGAAATAACTTAACAAACAGTAACATGAACAAAGTTAAAGAAATCAATTAACAGAACTACATATTGAGTGACACAAGAGTTTCTGTAAATACCGCTGTTGGCGAACGGTGTGTAGTTAAAGAAAACAAATGCATAAAAATGTGTGTAGTTTTCAAAGTAAAAAAAATACAATCATGAAGGAAAATTTTAAAAACCAAACATTGAGATACGGTTGGAGTCTTGGAGATTATTTGAGATATGCCATGAGATTATTTGAGAAACGGTTGGAGAAAATTTTAAAAACCAAACATTGAGAGAATTAAGGGGAATATAGGTAGTGCCATGGGAAGTTGCAACTATGGTTTTTTTTTTTTTTTTTTTTGTTAAAACAAACCGTAGGGGTGTTTGTGAGTCGAGTCGAGCAATGCCGAGCCGAGTCGAGTCAGGTTAAACTCGAGCTTGGCTTGGTTATAAACCGAGCTGGCTCGGCTCACCTCGGGTGTGAAACCGAGCTGAAAATCAAAGCTTGAGCCCGGCTTGGTTTTAAACAAAGTCGGCTCAGCTCGACTAGGTTTGACTCGAGTTTGCGCCCCTCATGAAGCCCACTATGGGTGGTCTAATTATTATATTTGGGTTGATGTTATCATTTTGAGTAAGCGAATGTCGATAACTAATCCCTATATAATCTATGTTTGATATAATTGATGACTTGAATAGATATGTATTCAACCGTAAAGTTCCAGAACCATGCATCATCCAAAGAGATTTATCTCATTATATGTTTTGTATAACAATCAAACCATCTATCACTCCAAAATACAAACATAGACAAAAAGTGAATATATTATTTTATTGTATGAAACTAAAGCTATTTAGGTTTGGTGAGTTGGTGATGTATTATTTGTTGATGCATTTGGGCTATTCGTTAAATCATCTTTTTACCTCATGTTTGATGTTATTAATTATCCTGAATACCGGTTCCGCCACTAATAATAGATGTGCTCTAAAATAAAGTTCAAAAAACTAATTTATTTTCTTGTAGCAGTTTGTTAATTAACAAAAGCATGTGAGTCTAGTCTACTTAATTAGTAGTTAAAAACACTTGCCCATATTTTTTAATTAGAAACGATTTTATTAAGTGTGTCTTTTCAATTTATTTTTTCGATCTCATCCAACCCAACTATTGCACACCACACCCCAATGAAATTAGTGTAATATATTTATCTGCATATAATACAAACTAATAGATAATGTATTTCTAGAATGATTTGAATTGTATTTAAATTGTATTTATCACTTACCATAGAGAGGAGATAATGTGTATTATTTATACCCATGACAATCAATGGAAAAATCAAGGGATTACCTTCTTTCATGGTATCATTGACCAGGCTCCTACCCTAGTTTCTCCAACACATCCCTGCTGCCGTTGCTGCCTCCTTTGCAGCCGGCCTCCTTCTTTTCTTTTCCGATATCTTTCTGCCGATCCACCTCTCTTCTAATTCAACATGTCTACCACCTCTTCCGCCTCCTCCACCATCATCCCCTCTCTCACCGTTGAATCTAAACTACATCCCGCCACAACCGTCTCCAACATCAAAACTTTCATACCCTTCACCCTTGAAATCGAATCCTCCCAATACTCATCATGGGCTACCCTTTTTCGCCTACATTGCAAAGCCTTCCTTGTTGAAGACCACCTTAAACCCCGGCCCCAACCCACTGAACCAAACCCAGCCGAACCTTCCACCCCAGCCGTAGATGATTGGGACCGTATTGATGCCATTTTTTTGCAATGGATTTACAGTACGATCTCTAATGATCTACTACACACCATAATAAATAATATCTCCAACGCCCATGAAGCTTGGGTAGCCATCGAGGGTCTTTTTCACGATAATAAAAGCACCCGGGCACTCTATCTTATGCAGAAATTTACAAACACTAGATTTGACGGTTTCCCCTCTATGTCCGCCTACTGTCAAGCATTAAAGGTACTTATGGATCAGCTTGCTAATGTGGCCGCCCCTGTGGAAAACGACCGCCTTGTCCTTCAATTGCTCGCGGGCTTGCCCGAGCAATATGAAGGCATCTCCACCATCATCCGCAACCAAGACCCCCTCCCCTCTTTCTACAACGCCCGCTCCAAACTCATACAAACTGAAACGGACAATGCTGAACGCGCATTACATGCGTCCAAAACTGACTCCACCGCCCTCTCCGCCACCACCAAAAACACCTCGCCCAACGACTCCTCCCGTACCCAGGACCGCCCATACTCGAACGACCAGCCCACATACCACCGTGGACGTGGCCGTGGCAGCAGACGGGAGGCCTTGGCGGCCGAACTAGCTTCGGTCGTGGTCGGTCTTACCCACAGTATGGCTGGCCTCCATCTCCTTACTACCCTTGGGCTCCTCACTGGCCCACTTCTCCAGCCCAGTTTTACTCTCCTCACAACCCAACAGCCCAACAGTGGAGTCCAGCTCCCTGTCCATATCCAACCTCCAACTCGTGGCCCACCTACAGCCTAACAAACCAATCTGGTCTTCTCGGCCCAAAGCCACAGCAAGTCCACACAGCTTATTGCCCAACCGACATAGAACAAGCCCTATACACCATGAGCCTACAACAGCCGGACCCGATACAGTACATGGATACCGGAGCATCTTCATCGGCGTCTCACGAGTCAGGTGATTTTCATTCCTTTTCTAATTCTTGTGTTTCTTGAAATATTATTGTAGGTAATGGTGACTCTATACCGGTACTTGGTCAAGGCACAAAATACCTACCCAAACCCTTCCCACCATTTATCCTTAAAAATGTTTTATACTCCCCCCGACTTGTCAAAAACTTAATTTTTGTTCGTCGCTTTACCACGGATAATTGAGTTTCCGTTGAATTTGACCCTTTTGGTTTTCTTATGAAGGATTACAAGACCAAGGCACCACTCCTCCGGTGCAACAGCAGCGGTGATCTTTACCCTTTGGTGCTCGGGCCGTCCTCCAACCAACCCACTGCCCTCGCTGCTATTTCATCTCAAGTCTGGCATCACCGTCTTGGCCACCCAGGACGGGATTCTTTGAATAAATTAAAAACTTCTAATGTTTTAGACTTTGATTTTATTTCTAATAATGTATGCCAGTCTTGTATTTTTGGTAAAAGCATTCGGTTACCTTTCTTTGCTTCAAATAATTCTACTTTGCATCCTTTTGATATAATACATAGTGACGTGTGGACCTCCCCTATAATAAGTTCATCGGGCCATAAATATTACGTACTATTTCTTGATGATTTTACTATTTTTTTTTATGGACCATGCCTTACTCACAAATCCCAAGTATACCAAGCCTTTACCCAATTTGCCACCAACATCAAAACTCAATTCCACACTACCATTAAAACATTTCAGTGTGACAACGGGCGCGAGTACGTTAACACATCATTTCAACCTTTTTTACCACCAACGGTATCCAATACCGTCTATCCTGCCCATACACGTCTTCCCAAAATGGCAAGGCCGAGCGAAAAAATTAGAACTATCAATAATATGCTTCGCACTTTAATGGCCCATGCCTCTTTACCCACACACTTGTGGCATTTTGCCCTTGAAACTGCCAGCTATCTACTAAATATATTACCCTCCAAAACCACCAACAACAAAACACCTACTGAACTATTATGCATGTCCACACCCACTTATGATCACCTTCGCGTCTTCGGATGCCTATGCTACCCTCTTACCCCACCCACTACCATACACAAACTTGATCACCGCTCCGTCCCTTGTGTCTTTCTTGGTTATCCTCCCACTCATCGCGGTTACCGATGCCTCGACCTCTCATCCAAACAAATCTTCATATCCCGTCTTGTCGCCTTTGACGAGACAACATTTCCTTTCGCTCAAGCCATAGGCCCCGCACCATCTTACAAATTCCTCACCGACACCTTTCCACACCACTTATGCCCTCACATTGCCCAACCCAAGCCCGCCCCTACATCCGGCCCGACCTCACAGCCCATCCCACCCCACAGCCCAGGCCTCAACTCACATTCCACACCCTCACCTGCTACCTCCCACGGACCCTCCCTAAGCCCAACACCCTCTCCCACTCACGGCCCAAACGACCCACCATCTCAGCCCACACCTTCAGCTCCATCAGCCAACTCACAACCCACCCGCACAATACAAACCCGTTCGATGAGCGGGATCTTCAAGCCAAAGCAACCCTTCAACCTCCACACCACCACTACTCAATCTATCCTACCCATCCCCAAAAACCCCACCGATGCCTTGGCCATACCGGAATGGAAATCCGCCATGACTACCGAGTTTAACGCACTAATTAGAAATGGAATATGGGAATTAGTTCCTCGTGATTCCTCAATGAATATTATCCGGTCTATGTGGTTGTTTAAACATAAATACAGGTCTGATGGGTCTTTGGAGCGGTATAAAGCCCGCCTTGTCTGTGACGGTCGTTCACAACAGGTCGGTATTGATTGTGGAGAGACTTTCAGTCCGGTTGTTAAACCGGCTACCATTCGTACGGTACTTTCACTTGCATTATCAAAGGGGTGGGCGGTACACCAGTTAGACGTTACCAATGCATTCTTACACGGAAACCTACAAGAAACTGTTTACATGCATCAGCCGATGGGGTTCCGGGACCAAGCTTTCCCCGATCATGTATGTCGGCTTCGTAAATCTCTATATGGTCTGAAACAGGCTCCCCGTGCTTGGTACCAACGGTTTACTGATTATGTTATTCACATGGGTTTTCGCAATAGTAGGTGTGATGCTTCTTTATTCACCTTTCATCATGGTGGGGACACGGCTTATCTACTACTATATGTTGATGACATTCTTCTTGTAACATCCTCTGACCCTCTGCGTCAACGTCTATTGGCGAGTCTAGCTTCCGAATTCGCCATGAAGGATCT
The DNA here is from genome assembly GCA_030844895.1 of Ambrosia x helenae. Lineage (NCBI taxonomy): Eukaryota > Viridiplantae > Streptophyta > Magnoliopsida > Asterales > Asteraceae > Ambrosia > Ambrosia x helenae. Next base: position 84,714,151 of record CM061233.1, read on the forward strand.
CGGGCCACTTAGCTACTTCTTGGGCATCTCTGTCTCTCGACACGGTAACACTATGTTTCTCTCTCAGCAGTCCTACGCGACTGATATTATTGCTCGAGCCGGCATGCAGTCTTGTAACCCCGTTGCCACACCGGTTGACACTAACACCAAACTGGGGTCAAGCCCTGGAGAATTATTTCATGACCCTACATTATACCGCAGCTTAGCCGGGGCCCTTCAGTACCTCACCTTTACCAGGCCAGACATTACCTATGCGGTACAACAGGTGTGCATGCACATGCACGCCCCACATCAAGATCACTGGAATGCTCTCAAAAGAATAATCTGTTACATACAGGGCACGACTTCACTTGGGTTATCTTTGGGACCTACGACCGGAACCACATTATTAGCTTACACGGACGCCGATTGGGCCGGGTGTCCGGACACTAGACGGTCTACCAGTGGTTATTGCATATATTTTGGTGACAATCTGATTTCGTGGTCGTCTAAACTGTAACATCGCGAAATTTTCCCCCGAAATTTTTTATTAAACACCCTTATTATTATTACGTTTTAAAAATGTGGCAACGTCTTTATTTTTTCCTCATTCACAACTTATATACATATATATATATATATATATATAGATTTATAATAATAATAATAATAATAATAAAAAAAAAAAATCAGATTATAATATTGTTATATGTTAGTCTTTTTTTTAAACCATCATCCTAACCATTTAACCTACAACCCAAACCATTACCTAAACCCAACCCAACCATAACCTTCTTTGTTTCCTGCTGAGCCCACTTCGCGAAGCCCAGTAACGCAGCCCACAACCAGCCCAGCCCAACTCCCCTTTTTGCTGCTTTTAAAAAAAAAAGAAATAAATGGCTCCACCCGGGTATCGAACCGGAGACCCTTCACACCACACACACACGTTCAACCAACCGGGCTACACCACTATGTTGATTTAATCCTAACCTGTATTATATATATACTCGTGTTGCTGACTCCTTTTCCTTCTTCCCTGTCAACGTAACAGCAGCAGCAGCATAGTGAAATTTTATTTTTTTTTTATTTTTTTTTAAACAAACCTTTGATTTGGAAATTAATCATGCATAATTGGTAAGTATCATAATCTTCGGCCCTATACAACACGATTACACACCAATTAACATCAATCATTGACCAATTCTTTATTAATACGCGTATACAATGAATGCTTGGTCAATCCTTGCCAATTCGAACACTGAAGCCTCCACACTATAAATTGACCCTCTGCGAACCTTGTATACTCGCTCACAACTCTCTCTCAACCTCCCATCATCTCTGAATCACTCTAATTATTATGATCGTGTTCGTCGTTTGACTTTTACTTTGACTCGGCATTCATACCCAATTCAACACTGTAAGTTTAATTATTTTGGTGGGTTATGTTCATCGACATCCACACATCAATAGCCCTATGATTAATTAGGCTATTGATGTGTGAATCCATGTATTGCAGAATCTAGGGTTCGAAGTCTTAGAATTGGGGATAAACTGATTCACGCGTGTGTTTATAATTATTTTAGAACTGGATTCATCACAACCACAGGCCTAGGCCAAGTGGTTGTGATGGTTGCTTGTAGCCGGGACCACCAGGGTTCGAGACCCGGCATAGACACCCTTTTTCCTGAATTCATTCCTTTTTTTTTAAAAACCCATTTATATATATATATTTCATTTAAAACTTATAAATTCATTTTTAATATTAAAACCTTTATATAAATTCTAAAAAAATTATATTTTTCAAATCTGAGTTAAAAGTTTTATTTACAATTTTTATTTTTCAGAAATTCATTTATTTAATATTTATATTAATTAAATCATTTTTATACTATTATATTTATAAAAAATCCATTTATATATCAAAACAATTTTATTAAATTCTCCAAAAATTATCCTGACTTTTTATAAAGTCAAACTTTACTGAAATAATTTTTAATTCAGTAAAATCATTTATTTTATATTTTTAATCAATTTTTGTTAGATTTAATCATAATTAAATCATAATAAATCCAATTTTTAATATTTTTGCACCAAAATTTTATACAAATTATTTCTGATCATTTAGAACAGAAATATGAATTTTAAACTAAAAATTATTTAATTTTAGTATTTTTAAATATTAAAGTTAGAGTTTGACAATTTGTAATAAATAGATTTTAAAAATCTATTTTAAAGAAAATAATTTTATAAAAATTATTTTTACACTTTAAACACATTCTTGTAACCATCTTAAGTTTAAATTTCATAAAAAGATTTTTAGTTATTTATTTACTAAATTTCTCTCAATTGACGAATATTTTTTATATTAATCAAACGAGCAATTGTCCCCAATTCGAAGCCCTAGAACTTATACATTTGTAGACTTGATAGACTTAGACATATTTATTACCTCATTTTAGGGTGATACTTGATACATTTGGTCAACACATTTCTCAACAGATATAACATTTTACCAAGGTGAGTTTTACATAGCCCCTTTTCTATTTATCACCATTTTTGGGGTGAAACATGTTTATAACATCATCATTGCAATTCAATCATCAATGTGTCTATGTGTTTTCTATGTTACATTATGTCTTGAGCATGATTAGAGTAAGCACCATTCTAGCATAATCATTAACATTGATCCAGCCGGCGGTATACATTGATAGATCTATTGGACTGACAATCCCACCCGGATACGTGCCTCCTACAAAGGTTACGTGGGTGTTTGTTATCGTATAACATATTGGACCATGAGCGTATGGTATGTATCATTTTATAACAGTCATCAGGGTTGATTATGCACTCGATTTATTTCTAGTATGTTCTCACATATGGACTAGATTAACATGACACATGAATTGCACAACATTTTATTCAATCATCAAAAACCTATGTAATTCTCACCAACTTTTGTTGACCCAAAACATTTTCAACTTAACATGTTTCAGGTTCTATTTACTTGAAGATTTGTATTGATGCTTGAAGATACGTGTATAGTTTCAATCAATTTGATGTACAAATTCTAGAACATTTGTATGTAAGTTATTTAAATCATTTATGAAACTTATTGTTCACCATGAGCTACTGAACAATCATCAATACGTGACATCCCGATGTTTCCGCCATCGGTTGGGGTGTTACAGATTGGTATCAGAGCCATGGTTATAGGGAATTAGGTTATTAGAGAAATAATCTAGTCTATAACCATAGGATTTAACCAGTACTTGCTTCTTTTGCTTGCTATTCTCTATCTTCCTCCTACTTCATGTACCTACTTTCATCCCTACAAGAAGGTTGCTCTCCATCACTGGATTCACTCTTAGACTAATAAGGCAAATTCTCAGGTTTAACCTGAACCACCTTGAGATCTCGTCGAAGCTCTGGATTTTAATAACGAACACGTGCAATCTGGAAGGGTGAACGCCTGTATTCTGAGTCTTCTGTCTAGGCTGGCATTGCGCATATATCCCAATCAGACGAGGGACCCGGATGCCTACCTGGGAATTCTCGGGATGAGTGTTCACTTATAGGCTAAAGCATGTCTTCATATGTTATTAGAATCTAGAATCTTTGATAAGTCAACGTTTTCGTTTATTCGTTTTAATTAATGAATAAATGATTACATTCCTTGTATCACCTCATTCATTTCATGCCTCATTGAGACTTCATTGTGTCCCTTACAGATCATGTCTCCACGTCGTAGCACTCGTAATAACAGTGGTGAAAACCAAGAGGAAAGTAACAACAACCACAACACCAACAACAACAAAAACAACAAAAGTGTTGATGCCCGACTGGCTGCAATTATCTACAACCTTGCTCAGGTTACTAATCCTAATCGTCCTGGTAATTTCAACTATGGTCAATGCTATGAATGTGGAAACCCAAATCACTTCCGTAACCGATGCCCTATAACTAAACCGAGATCAAGACCCTCCAGCCACATAACAGCAAGTCCCACCATTTGTATGTTGTTTGCTTTTTAATTCTATGTATCAACACCTTTTGATTCAAATAATAAAATTCAAAGTATTATCATAACATCTGTGTACATGCTTGCTTTAATATGAACTAATTGCTATATCTATGATCATACGTGCTTACTTGTACAACAAATAGTTGACTACCAAAACAACCTACTTAACGATTGGTAGGGGTCATCATGTCTTTCCAACAGTCGGGAGAGGCCCTACCACCTGCTCAACGACTGGTGGAGACTATCAGACCTGCTCAACAATCGAGAGTCATAGAAGGACGCAAAACCCTAATGTAAGGTAAATTAGTGATTACGGTCCGGAACGTAATCGTGAATTTACAGGTACGTTAAAGTGGTGTGGAATTCTATCAAAATTTTCGGTAGTTAACCAAATGTAAACTCTAGGTGTCTAGTAGCTCAACTCACACGTAACACGCCTCTTATCCAAGCTATTCGAGACAAGTTACTCTATTCATTGTCATGCCCTAACATAAAAATTTTCAAGCCGCACTTGTCCTAATTTTTATCCAATCCCCTTCAACCCTGTGTTTCTCTTAACTTCGGGACGAAGTTCCTAAAAGTAGGGAGACTGTAACATCGCGAAATTTTCCCCCGAAATTTTTTATTAAACACCCTTATTATTATTACGTTTTAAAAATGTGGCAACGTCTTTATTTTTTCCTCATTCACAACTTATATACATATATATATATATATATAGATTTATAATAATAATAATAATAATAATAATAATAAAAAAAAATCAGATTATAATATTGTTATATGTTAGTCTTTTTTTTAAACCATCATCCTAACCATTTAACCTACAACCCAAACCATACCTAAACCCAACCCAACCATAACCTTCTTTGTTTCCTGCTGAGCCCACTTCGCGAAGCCCAGTAACGCAGCCCACAACCAGCCCAGCCCAACTCCCCTTTTTGCTGCTTTTAAAAAAAAAAAAGAAATAAATGGCTCCACCCGGGTATCGAACCGGAGACCCTTCACAGCCACACACACACGTTTCAACCAACCGGGCTACACCACTATGTTGATTTAATCCTAACCTGTATTATATATATACTCGTGTTGCTGACTCCTTTTCCTTCTTCCCTGTCAACGTAACAGCAGCAGCAGCATAGTGAAATTTTATTTTTTTTTTATTATTTTTTTAAACAAACCTTTGATTTGGAAATTAATCATGCATAATTGGTAAGTATCATAATCTTCGGCCCTATACAACACGATTACACACCAATTAACATCAATCATTGACCAATTCTTTATTAATACGCGTATACAATGAATGCTTGGTCAATCCTTGCCAATTCGAACACTGAAGCCTCCACACTATAAATTGACCCTCTGCGAACCTTGTATACTCGCTCACAACTCTCTCTCAACCTCCCATCATCTCTGAATCACTCTAATTATTATGATCGTGTTCGTCGTTTGACTTTTACTTTGACTCGGCATTCATACCCAATTCAACACTGTAAGTTTAATTATTTTGGTGGGTTATGTTCATCGACATCCACACATCAATAGCCCTATGATTAATTAGGCTATTGATGTGTGAATCCATGTATTGCAGAATCTAGGGTTCGAAGTCTTAGAATTGGGGATAAACTGATTCACGCGTGTGTTTATAATTATTTTAGAACTGGATTCATCACAACCACAGGCCTAGGCCAAGTGGTTGTGATGGTTGCTTGTAGCCGGGACCACCAGGGTTCGAGACCCGGCATAGACACCCTTTTTCCTGAATTCATTCCTTTTTTTTAAAAACCCATTTATATATATATATTTCATTTAAAACTTATAAATTCATTTTTAATATTAAAACCTTTATATAAATTCTAAAAAAATTATATTTTTCAAATCTGAGTTAAAAGTTTTATTTACAATTTTTATTTTTCAGAAATTCATTTATTTAATATTTATATTAATTAAATCATTTTTATACTATTATATTTATAAAAATCCATTTATATATCAAAACAATTTTATTAAATTCTCCAAAAATTATCCTGACTTTTTATAAAGTCAAACTTTACTGAAATAATTTTTAATTCAGTAAAATCATTTATTTTATATTTTTAATCAATTTTTGTTAGATTTAATCATAATTAAATCATAATAAATCCAATTTTTAATATTTTTGCACCAAAATTTTATACAAATTATTTCTGACCATTTAGAACAGAAATATGAATTTTAAACTAAAAATTATTTAATTTTAGTATTTTTAAATATTAAAGTTAGAGTTTGACAATTTGTAATAAATAGATTTTAAAAATCTATTTTAAAGAAAATAATTTTATAAAAATTATTTTTACACTTTAAACACATTCTTGTAACCATCTTAAGTTTAAATTTCATAAAAAGATTTTTAGTTATTTATTTACTAAATTTCTCTCAATTGACGAATATTTTTTATATTAATCAAACGAGCAATTGTCCCCAATTCGAAGCCCTAGAACTTATACATTTGTAGACTTGATAGACTTAGACATATTTATTACCTCATTTTAGGGTGATACTTGATACATTTGGTCAACACATTTCTCAACAGATATAACATTTTACCAAGGTGAGTTTTACATAGCCCCTTTTCTATTTATCACCATTTTTGGGGTGAAACATGTTTATAACATCATCATTGCAATTCAATCATCAATGTGTCTATGTGTTTTCTATGTTACATTATGTCTTGAGCATGATTAGAGTAAGCACCATTCTAGCATAATCATTAACATTGATCCAGCCGGCGGTATACATTGATAGATCTATTGGACTGACAATCCCACCCGGATACGTGCCTCCTACAAAGGTTACGTGGGTGTTTGTTATCGTATAACATATTGGACCATGAGCGTATGGTATGTATCATTTTATAACAGTCATCAGGGTTGATTATGCACTCGATTTATTTCTAGTATGTTCTCACATATGGACTAGATTAACATGACACATGAATTGCACAACATTTTATTCAATCATCAAAAACCTATGTAATTCTCACCAACTTTTGTTGACCCAAAACATTTTCAACTTAACATGTTTCAGGTTCTATTTACTTGAAGATTTGTATTGATGCTTGAAGATACGTGTATAGTTTCAATCAATTTGATGTACAAATTCTAGAACATTTGTATGTAAGTTATTTAAATCATTTATGAAACTTATTGTTCACCATGAGCTACTGAACAATCATCAATACGTGACATCCCGATGTTTCCGCCATCGGTTGGGGTGTTACATAAACGTCAACCGACAGTCTCTCGCTCCAGTGCTGAAGCTGAATACCGGGGTGTGGCTAATGTTGTAGCCGAGATTTGTTGGCTTCGGAACCTACTACTTGAATTATCGATTCCACTTTCACGGGCTACTATGGTTTATTGCGATAACGTCAGCACTATTTATTTATCAGGTAACCCGGTCCAGCACCAGCGTACCAAGCATATCGAGCTCGACATCCACTTCGTCAGAGAACAGGTTCAACGGGGTCATGTTCGGATTCTTCATGTCCCGTCCTGCTACCAGATCGCGGACATATTCACAAAAGGTCTCCCACGAGTTTTATTTGAAGATTTCAGATCCAGTCTCAGCATCCGGCTTCCTCCCGCTTCGACTGCGGGGGTGTAATAGATAATGTATTTCTAGAATGATTTGAATTGTATTTATATTGTATTTATCACTTACCATAGATAGAAGATAATGTGTATTATTTATACCCATGACAATCAATGGAAAAATCAAGGGATTACCTTCTTTCACAAACATATCCAATTATAGTTAACTAGATTATACCCCGGGAGCGTCCCGGGTTGAGAAATTTAATATGATACATCACTTTTACATATGAAATAGACTGATAAATAACTCTAATATTAATATCTAACCTAAAATAATGTACAACTCCAATGCTAACACCTAACCTAAAAGAATGTAGAACTTCAATGTAACTCTAATATTAACACCTATCTTAACGCCTAAACAAATGTACAACTCTAACATACTAATATTGATACCTAACTTAAAACAACGTACAACTCTATTAACCTATTTGGCTCTGGTTGAAATTAATGATTTACCTGAACACTTTGTGTTTTTTTACTGTATGAACAAAACCCCACAAAAAAATAGTCATTTTTTTCCCGTTTTTTATATAGCACTATGGTACTCGTTGGAAAGATAATAAAACGCCCGTTAATTTGGTGTAATTTTTTTCTTTAAAAAAATCTCGTATATAAAAGATATTAACGTTTAAAAATTATGGGAGGAAACATGAGAGTGAAAAATCCAATTTTGTTTTTAAATTATTTTTCCTAAAATATCTCAATGCCACATGGGATGACATATGGCACACTCAAGGAAGAGAATGGCTCTTTGAGTGCCATGTCATTAAAATGGCTTTGGTTTATTATATGTATAGATGAGATCTGCACACCATCTTCCTTTTTTTTATTTTTATTTTTTTTGCAAAAAAAGATGGTCCGTTACTTCACTTTACCTTTAGGTCATCATTCTTAGGGCTCTTATTTTGTTCAACCTTACGTACAAGACAACAAAAGAAATTGTTAATACAAACTACCCTCTTCATTGTTTAATTAGGTTTTACTCGCATTGAAGCCGAAATAATTATGTAACCTTTATTATATGTAGCCATAGTAATTAATCCGAAGTTAGTGATCAGGAGAAAAGCACCAATGGGCAGTCAAAAATGAAAAGGCTTCCAGTACCCTCCAGGGCTATAGTTCCAGCAATCGGGCCTTTAATCTACATCATCAAAATTTAAGTGGTGTCGATAGTAAACAATCACGAACTTTGATCATACTTGAACAAAAAGGATACCATTTTTTACCTCAATTCTGGTACTTGGAAGCTAGTAAGTGTTTGTGATATGCTTTGAGAACTTGCTAAACTTAGGCATAAAGTTTTTGCTCTTGGTACATTGTCAACACCAAATTAATTAAACCATACAAAGTAAACATGAGGATAAGTATGTAATATTCACCAACTACAGATACATTGAACATAGGATTAGTACATGCAAAGAATGGTTAAATCAAAATTTGTTTCAGGTTGTTAAACATCGTATAAAACTCATAAATTACCAAGTAGGAAACACATAAACAAACATGTTAATAGTAATAACAATATTGCCAAAAACACAAAAAATCTTTCATAAAAAGAAAATCAAACACAGAAAACATGAATCCAACTTAAGAGTACGTCAAGCATTAGCAACATAAAAGTACATGTAGGCCTAACTAAAGAGTTGATGATAAAATGTATATTCCTTCTTTGAAACCACGAAACCATGTCATAGGATAAAAATTTCTCACTCTTTAGTTTCAACATCTATAAGATACACATCTCCCCAATTGCTCATCCCAATCCATTTACCAGTGGCTAGGTACTTAATTGTCATAATGACATTAAGGAATGAGAACCACAACATAACAAAAACAATATATACAAGTGATGTTGATGTTGCAGATGTGACGTTGATGCTAGTTTTTGTGACAAACCGGCAATTTCCGATTTATGCCGATGTGATTTTTATTATTAAAAATTAAATATTTATTTTAAATATTTCCAATTATCAAGTTTCGGAAGTTTACTGACCGTTTTTACAATCGAAACTGCGACCGGTTAAATTAACGCGATTTAAACGCGTGTTCTGAAAACACGCGTCGGACATCGAAGATATTTATATTTTTGCTCGTTTACTATACTTTGTAATTACGAACAAAACCGGCTAATTTTTATAACCCATAACCGAGCCTAAGTAGAAACCGAGGCATTGTACGTTTATACGGGTTCGATACGCGGTACAAGTCACCTACCAACAAACCCTAGGTATAAAAGGCCACACTTCTTCTTCTTCTCCTCATATTATTCAGCAGCCATTCTCCCAAACCAAACCCTACTCTCTCTCACCCGAATCTCTCTCTCTCTCTAGCATCTCACCCGAATCCCTCTCTCTTTCCCTCAGATACGTCGCCGGCCGGCCACCACCATCGTTGGTGGTGGCGGCGCGAAGGTTTTAGGCCTGATAAGGCTGTGCTATTCACAGGGGAGCCGACTTGGAAGGGGATTTCTGTGGTGGTTATCAGCAGTGTTCGCAGGTGGGTGGTTTCTGGTTCGATGGGTTGCTTGTGGTCTGTTGGGGTTCGGGCTCGGGTCAAGTGTTGGTCCGATGGGGGTGGTCGGAGGGTGGTAGTTCGCTGGATTATAGGTGACGGGTTTGGAGGGGATGGTCCGATTAGGTTGCCAATGGTGGTTGGTTCAGTTCAGGTTGGTGTTGACGGGGTAATGGTGACTGTTCGTGGTGGTCTGGTCCTCGGGGGTTGTTTTGGTCGGAGGGTTTTGACGGGTTTTTGATGGTTGAGTCAGGTTTGGTTTGGTTTCGGGTGGTGGTTTCCAGAGCTGAGGCGGCAGCGGTGATGTTGGGTTCTACGAAGGTCCGAAGGTGGTGACGAGTCTGGGTTCGGGCCGTGGTGATTTCGGGTTGAACATGAGTCCGGGTCAGACCTGGTTCCGGTGCAAGTTTGGTCAACCCGGGTCAAGGTTGAGTCACGGGTTGAGCCGGTTTGTTGCTGATCAGAAATTGAGTCTGGTCCGGTTCACATGGGTCTCGAGCCAAGCGAGTTTGGGTCCAGTCAAGCTTCGGTCAAACGTGGTAAACGAGTCAGATCTGCTCGGGTCAGTTTTGGGGTTGCTGGTTCAGTTCCGGCCTTGTTCAGGTCAAGTGTCTCGGGTCAGATCTGGATGGTCAAGCCTCGGTCAACGCGCGGTCAAAGCTGGTCAAACTTTGGTTCCGGTCTACACGCAGTTCGAGGCGGCTTCGGGTTACTCGCGTGTGATTCGGTATACTTGAATTCGTACATATTTCATTATTTCATTTTTTATAAGCATTGTATTTTATAAAATATAAATATATATAAATAGTGTCTCGCGAACGAACCGACAATATTATTATTGATAAGTATATAAAGTGTGACTTGGTATTATTGGACCTCGGACTAAATTGGTTGGACTATAATATACATATATATTGTCGTGTCTTTATTCAAATAAGTGTAGTTTATGTAAAAGCGTCGAAACGTATAAGTCTCGTCTGATTTGGAATTGCGGATAAACAAAATGTGGATTTGTGTTTGATATTGATTTTTGGAAAATTGTAGGCGACTTGTGTTGCCTGGTTTGTACAAAAATAGAGGAAACTCTGCCGAAATTTTATAAAATTTATAAGCGTAAACGAAAGCGATATTTGTTGCATATTTCATTATAAACAACCTCCAAGTATTTTGACAAATGTAGTTTTCTACAATATCGTAAAAGGTTTTCGACAAATGATTTCTTGCGACATTTAAAGGAAAACGTCGAACAATATTTCCAAAACAAATACATATTATTTACTGAGCGTCAATTGTGTCAATCTTTAAAGATTTTAGTAACTAAAACATTTCTATTTTAACGGTTTGAATTACAAAAACGCTCGACGTATTGGAGATAGAATTATACAAAAGTTAATATTTTGAAACCTTTAAAGGCTTGTGGGTTTAGGAAAAGAATCGACACTTGTTATGGATCGGTTTTAAATAACTATACTTACATTTTTATCAAAGGGCATTTTTCCTAAAATATAATTATATAAGATAGATACATTTATACAAATTATAAGACGAGCTACGGCTCGGGATAAGTTATACGTTTCATAATATAGTCCAACGTGGTGTGTACATGAATAGTGACAAGTGCGCAACTTGGGTACTATGTCGTGTGTTAACGCATAAGTAAGATAAGTCACGATCGGTTCGTCGAGTTAAAGCATATTAGTACTCGAGTTATACACACGAGTCTAGATAGTTGGATAAACTATCTTTTAGCCGGATAATAGGCTAGGTTTATATGTGTTAGACTTTAAGGTGTCCTTTGTTGGTTATAGGGCACGAGGAGGTCGGTCAAAGCTTCGGGCTTGTTTGCTAGCTTAGCATGGAAATTAAGGTGAGTTCATGACCCCACTTTTTACTGTTTTATAAATGTTTACGGGGTGGAAGACATGCTTCTTTTATGAAAACCTGAGGAATTCCAAACGAACAAGTTTTTGAAAAATGAAATGGGTGCGTGAGTGTCACGGCCCTGCTGTTACTGGTTTTACATTCGGGAAAGAAACATGAGTACTACTTACATTGTTTTAAAGATCATGTTATACTATGGTTATGGTTGTTTACTATACGGGCGTTTCATCAGGGAAGTCCCAGGGGGGAAACCATGAGTATGTGGAAACACATATCGGGGAAATATGGATAGATCTATTGGGGCCTGACAAACCCCACCCGACGGCTTGGAGCCGGGCGGGGGCATATTGTCTCTAATTACTTGGAGCCACCGATGATGACGGTGGTTCCTACTTGCTGGGCATACTTATCACGGATCCACGGGTCAGTAATGGTTTCCAACTCGTAGTAGTAACGATACTTAACGTCTAGCTAACGTTCTTATAACATAGTATTAACGGGAATGATCTTTTCAGACTTATGGAAACTCTTTTATAAAAACTTGTGGAATTATTTATGCAAAACTTATGAACTCACCAGCTTTATGTTGACTTTTTAAGTATGTCTTTCAGGTTTAAACCTTGGTAACGGCACGGTTGGAGTAGTCGACATATTGGGATCGGGATTCTAGAGGATTAGCAATGGCGTTCAGGATATAAGAGTCTTAGATGCATCTTTCCGCTGCGCTGGCAAAGGCACCAAACGTCGCATCCGACAAGGGAAAAGTCGGGGTGTGACAGTTTGGTATCAGAGCCATAGGTTTTAGCGAACTAGGTGTCTGGGTAGATATCTAGGCTTTAACCTGAGTTTGTTTTGAAGTTGGGACCAAAATTTCTAAGACATGATATTTAGTATGAACGCCTAGGAACTGGAATTCCAACCGTTGCCAAGTATGTTACGTGACTATTAGTGTATCACACTAGCTCAGCGTACATTCCTTCGGCGCAAGGAACATTTATTTTTCTTATGTGAATAGGAAGTCGGAATTTTCTGTAGTGGTATATAGAAAGGACATTGGTATGTAGTGGTTAGGCATACCTCACTGGTGACTGGCGAGTCATCGTTTTAGACTTCAGAGCGGTTATTCACATAGAGTTAGCTGAGTCATTGTTTCTTGGTATGAGGAACAATCTACTTGTTTGTATACAACGTGTATTTATGTAAAGTATATATAATATGTATCGCCAATGGTTGTCGACTCAAGCTTGGACGTATCTAGAACGCTCACACGTGTCGCGTTAGTTGGACGAGTCGGCAAAGGGATCGTTGCAGCATCTGCGGTCTCACATCCCTGGTTCGGAGTATGCCATGTCATCAAGGTCGGGTTGGGCCGAAGGCGTCTTGATGAGGCACCTCGTTTTGCCGATGATGCTGCGAAGCTGGAATGCAGACGGGAAGAGCACCGGGAAAAGTGGCGCACACGACAAACATTATATTATGTTATATATACGTGTTACTATATGAATGTGACGAGTGCTCGTGATATAGCTTATGATGGAGGTTGATAGGGTGATCTGGTGAGGTAAATTTTCGATAACGCAGACGTCTCGTTATTGCGGATTTACAGGCACTTGATAATTCTAAAGACATCTATCGTGAGGGTATCTATACTATTATGTTGTTGTATATATACTTATATATAAATAATGGATAAGGGTTTTTCATTCTTTTGTTGTTACGGACGTGATTGCCAATTCTCCCCTGTTCGTGTCATTTGTGACTTTGCTTTTCTAAACCAGTTTAAGATCTTGATGATCTTGTTTCTTGAACTTCTAAGGTTCATGTTGTAGAACCTAGTTATATCTTTTTGAGTACGATCTACACCTCTCTTCTTTTGTATTCGTGGCCTTCAACATTCAATCATAAAGGAATTTAATTTTTGTTGATTCCTTATTCTTCTCACCAAATTAGACACGCCTTTTGTACACGTGTCAATTGTTATATGCTTGAATTCTTTAAACTTGTGAAGGTCCATTGTAGGGCTTCGCATCAAACAATTGTTTCATTAATGATTTGTTTTATCATTACGTTGTTCGTAATGGTTGTCTTCTAGTCTTGCTATGTTAGGCCATTGTGGGCAATGAATCCTTTGATACTTCGTCGACGAGTTTCTTTAAAGTCGACATTTCAGTTGAATCGAATTGTTGGAATTTGATACAGCACCTTGCGGTGAATATTCAATCTACTTGGAATAACGAATGATTTTTATTGACATGTCTCACTTTCCTCAACGTGTTTGTTATTGCCCTAAATGCAGACACACCTTGTGGTGTGTAATGAAAAGTTGGTGCACTAGTTGCTTCGTTTGAGGTGTGCCAATAGTATTTGTTGATAGAGTTATTGTTTACGCTTTGCATTCAGTTGATTCTGAAACCTTATTTCGTGCCATTTGTACCGGCAAGTCCGTTGACTATTTTGTTGTACTACCATTGGTTCTTGGATGATATCCTACCTCAAATTTTGAGGACAAAATTTCTGTAACATGGGGAGGATGTGACAACCGGCAATTTCCGATTTATGCCGATGTGATTTTTATTATTAAAAATTAAATATTTATTTTAAATATTTCCAATTATCAAGTTTCGGAAGTTTACTGACCGTTTTTACAATCGAAACTGCGACCGGTTAAATTAACGCGATTTAAACGCGTGTTCTGAAAACACGCGTCGGACATCGAAGATATTTATATTTTTGCTCGGTTTACTATACTTTGTAATTACGAACAAAACCGGCTAATTTTTATAACCCATAACCGAGCCTAAGTAGAAACCGAGGCATTGTACGTTTATACGGGTTCGATACGCGGTACAAGTCACCTACCAACAAACCCTAGGTATAAAAGGCCACACTTCTTCTTCTTCTCCTCATATTATTCAGCAGCCATTCTCCCAAACCAAACCCTACTCTCTCTCACCCGAATCTCTCTCTCTCTCTAGCATCTCACCCGAATCCCTCTCTCTTTCCCTCAGATACGTCGCCGGCCGGCCACCACCATCGTTGGTGGTGGCGGCGCGAAGGTTTTAGGCCTGATAAGGCTGTGCTATTCACAGGGGAGCCGACTTGGAAGGGGATTTCTGTGGTGGTTATCAGCAGTGTTCGCAGGTGGGTGGTTTCTGGTTCGATGGGTTGCTTGTGGTCTGTTGGGGTTCGGGCTCGGGTCAAGTGTTGGTCCGATGGGGGTGGTCGGAGGGTGGTAGTTCGCTGGATTATAGGTGACGGGTTTGGAGGGGATGGTCCGATTAGGTTGCCAATGGTGGTTGGTTCAGTTCAGGTTGGTGTTGACGGGGTAATGGTGACTGTTCGTGGTGGTCTGGTCCTCGGGGGTTGTTTTGGTCGGAGGGTTTTGACGGGTTTTTGATGGTTGAGTCAGGTTTGGTTTGGTTTCGGGTGGTGGTTTCCAGAGCTGAGGCGGCAGCGGTGATGTTGGGTTCTACGAAGGTCCGAAGGTGGTGACGAGTCTGGGTTCGGGCCGTGGTGATTTCGGGTTGAACATGAGTCCGGGTCAGACCTGGTTCCGGTGCAAGTTTGGTCAACCCGGGTCAAGGTTGAGTCACGGGTTGAGCCGGTTTGTTGCTGATCAGAAATTGAGTCTGGTCCGGTTCACATGGGTCTCGAGCCAAGCGAGTTTGGGTCCAGTCAAGCTTCGGTCAAACGTGGTAAACGAGTCAGATCTGCTCGGGTCAGTTTTGGGGTTGCTGGTTCAGTTCCGGCCTTGTTCAGGTCAAGTGTCTCGGGTCAGATCTGGATGGTCAAGCCTCGGTCAACGCGCGGTCAAAGCTGGTCAAACTTTGGTTCCGGTCTACACGCAGTTCGAGGCGGCTTCGGGTTACTCGCGTGTGATTCGGTATACTTGAATTCGTACATATTTCATTATTTCATTTTTTATAAGCATTGTATTTTATAAAATATAAATATATATAAATAGTGTCTCGCGAACGAACCGACAATATTATTATTGATAAGTATATAAAGTGTGACTTGGTATTATTGGACCTCGGACTAAATTGGTTGGACTATAATATACATATATATTGTCGTGTCTTTATTCAAATAAGTGTAGTTTATGTAAAAGCGTCGAAACGTATAAGTCTCGTCTGATTTGGAATTGCGGATAAACAAAATGTGGATTTGTGTTTGATATTGATTTTTGGGAAAATTGTAGGCGACTTGTGTTGCCTGGTTTGTACAAAAATAGAGGAAACTCTGCCGAAATTTTATAAAAATTTATAAGCGTAAACGAAAGCGATATTTGTTGCATATTTCATTATAAACAACCTCCAAGTATTTTGACAAATGTAGTTTTCTACAATATCGTAAAAGGTTTTCGACAAATGATTTCTTGCGACATTTAAAGGAAAACGTCGAACAATATTTCCAAAACAAATACATATTATTTACTGAGCGTCAATTGTGTCAATCTTTAAAGATTTTAGTAACTAAAACATTTCTATTTTAACGGTTTGAATTACAAAAACGCTCGACGTATTGGAGATAGAATTATACAAAAGTTAATATTTTGAAACCTTTAAAGGCTTGTGGGTTTAGGAAAAGAATCGACACTTGTTATGGATCGGTTTTAAATAACTATACTTACATTTTTATCAAAGGGCATTTTTCCTAAAATATAATTATATAAGATAGATACATTTATACAAATTATAAGACGAGCTACGGCTCGGGATAAGTTATACGTTTCATAATATAGTCCAACGTGGTGTGTACATGAATAGTGACAAGTGCGCAACTTGGGTACTATGTCGTGTGTTAACGCATAAGTAAGATAAGTCACGATCGGTTCGTCGAGTTAAAGCATATTAGTACTCGAGTTATACACACGAGTCTAGATAGTTGGATAAACTATCTTTTAGCCGGATAATAGGCTAGGTTTATATGTGTTAGACTTTAAGGTGTCCTTTGTTGGTTATAGGGCACGAGGAGGTCGGTCAAAGCTTCGGGCTTGTTTGCTAGCTTAGCATGGAAATTAAGGTGAGTTCATGACCCCACTTTTTACTGTTTTATAAATGTTTACGGGGTGGAAGACATGCTTCTTTTATGAAAACCTGAGGAATTCCAAACGAACAAGTTTTTGAAAAATGAAATGGGTGCGTGAGTGTCACGGCCCTGCTGTTACTGGTTTTACATTCGGGAAAGAAACATGAGTACTACTTACATTGTTTTAAAGATCATGTTATACTATGGTTATGGTTGTTTACTATACGGGCGTTTCATCAGGGAAGTCCCAGGGGGGAAACCATGAGTATGTGGAAACACATATCGGGGAAATATGGATAGATCTATTGGGGCCTGACAAACCCCACCCGACGGCTTGGAGCCGGGCGGGGGCATATTGTCTCTAATTACTTGGAGCCACCGATGATGACGGTGGTTCCTACTTACTGGGCATACTTATCACGGATCCACGGGTCAGTAATGGTTTCCAACTCGTAGTAGTAACGATACTTAACGTCTAGCTAACGTTCTTATAACATAGTATTAACGGGAATGATCTTTTCAGACTTATGGAAACTCTTTTATAAAAACTTGTGGAATTATTTATGCAAAACTTATGAACTCACCAGCTTTATGTTGACTTTTTAAGTATGTCTTTCAGGTTTAAACCTTGGTAACGGCACGGTTGGAGTAGTCGACATATTGGGATCGGGGATTCTAGAGGATTAGCAATGGCGTTCAGGATATAAGAGTCTTAGATGCATCTTTCCGCTGCGCTGGCAAAGGCACTAAACGTCGCATCCGACAAGGGAAAAGTCGGGGTGTGACAGTTTTACACTCGCTCACCACTTGTGTATTTTAATGAAATGAAAACCATCTAGTCATTTTAAATCTTTGTATAGCATACAAATTGATAAATAAGTATATAAAGTCAAGTACAAATGAATTCCAAAAAAAGTTTGTGAATCCAAGCACTGTTGTAAAACAAGGTTTCGAAGGCCGAGTACTCACCGAGTAATCGCTACCAAGGTAGGTTGCCAAGGACCGAGTACTCTACGCCTAGGCCGAGTACTCCCCGAGTACTCTCCGACTAGGCCGAGAACTCCCCGAGTACTCCCGACTCCGACTAGGGAGCGCCTAGCGACTTTTGCAACCATGAATCTAAGACCTCTTTAAATGGCCATTTTGATCCCGATTCCCGACATAACCCATTAGTTTGACAATTAGGGTGTGAATATCCAACATGACCTAAAAACCAGACACTAACCTAACATGAAACTTGCGGGTTTGGGTCAGTTTCGAGTTGAACCCGCCAACTCATTTAGCTAAACGGTTAGGTTCAGGCCAGCCCAATGGGTTGGCGGGTTGACCCGTTTAACCTATTTATATGGTTTTACTTCTTTTTACTGGTATTTTTAGCCCATAACTATAACTTAAAAAGAAATTGATATAAAATAATACTTCAAAATTTATTTTTGTTTTTTAATTAAAAATAATATTATACGCAAAAAAAATGAATTTGGGTCAAACTGGTTGTGTTCGGGTCAACCCGCGAATACTCGGGTCGTGTTCGGGTTCATACGTCTAATACAATATTCAGGTTCGGGTAAAATTTTCGGGTTCGGGTTAGGTTGGACCCGCCAACCCGTAAACATGACCCATTTAATTCCCCTAGTTAACAATACCATTATTATGTAATCAAAATGACAACGAATGTGAATCAAAATACAATATCCGTAGACATTACAACATAACAATATGTATCAATGTTGTTAATGCTATAGATGTGACATTGATGCTAGTTTTATGCCCTTCCGTTCATTAGATATTGCAATGTTATGAAATGAAAACCATCCAGTAGCATAGCATATAAACAAATAAATTAGTAGATAAAGTCAAGTACAAAGGAATCCCAAAAAAAGTTGGTAAATCTAAAATGACCGTTTTGATCCTAGCATGACACATCAGTTGACAAAACCATTTTGCAGGCATGACCCGTAACTTGACCCAACCATATGTTTAATCATTTATTTTTGGTTTCAATAACATGTAACTTGGTTTAAAAAAGCGCGTTTGGGGCGCACTTTAAGCGTTTGAGGCGCGAGGCGTTTAGGAAAACGTTTTTTTGCCAAAAATCGCTGGACTACATGAAGCGCTGCCTCGAGCGCTTGAGGTGCGCGCTACAGTAGCGCCTCAGCCCTAAAAACCCTTTTAAATTGCTTTATTTGGCCCGCTACAGTAGTGCCTCGATTTTTTATGTTTTGAATATGCTTTTTTAGTGTTCATCGGTGTTTTATAATCATGTTTTTGTGCTTATGATTGATTAACATGTAGAAAATGTCATATTGACATATATAAATATTTTTTTTTATAATTTTTTAATACTATACGTGAAGCTCTCGCCTCGCGCTTTAAGCCCCGCGCTTCGGATTTAGGAACCAAAACGCCTCGGAGCGCCTCGCGCTTTTTTAAACCAAGACATGTAAGATGCTCAGTTGCTATAACCATGATTGGTTCCTTGCATGCACCCAAAAACTATGATCAATTATGTAACACCTTTCAGGAGAGATGCTCAATTATTGGTTTGATCATATCAGCATATTAATTAAAAAAATTCATGAGTAGCTGGAAAAAAAATTCAAATCTGGCCTAAAACAACCTGCAGCTTGGTTTCCCCATGGTATTGTTTCAACTGCTTTGGGTTATTAGAAATCACTGTCAGTTATTTTCTCAATTTCAGATGGATTTGCTATTTGTCAAAGAATATACAAAATCATGCGATGAAGAGTAAAAATGAAGATAAATTTAGCTTAAAGATAGGCAGCGCTAACCCATTTAATTATAGATGGTTCAATTTGGGTGGTGTTTCTATCTAAATGGGCCAAATGGGTAAAACGGGTCAAACATGTTGAAAGTCACCCATAACCTATTTTTAATGCAGACGTCCTGCTAAATTGGTTACATAAGGAACTTAAGATTATTGTTGTAATAATCATGTTTTTGTAATCATAACTAACACAAAGATAATTTTAAATAAATACAAATTGAAAAAAAAAAAAAAAAAAAAAAGCCTGTATGTTTCTTCTCTATATGTAATTATGTACCACTTCTCACCTAGACCAATTATCATGCCTCCAGTATAATACACAAATGAAACAAACTTAATAGTGCATCCTTCTCTACATATTCATATTCTGCTAATTACATGACTATGATAAAGAGTTTATATTTTTTAAGTCATTCATAAAGGTAAAAGAAATTAGTCTAACTCTCTTATATAAGCAGCCCACTAAGTAACCTATTTCAAAATATCAACTTTCATCCTTGCTTCTGTTCTATAATTATTCATTACAAACACATATAAGCCATTATCTATACTTCTATTGGCCCAAAATCTTTTTTTCTTCTTCTTTTTTTGGTTGTAGTTTTCATTTTCTAAACTTGTAACCTTATATACAATTCTCAATCAAAAAGTTATCTAAAAATCTTTTATAAAAAGGCTACGATCTATATGTTGTGTGTGATGATGCAAACATATACCACTTATAATAACCATCAACATAGATTTCTGGTATAAAAATCAAATACATTAGCCTAATCAAGCATGATCTGTGTTTTTTATTTCTGTACCTTTTTGTGAAAATCTTTATTTTTTTACTTTTGCAATATTTCATTTTCTGAACATGTAACCTCAAATATGATTCTCAAGCAAAAACTTCTTTAGAAATCTTTCATAAGAAAAAGCTAAAATCCGTATGTTGTGTGATGATGCAAACATATACCACTCATTGTTGTTTTGGAACAGATGTTAGTCTAATCTCTTCAAAAAGACAACATATAATGAATTAAACATGGTTAAAAGAAACTATTACTAAGAGTCACATTAATTTACAACCAAATGAATCAAGTGCAGCAACATAATTTTTTTTTTTTTTTTTTTTTTTGCAAAATGAAAACACATAACAGAAGGCATGAGATTAATGAAAATGAAAACATCCCAAGTACTGTAACTTAAAGAGGTCTAATCAAACACATGATAGTTAATTCATGCATACAAGTGATTAATAGCATGTCTTAAACATAATATAACAACTTAGAACCTAAAAGAAGATCTAGTTATAAATCTACATCATTCAAATAATCAAATTCCACAAATGGGTCAAATTTTTACAATGAAACTTTTAAGATCATATTGACGAAAATTATATTGATCCTGCCACAACTGCAAACCGCTTTGCAACCTCTAGATGACCCGTACTGTTTTAAAGCGACATGTTTCGAACCAAAGATGTTTCACTCTAACCCATGTTGTGAGATTATCCCAACCTGGCCCATCCGTTTTCACCAACCATTACCAACATACAACAAAAATGGCATAAAATAATATACTCTGCTTCATAGCTTACAAAACCCAAATACCTTATATTCAACTCATAAATCGCTATATATTTCCCAACCAGTGGCACATATTCAAACATCATCACCTTCTTAGAATCAAGATGCATGAACTCTCAACTTTTTGTTAAACCAAAAAATAATCTCAGCTCCTAGGTGGTCAATTAGTCAAAGCACCAACATATGAAGAAGATCAGAAGATGGCATCTTCGATCACTCATCCAACATCAAACCCAACAAGTAATTTTTCAACTTTATTCACCTCTCTTTTATCCCACTATATAAATCATCATATGTTCAAATAAAAAAGAAAAATTTCTAACCTCTTTTGTCCAAAATAAACCGTCAAAAGTATAGCAAACATTGTTATTTAATAAAAGTTCATAGTTTTATAGGAAAACATGGACTGATAAACATGAAATGGTTGAAACTGCCTTTGCTTAAAAATAACCTCCAAATTATGGTCAAAAGCACCAGGTTATTACAGTCCAGATGACCCCAAAATGACCCCAAAAAACGTTAAAAGTTCCAAAACTGGCGGTTAACTCGTGGTGAACAATAATATAGTAATTAATCTAGCCAGCTGAATTCAAATACCATACCTTTATTCAATTTCAAATGCTCTTTATCATATCTTCAAATTGGAGTTCAAAAGAAACATTGATAAACATCTACAAACCAAAACAACCCCTAATTTTGAATTATCTGCAATGTGACAACACCTTCACACATGTTTCACCAGCAACATTAATGCTAAAATATGATAAAAACCTTACAAAACATAATTCTAAATATAAGTGATGTAAGTAGTTAGTACCTTCAACAATTGATGACATGTTGCTCCATTCCAGAATGCTTCAAGGTTTGATTTAGAAGAGACCAATCAACAACTTCAAAGTCTAATTTTGATTGTAAACAAACGGATTGTTAGCAAAAGAACAACATAAAAGTCACAACATAGAAAGCAACATAAATTAACCAAAAGAACAACATAAAACTCACAACTTAGAAAACAACACTTGAAGCAGATCTAGGATTTTGTAGAGTTTTGAGTTGCCAGAAACCAAGCACGATGAACAAAGCAGAAAAGAAATAGGAGTGTACCTGCAACAGCCATGGGTGAAGATGAAATTCCGGTGTTAGACCTCAGCCGATTGAAAGTCAAATCGGTGATTAAATACCAAATTTAGGTTTTATTTACCACGCCAAGAATGGATGATAATATTCATTAGGTTCTGGAAAGTAATCAGGGAAGGATTGTAAACAGAGAAGAAGGAACGTAATAGATTCAGGGGAGGTGGAAGTGAGCTTATAGAAATAAATTTAGCGGCAACAGTTGGGGGAGCGTACCCACGTCTTGTATTCCTGATAACCAGGTAACCTGGTAACTGCTAGATAAAAAAGAAAACTGTCAAATTTTCATAATAACCACCAAGTTATTCTGGTCAGGATTAATCCTCAGCTATAACCGTTTTGACCTAACGGTGGATATAAAGCCAAAAACGGTTGCAACCGTCAAAAATAGCAGTTTATATACGGTGAACAATATTATAATAATATTGTTTCACCTTATGTTTATCATAGTCTATTAAATTTATCATTAAAAACCATAGAGTGGAATAATACCATCACACAAAAAAAAAATTTAATAAAATAAAAAGTTTACATTTAAATAAAATAAAAAAATTACATTAAATAAAATAAACTAATTTACAAAAAATTTAAATAAAAACATTACTAGAATATATAAAATAAAATGAAATGAAATGATAAAATTAAGTGAGTGGTGGATGCGGCTCCTCGAACACGATATCTAAACTAACAATGGGTTCCGTTAGATCATATCGAAGTTGAAAGTGGGTTTATTCATTCTTCAACTCCAAAGAATATTATCGTTAATGCTTGGTGGGGTCGAAGGATCCATTACGTAATCCGGAGATATTACGCGACCCTCCTCCTTTATGATCATATTGTGCAAATCCATAAATCGTTTGACGCAACGACTTCGAGCATGATCGCCGTTTTTTTTATGGTTACCTCTTAGACTACTCGGTACACAGACATAGAGCCTGCCCCGTCCCACTTTTGTTGCCCCATCTCACTCACTATACCGCCCCCTAACCCCCTAACCCCTGTCTCCCCCGTTCTCTCCAAGACATGAGGGACGGGCCAATAGGCTTTTTTTTTTAATTTTTAAATCCAACGGCTCCTTTGTAACGGCTACTTTTTTTTTTAAACCAATCCAACAATATATAAACAACCCAAACCATCCAAATAAACCCCATAAATCAACCAAAACCAACAAAAAAACCTCTCTACTTTCTTTAAAAAAAAAACAAACAATGTCATACCTACCATTGTTTGATTCCTCATCTTCGTCGAGCGAAGAAAACCAGATTTTTGTTAACTCGATTTGGGAAGCGGCACAATTAATCGTGGCGGAGGAAGACAAAGTGAGCTCGCAACCGCGACCTAGGCAAGCGGCTTTAAACAGAGACCGGCATGGTAAGCGTATAATTTTTCTTCAAATATATATAGCAACTATTTTTTTTTGGAACGTATAATTTTTCTTCAAATATATTTTTTAAAATCATTTACAACATACGTGTAGGTGCACATGAACGATTAATTAGAGATTACTTTGCCGATCACCCGGTGTATACAGACGAGATGTTTAGGCGGCGGTTTCGAATGAGTCGTCGATTGTTCGTACGTATTGCCGATGATTTGGCGAGTTGTGACCCGTATTTTACATTACGGTACGATGCTAGAGGCAAACGGTGGTTCACAACTTTTCAAAGAATCACGTCAGCGTTGCGGCAATTAGCTTACGGTACGGCATCCGACTCATGGGATGAGTACTTACGGATGTCTGAAAGAACGTCACGTGAATGCTTGTATAAGTTTTGCAAGCGTGTTGTCAAGATCTACAGCAAAAAATATTTGCGAAAACCAAACTCCAATGATATCCAGAAGTTGTATCAGCACCATCACGAGAAGCATGGTTTTCCAGGGATGATCGAAAGCATCGATTGCATGCATTGGCCGTGGAAAAATTGCCATAATGCGTGGCGTGGCATGTTTTATCGCGACGATCACGGTCATCCAACAATAATCTTAGAGGCTGTCGCGTCACAAGACTTATGGATTTGGCATGCCTTTTTTGTGTTCCCGGTTCCAATAATGACCTTAATGTTCTCAACCAGTCTTTGGTGTTTGATGATGTTAGAAAAGGAACCGGTCCGGATACAAAATTTACTGTTTCGGGGGTTGAGTACAAGCACGGGTATTATCTTGCGGATTTAATATACCCAACCTATTCTACACTCGTTAAAAGTATTAAGCACCCGCGCGACGAAAAAAGACAGAAATTTGCTAAGTATCAAGAAGCGGCGCGAAAGGATATCGAACGAACATTTGGTGTTCTACAAGCAAAATGGCACATCATCGCAAACCCGGCACGTGCTTTCACAACAACAAAAATATGTTATTGTATGTATGCTTGCATCGTGCTACATAACATGATCATCGAAGACGAAGGCCGAGCTATTTGTGAGTTCGAAGAAAATGCGGTGGAGGAGAATACTATTCTAGATGACGAAGCGCAACAAGAGTTAAACGATTTCGCGTTACATAACGAACACATCCATCATCATCTACAAAGCCGACTTGATCGAATATATATGGAACAACGGACAGGACGAGTAGTTTGTAATTTTTTATTTTAATTTATGATGGTTTGTAATTTTTTTTTAAAGTTAGGATGGTTTTGTAATTTTTTTTTAATTTAGGATGCTTTTTAATTTTTATTTTAGGATGCTTTGTAATTATTTTATATAATTTAGTATTTATTTGAACATTATTTTATTTATTTATTACTTTTATAAAACTAATTACAATTAATATTAGAAAAAAAAATTATTAAATGCTGGAGACATGGGTTTTTTGATGTCTGCACACCCCACCCATGTCTCAAGAATGGTGATACACCACTTTAGTGATGTGGCAGCCTACGTGGCACTGAGACATGGGTTTTTTGATGTCTGCTTACCCACTAGCCTCATAAATTGGCCTTGAAAAGACATCAGAAAACTTCTCCATTCGATGGGGGTACAGTTGATGCTACCGACCATCCTGGGAAAATGCCATCTAGCTTCATGTGCGGCGTACAAACGTGTTATGTCGTGTCTAGTTGGTCTTTGTAGATACTCTTTACCATATAAAGAAATAATAGCATTGCAAAAATAGTGAAGATACTCGCTTGAAGTTCTACTTGACATATTTAAATATTCATCAAATTCGTCAGGAATGTTACCGGTTGCAAGTTGACGAATCGCGGATGTGCGTTTTTGTATCTACGTAAAACTCTTCTTTCCTCTAGCATCGTACCCTTCTTGAAACCAGTCGAACTTAGCTTCGATGTCTCCGACAATATTTAAAAATAATTCCTTTGATAAACGGAATTGAGTTTTAAATATCGCATCATTGTACTTTAGGTTTTCTACAAAGTAATCGTTCATCTAAACCTAATTTGCCCCCGACCGATCACGCTCGATCATTTTTTTTATTTGAGTGTCCCGTATCTTGGAGGTGCGCGGCTTCGCAAACCTTTGCAAAAAAATCCATTATAGAACCCGATGAGTCGGAATAACTAGCTGAGTTGAGTGGACACAAATGGCCTTGCATTGAATATTTTTTTTAGTTGTTTGTATTTGTTTGATTATTTGTGATATTAATTTGGTTGAAAAATGAAGTTTATATATAGTGTTTTAAAAAAAAACTTTTTTTAATATGTAACGGTCAATAGACCGTTGACAACAATTAGAAATGTAGTGTGATGACCATCACGATAATAATGCATCGTGGGGATGATAAGTTGCATGGGGCGGTCTTTGTGATGGTCACGGCCATCACGGCTAGCTTATCACGAACTGTTCCGTCCGCCCTTATATATTGTGGTACCATGTAAATAACATATAATATATTGTGGTACTAGGTAATTAGTAGCAATTTACATGCAAATTTAACTTTTTCTCTTTTAAATTTTACTTTTGTATCTAATATAATTTAGTTTTTAATTTACCATAATGGAGTATATAGATTATTGCTCATGTGGACACACAATTCAATAAATATTAATATTTTAAATTTTAAACTTTATTACATAAAAATAAATTTAAATTTAAACATGCATTAACAAAAGTTAAATATCCATATAAGAATAATAAAACGTGAATGTAATCAATAGTTAAAATAAAACATTTAATTCAAATTCCATTTGAAAATGTTAGGTAATGGTGCTCGTTTCAGGTAAAAAAAAAAAACAAATTCAAAATAAGTTGAATTATTAAATTGAATGTGAGTTAAAGTTTAATTTTTTTTTTCATTGATTAATTAAAGTTGTAACAACTTCCCAATTAAAGTGTCGCCTTTTGACGGATGCCTAGACGTAGACATATCCTATATCTATTTGAGGCAAAAAAAAAAAGTAAATAATCTAATTTGGAAATAAAAAAGGTGTTAGTGCACTTTGTGTATGTCCCCAACTAGTGATAGGTCAATATTAGTCGTAGGCATGATTATAGGATTTTATATGTATGTTTTGAGCGTTAACGGATAGCATTTGAGGGTCCTAGGGGTAAATTCGGAATTTTGCAAACCCCTACGCCTTGAAGGGTCAAGCGTAAGGAGCCTTACGTCTAGAAGGGTCCAGGCGTAAGGACTCTGCCCTATAAATAGGACCCTTTGCGCCATCATTTGTAACTTTTTCTTTGAACCCTAAACGCAATGCTGCCCAATTTTGAGTGTGTTTGTATGTGTTTTTCATTTCCTTACTTTTCCTCAATCACATCTCATCTCTAATAACAATTGGTTCATTGATTCCGCCTTTGAACTCATCATACGTGCGCGGTATCATCAAATCTTGTGTCGATCCTACAAAAGGTACAAACGATGAATGTATTAAAAAGATATAATTTAAGGCAATAATCTAATCCGAGTCCAAGTCAACTGCTACAAACAACTTGCTGAAAAAACTTCAAAATGACATTTTGAGTTTTTAAACAAAATGCAGTTGAGATAATTTTACTACATATGGCGTTAGAAATAAGGTTTATTGTAGAAAGAAATGATTGTAATATCAACTTTATATATGCAAGTTTTATTCTAATTGTTATGCATTATTTTGAAGTTGCACTAAAAAAGTAACCGGCTTAGATTGAAAGTTCTTATGTTTTTATTGTATTTTAAAAGCATTTCTTAAACGAATACCATATATATATATATATATATATATATATATATATATATATATATATAGGTCAAGTATAAAATGAAAACCCTCTTGAGTTGAGAAAACCTTTGAAAACCCATGTAAAAAACATAATTTTTTTTTTTGAAAAAAATAACCAATTTAAAATACATGTTTTTAATCGTTTTGGGCCAAAAAAGACAAAATTACATAAAACGTCCTTTACGTTTACTCAAAATTGCAGGTTTCATCCTTAATGTTTAAAACTTGCAGGAAACATCATTTAACGAAGGTTTGGTTGCAGGAACATCCTTTAACGAAGTTTTTGTTGCAGAAAACATCCTTTCTGACTAACGGGGTTAGTTTTTCTGGTTAACTTCTCCTCTAGAGACCATTCTTGCAAAATCTAAAATTTTCAACCAACCCCTTCTCTATTTATTATTTACACTCCCCCTACCTCACAAACAAAACTCAAATAAAAAAATAAAATAAAAAATAAAATGGGAACTGAACCCACCCTTGTTGACATCGTCATCGCCGTAGACAACTCCGACCACTCGAACCATCCCATCCCCGTCTTCAAGCTGGTCGGCTTCAACCCCATGTCCGAAAAATTCACCATCAAATCGTTCAACCATGTCGAGTTTTGGTGCTCCGACGCCACCAACGCTGCCCGTCGCTTCTCCTGGGGCCTCAGGCCTCGGCTTGCCTATTATTTACAAATTCGACCTTTCCACTGGTAACCATATCCACGTCTCTAATCTCCTTAACTCTGGCCACCTTAATTCCTCTTCACTGCCCCTTATTCCCCCACCATCTCTATCACCACCACCGCCTCCATCCCGTCATTCTCCCGAATCTTCCTCTCCCCCTATCACCCTTGGTCACAACGATGTCGTTTTGTCAGAAGTTCAACTCTACGGTGATGTCGTTTTATGTTATATGAGTTACAAAAACAAAAATAATAATATTACCTTTTTGTTTGGGTTTGAAGCTGTGGATAAACGTCGTCGATTCAGGAGCTGGATTATGGTATTCGGCGGCCCAATCATGTTGTTAGGAACATGCCGGAGCTAGCACCAGCAGTAGAATACCGATCAAGAGGAAGAGTCAAAAGGGGTTGGTTGAAATAATAAATAGAGAAGGGGTTGGTTGAAAATTTTAGATTTTGCAAGAATGGTCCTTAGAGGAGAAGTTAACCAGAAAAACTAACCCCGTTAGTCAGAAAGGATGTTTCCTGCAATAAAACCTTCGGTAAAGGATGTTCCTGCAACCAAACCTTCATTAAAGGATGTTTCCTGCAAGTTTTAAACATTAAGGATGAAACCTGCAATTTTGGGTAAACGTAAAGGACGTTTTCTGTAATTTTGTCCCAAAAAATAAATAAAGCGCCTACGAGATTTTTTTAAAAAAATAAACAAATCTGCTGAAAACATATGTTTACAATAGCTAAATAGGTGAAAACATATGTTCTTTTAGCAACTTTGTTTATTTTTTTTAAAAAAAATCCCATCGAAGATTTTTTTTTTTTTTTTTTTTGCCTAAAATGATTTAAAACATGTAGTCTACATTGGTTATTTTTTTCAAAAAAAAAAAAATAATGTTTTTTTACATGGGTTTTCAAAGGTTTTCTCAACTCAAGAGGGTTTTTATTTTATCCCTCCCATATATATATATATATATATATATATATATATATATATATATGATTTGGATCAAATAGGAACCATATGAACCAATCTTAGCCTTCTATCTTTGTTTTTGATCTATGGGGTATTAGTGTAATTGTACATTTAAATAATTATCTTTTTATTCTAATTATAATAGCAGTTACAATCATACCATGATTTGGTTTCCTTAAAAATCTCATCCACTTTAATCTCTAATTCAATTCATATTAACAATCCATGGAAATATTGTGACAACCGGTAAAAATCCAGGTACTATCCGTACAAGTATAATAACTGTAAATATGATTGCATATTATGTGTTAAATTTAATTTGGCAATAATTAAAGAGATACTATTGGGAATGAATATTGTTAGAAATTATTGGGAATTTTAGTGGTCACGTATCACATAATGATGAATTACCGTATTAAACCTTGGTGACGACCCAACTAACGGTAGAAAGTCTAGTTATCCCGTAATGTGTGAATTAACATAACATGATATTTTATGGGTGAACATGATTATTAAAATTGTTTGAGGGATTAAAAGGTGATTTCTAAATTGTCCAAGTCTAGTAGTTGCGCGTTTTCGAAGCTATGACGCGAAACTGAGACCCGGTACGATGGGGAAATCTCCGATATGAATTAGTTAGTCCAAAATGAATAATTTGTATTGGGGAATATTATTATTGACTAAAGGGTGAAAACCTTATGTATTTAATATTTCAAGGTTTTATAAAATGTTAGATTGTGTATATTATGTTAAAGTTTTTATATAAAAAAAATAATATACCCACCCCCCCCCCATTCGGTCCGCCCCACTCCCTCACATAATATTATTATTATTATTATTATTATTATTATTATTATTATTATTATTATTATTAATCATTTGCTATAAATGTGTGTCATCCCAAGACACATCTCCATTCATTCACTCCATCTCACTCCCTCTCATTCATACACTCTACCAAAAACCATCCATCTCCCTTTCCTCTTCCCCTCCCAACCGAAAACCATCCCCATCCCCATGATCATATTATCATCAAAATGGGCAAGAATACTTGAAGGTTTTAACCTCTTGGGTGATTAGAAGGTTTAAAGGTTCAAGAACTACAAGTTTTAGAAGCAAAAACCCACAAATCTTTTATAAAGGTGAGTATTTAACTAAACTATTTCATTATTTTAGTTTTATACAAGTATTCGCCAAATAAACAAAGGTTTTCTAAAACTAAAACTAATAGGGAAATGAAAGGAGATTGAATAAATGGATGTATGTATGCATGTATGTATGTGTGGGTGGGTGTGTATATATGTATATATGCGTGTGTGTATGTATACGTGTGTGTGTATAAGATCTTGGAATGTTTGTTTTGTTGGTTTTAATGTGATGACCGTCTGTCGTCAAGGGTCATACAAAACCTAAATAACCTAGGTAGCCAGGGTAAGTAGGGAATATCGAATCCACGAGGAGCATGTGGTTAGCGTCACAATGGTTGTTTATTTGTCTAAGCTAGCTAACTTTATCTTTTTGTTTGTTTTATAAAAATGTTGAAATGATAACAAAATAATTTAAATAAATAATAAAGATAAATATAAATATAACTTCCACCCGGGATCCTATTTGTATAATCTTGCAACCTATTCGCTTTAACTGCAAGAACATTACATAGACATGACCTTGGTTATCCTGTCACAATAACTAGCTATCCTGTCACAATAACTATTCAGATTGAAATAATAACTAAGGACAGTTTACTCAATGGTAATCAATTTAGCTATCCTGTCACAATACTAAAGATGATCTTTGATAGTAACCGAACAATCTAGTTATCCTGTCACAATAACTAAAGCCGATTTCTAACACCAACCGTGCAACCTAATTATCCCTATACAAATATCAACCAACCTCCCTATGATGCCAGAAATCACAGTAAATAGATAAATTGATTCAAATATAAGCAAGGTTTATTCAATCCAACACAAGTAGTAAAAATACTAGTTTATACATAATTAAAACGAGTTCAGAATACAAAATCAATACAAAGATTCACCCGGGGGAAAGCTACAAATAACTTAACCGCTCATAGTTATGGTAGAAGCCTCCTTCCACAGCCAAAAGGCTGTCGTCTATCTTGCTCCCTCGTACCTCCTCTCTGCTGCTGATGTGCGACTCCCAGAAGAATGTCGTCAAACCTCCTCATAAATATATTCCAACTGTTGCCGACATAAACCCTCGCTAATAGGCCCAATACCACAACCCAATACTGCCATTAATTTCCCTTTTCTTTTCATTTATTAGACCACCGACCCAAGTCCATCTCGGCTCTTTAATTCCATGTTCAGCCCAATTATATATCTATTAATATATATAAAAGAATTGAACATTGCTGACGTGGCATGCAATGGTGCCTTCAACCTCTCCATGAAACTGCCACGTGGCATCATAATTCAAAGATTTTAGTGTTTTTGAATTATTTTCTTTTTTAATTAAATTGAGTTATTTTAGGAAAAAAAGAATTTAAAAATAAAATTAAAATTTTCTCTCTCATATTTCCTCCCATAATTTTTAAATGTTTATATCTTTTATATACGAGATTTTTTAAAGAAAAAAATTACACCAAATTAACGAGCGTTTTATTATCTTTCCAACGAGTACCATAGTGCTATATAAAAAACGGAGAAAAAATCAACTATTTTTTGTAGGGTTTCGTTCGTACAGGAAAAAAAAACACACAAAGTGTTCATGTTATTCATTAATCATGTTTTTTCTTTTAAACCACGTTCTTATCTACGATGTTGAAAATCAACCCAATCACCATGTTATCATTGGAATTTTACTAGGTATACTTCATCAAGAGAAGCTAGGAGAAAGAATCGCGCAACACTGCAACACATAGTGTCAGCTTATAGCAAGATTATTTTTTTATTTATTTAATTACAAGAGTAATAATTATTACCATTAGTATTAGTATTATTAGAATGGTTATATTTTTCAATCCCGGGACACTCTCGGGAATATTGATAGTTGCTGACGTGGCGTTCAATGGTGGCCTCAACCATCTCTTGATTATGCCACGTGGCATAATGAGATGCAATGGTTACAACTTTCAACTTAAGTGTTTGTTTAGTTTATTAGGTTAGGAATTATAAGAGTCATTAGAATGTGAGAAATTAGAGAGATGTGATGAGTTTTTGAATAGTTGCAGCTTACTTAAGTGATTCTTTAGATGATTACTGATTAGGTTTTAGATTAAGGAATATGAGTTATTACTGATTAGAATACTATGAACATGCAATGATTGAGAGATTTTGTGGTTAGTTAACTTGAGCCATTTGCAATAGGTTATCACGTAAAATTAGATTTTTCAACCCCGGGACCCTCCCGGGGTAATCAGCTAGTTTTCAATACTGCATTTGATTTCTTTACTTAATTTAATCCCATTTTCTTCGTGCGATACTAATCCTCCAATTGTCTCTTCGAATTGTGTTCACCTCCCGAAATTAAATCCCCTTGTGCAGCCAAGAAGGCGAAGCCTTCTCCTCCCACGTGCCCTACTCTTTTCTTTCTTATCCCTTTTTCCTTTTTCCTTTTGGGCCTTGTTCACGTTATTTTATTTTTCTTTCTTTCTTTTTTCTATTTTATTACTAGATTATATCCCGGGAGCGTCTCGGGTTGAGAAATCTATTTTGAAATATCAATTTTACATTTGAAATAGACTGATGCGTTTTACAGTTACATGCAAGAAAACTTTGGTTAGCAGTTAACCTAAAACAATTAACAATGTATCTCCAATGTTAGTGCATAACCTTAAACAATATATATATATATATATATATATATATATATATATATAGAGTAAAGATCCGGTACAAATAGTTTTTTTGGTAAGAACTGTGAGAATCAAAGGAGAGTATTTTTTTTTTCAAAATTATTTTTTCCCATATTGTTAAACATGTATTATAGTATTGAAAACTAAAAAAAAAAAAAATTGGTGTAGAGTAATTACGTGTAGAGTAATTACATAATTACTCTAGTGTAAACTAATGTATTTACCTTAATGACGTAATTACACTAAAAAAATTTTGTTTTTAATTTTTTTTTTTGTATTATTCATCTAGAAAGAATGTTTAAGCACATGGGAAAAAAAAATTCTAAAAAAAAAATAATTTTTTTTACCCCCTTTGATTCTCACAGTTCTTACAAAAAAACTATATGTATTTGATCTTTACTATATATATATATATATTGCAAAGGGATTAATCCTACATGTCATACTCTTATACAATCTATCTTTTGAGAGATGCCACATAGGATGTGATGTGCCAACTCTAAACCAATTAAAAAAAAGAAATAAATATGATTTAACCTAATCTATTATAATTTTTAACCTAATCTATTAAATACCTAATCTACTAAATCTAAATATTAAACCTTTATGATTTTATCTCTCGTGTTTCCTCCAATAACCTTTAAACATTAATATCTTTTATATACGAGATTTTTTAAAGAAAAAAAATTACACCAAATTAACGAGCGTTTTATTATCTTTCCAACGAGTACCATAGTGCTATATAAAAATCGGAGAAAAAATGACTATTTTTTGTAACTCGACAGGTATTGTGTCGGGTTTGGGATTAGTTTAAAAAAAATTGTAGGTTTGGGTCGGGTCTGGGATTAGGTGATACCCGACCCGATTACCCGAAACAACATACCCAAATACCCGAACTACATACCCGATCATATACCCATGATTTTTTTAACGTATCACATAACCCTTAGACTAATGCGTTCGATATTTCAAAAATTAACTTTTTTTTTTCTTATTTCATGTTAGTTATTTTTAGAATGATCGATTATAAACTTCCGAATTCATTTGTAATGGCACTAGATTTATACACCGGCGCAAAGATTCGTTTTTTTCATATTTAAAATATGATAACTTATGGCAGAGATTTGTTTAAAATAATAATAATAATAATAACAATATTTTATTATGTTATATTAGATATTTAAACCTGGGACGCTCCCGGGATAAAAACTAGTGTATAATAACTCTAATATTAAAACCTAAACTAAAACAATGTACAACTCCAATACTAACACATGTTATAAATAAAATTCATATTTACTGGTTTGAACATAACTAATGACTTGCCTATACATGATTAATGAATAACCTGAACACTTTGTGTTTTTTTCCTGTACGAACAAAACCACACAAAAAAAATAGTCGTTTTTTTCTCCGTTTTTTATATAGCACTATGGTACCCGTTGGAAAGATAATAAAACGCTCGTTAATTTGGTGTAATTTTTTTCTTTAAAAAATATCTTACATAAAAGATATTAACGTTTGAAAGTTATGGGAGAAAACATTAGAGATAAAAATCTAATTTTGTTTTTAAATTTTAAATTAATATTATCCTAAATAAAGCCCTTGCCACATGGGATGACACATGACACACTCAATGAAAAAAATACTATCTTTGAGTGCCATGTCATTAAAATAGCTTTGTTTATTATATGTATAGATAGATTATTATTATTATTATTATTATTATTATTATTGTTATTATTATTATTATTATTATTAGGGTAATATTATTATATTATCATTAATATATATTATTATTACTCCAGGCTTTTCTACCGGGTGTCCGCGACTTGACCAAAGTTTTTCGTATTAAGCTCATGTAACGCCTCGCTATTTTATAAAAAAAATATAATAACATATATTTATATTATATTCGCACAACTGTTGAATTTTCTTTTACGATAATACCTAATTAACAAGAAATATTTTTTTTTTATTACTCGCCAACAAATTAAATTACTTAGTTACGTCATATAGTGACGCGGTGAGAATACATCGGATATTAAACGACTAGTCGATTCTAAATCTAACAAATTTAATTATAATATACATTCCAAATACTCGTTTTGAACCGAGTAGTATAAATAAATTTCATAAAATAATTATGCTATTGATTAAATGGGTTCAGGTCATAAACGAGACCCGAGTCAGTAACTGGCTCGTATACGCGGTACCTAACCACTTAACCTAGCTCACACCAAAACCCTATCTATATAATATCCAAACCCATCTTCTTCTCCTCATCTCATCTTCATTAACATAAACCCTAGCCTTCCATAATATTTCAACTCCATTCTTCTTCATCACCTAAGTGCTCCTCCTTCCCTTTCTAGACAACAGCAGCGACAACCACAACACCACCATTAAACAACCTATCACCTTAATATCTCTACTTCTCTGCTCTCTCCTCCCGTACCATCCCTCTCATCAGAGGCGGCGACGCCGCCAATAACCACCACCAGCTGAGCCGCCGCCAACAACCACCAACCTGCACCACATAATCACTACCCCCACCCCACCCCTCTAGATGACTCGTGCACAACCAGCAGAATCCTGACTTGATACAGTGGCGGCGCACAAGACAAACAACATCGACAACAGTAACATCATGAATACGAGCAACCATAGGGCTCCTGATCGTGGGTTCATCATCTTGAAATGGCCGGTAGTGGTCTTGATGGTACGTTGTTTCATTTTAGCTTCTGATTGGCTGGTTCAATGAGGATCGACCATGATGTTTGAGCAGCGTCAGCTACTGGCCTCTGCTTGGTTTTCGGGTTCGGGTGGCCACAGTACTGACCAGATGGGTTTTTGGTTAATGGGTTCCACTAGGTCTTTCATTGGAGTCCTGATTCGTGGTTTTCTTTTTGGGTTATGATTCTGGTCAACAAGAGTCAAACGTACAGATCTGGTCAAACCTGGTCAGATCTGTTGACCCTCAGTTCGAGGCTTGTACGTGTCGGTTCGCGAGCTTGAGTATCGGGAAGGTATGACGCGTCGGGACTCTAGTCTATTTATTTTTTTTGAGTTAAATTATGTATATATTTGCATAAATATATAAACATAAATGTATAACCGAACCGAACCGACTTGTGAACGAAGATACTTCATTTTCAGCTTATACTAACCACTTGGCGACTAACTTACGCTATGAACATTGTTGTTAGATGTATAAAAATGCCAAACTACATATATATAAAATACCGCTTATCAAAATATATAACTCTTATTCATTAATAATTCAATAACTTAAACCATTTGCCATGTATAGATAGGCTTAGTTAAAATGTACCGCGTTTTGTGAAATTTGAGAATTGATGTTTTGGGATAAAATAGACGACTTGCGTCGTCTGGTTTCTTCCAAAAACAGAGGGAACTCTGCCCAAATTTTTACAAAATATAAGAAACATATCGAGCATTCAAATATATACTTTGTATAATTAAAGCCACGTTTCCCAAATAGTTTTTATCCAAACTTTATGTTATCATACTATATGTATATATATTGTCCGGTCCTCGAGACCAAACGCGAGACGAGTCTCATGTACGTTATTTCCTCTAACCTAATCATTTCTGTTTACAATTAATTTCAAGGCGCCATTTTGAATACAACCTTAAAGTTTATATTTTACATCTTCTATAATATATAAATGAAAGTTACTTAGGGACACTTGGCATGTTATGAGGACATCTAATGTTTTTTTTCCCGCTCAATTGTAGATAACACTCTTCCTTCGTACGCTACATTTCTTTCCTTATTTTTCTCATAAATCCTAACTAAAAAACCAATCCTCAATCTCTCGCCTCTCTCTCTCTCTCTCTCTCTCTCTCTTTATATGTTGTCCAGAATCAAGATCTTGCACCATGTAAAGTTCATCTCCTTCTTCTCAGGGATAATCCATGGTGCCTCAAGGAAATTGTTGTTGATTTGCTATTTTATTGTCCAGGTAAGAATCTTTGATCTTGGGAATCATCGGTTGTTTATATTTCTTGTGTGCATGATTTAATTTTTTTAGTTGATACAGTAAATTATTTCTTATGTTCATGATTTGATGAGTTTTGTATTTTCGATTGAAATTGAAAATATTTAGGGTTTTCCGCATCCTTGATGTTGATCAATCACACAGATTGGGTTCTTTGTTTTCTTGTGTTAATTGTTTGAATGTTGAAATTCATCTTAACCCTAATTGTTGGATCATTTCGAAGCCGTGTTCGTTTATGTTGATTCCATCATGTATCTTCATCATCAACCCCTTCATCTTTCTAATGTTGGGTTTAACCGCTCATTTCTTTCTTCCTGTGACTGCTTTATAGATCTAGAGTTGATTCAGATTTTGAGGTGTGTTATTTTTCAAGTTTTTTACTAAAAAAATGTTTGATTAAAAAATAAATGTTTGCAGGTTTGTGGTGCTCTGTGTATGCATAAAAAACGTTTTTGATGTGGATTTCACAGTTGGTTGTTGAAGGTTAAGGGGATAGGAATGTAGGGACCTCAATACCGTGGCTAGCGATTGCTCGCAAGTGACTCATAAGACCATGGGGGACAACCACAATTGTGGCAGGCAACTCCATACAGCAGGTTTGATTCAATAAGGAATTTAAAATCTTACTGATAAACAAATTTTGGTTATTTTGTTTTTGGTTATTTTGTTATCTCAATAGATATCTTGCATCAAGCTTAATCTATGGCCTATTTGTTCTTAAGAATATTTTTACCTAAAATGAAATTTTGTGTGTAATAATTAGTTATAGATGTACTTTGACCACCTGGCGTAATTCGTCCCTTTGGTAGTTTGTGTAGCTGATATACATACTTTGAAAATATGGATCACTTCTTATTAGAGGTGTGATATTTAGTTCTTTATACAATTTAAGGTAAATACAAACACAAATATGTTCTTTTAAAGCTTCATATGAAGTTAGTGATGATTGCAAACCAAGTACACTATACGTTCTTTTAAAGCTTCATATATGTTCCAGTTTTCAAGGAAAAAAAACACTTTAATTAGTCATAGTTAAGTTAAGTTGAATAAATATGAAAACATTGTGTAGATCATGGTACTAACCTATAATTGTTTTTGAAAATGCCTCCAAATTTTTTATTTCATATTAGGCCACCAAAATATTTGAGTCACCCTTAGAGATTTGGAAAATATAGAAAAAGATTTACCAAATTATTAGGAGTCCCAATTTAAACCCATTTAGTTATAAAGAAATTGAAGTGCTTCGGATAAAAAGTTATGTTGGACTATACTATACAATCCCTAGGTATGATATTCGTATCGCTAAGTTAAAATGATCTTTTCCTTTTTACTACAAGTTTCAAGTGTTATTGCAACACCAATGTTTACATAGTATGGTGGAGGTGGTAATTTAACCCTTGAAATTGGGGTAATTTGGTTGTATTTTATCTCCAATGTTTAGTGTCAGGCATTTAGACGTAAAAAAATTGTTACAGTTTTTTTTAGGTTTTAGTATATCATTTTTTTTTGCAGTTTAAAATTTGACGTATTTTCTCTTTATCAACAGGTGACTACTTCTTCTAGGAGTTTCACATCTTTTCGCTTTTGTGCTGGTAACTTATTTTTCATTTGATCAAGATCTCCCTGTTTTCCTTTTGTATCATAGAAGCGTTGAGTTCTGCTAGCAAGCCATCAAGTGTGAATTTAAATGTAGACATAATGATTCTACTTATCTATTATGTTGCTAAACTCTTGATGTGTGCCAATAATACGATTAAGGTGAGTAATCAGTTATTTATTATCTAAATCCTCATCTTTGTGCATCTAAACCATTCACAAACCTTTGTAAGTATAAGATTCTTCTTTACTTTTCCATTACCGGAAGATATTAGAATGTAGTTAAATGGGGACGAACCAGAAATTAGACCTCTGAATCATATTTACCTGGTTGTAGCTTCACCAT
Organism: Ambrosia x helenae; assembly: GCA_030844895.1. Taxonomy (NCBI): domain Eukaryota; kingdom Viridiplantae; phylum Streptophyta; class Magnoliopsida; order Asterales; family Asteraceae; genus Ambrosia; species Ambrosia x helenae. The sequence continues at coordinate 84,753,287 of CM061233.1, forward strand.
AAATAGTCATAAGCGGGGACAAACCATGGTTGGGCAGTTAGCACATAAGAACTATGAGGTCAAATAAACAATTGTTTGTGTTTAAATAATAAGCAATTAAGGAAAAAAATGTAGTTAATTGGGTGATGATGAACTATGAGGTCCAACAAACAATTGTTTGAGTTTGTATAAGTTATTAATTCAGTTACCATATAACGTATTAACTTTCTTTCCATCAAGCTATTTTTATCTTCTCGACCAATAGCCTAAGTTGTGGTCATTTATTATCTTAAGCGTAAACTTTTGGTGCTATGGCTAAAACTAAAAAGATTACATTTTTGACAAGTAGGCCAGTAGGCAATATGCTCAGCTTTTTAGCATTGTTATTTGGAACTAATATTAATGATGCCATGACGTTTATTATGGCAGGTTTATTTGTGTTTAGACCACCAAGATTATGTGTGGGCACATATCCTGTCTAGAAAGATTTTCCAAGAGTTTTTTTTATTTTTTTTATTTTAGTACTTCCAAAGAGAAGAAAAAACCAAAAGAAGGCGAGGCCATTGTTGAAGAAGCCCCTGCAGATACGCTCTATATCATTGCTTGAATGAAAAGGGGTTTACTATGAAATCATGATTAGGCAAGTTACCTTTCATGATTTTACTTTTAAGGTCTGGTGTAGATACATGATTTCATTGAATTGTCATGGATTAATCTCATCTTCCATTATTAACTTATTATTAAAACTTTGTGAAATAACTTTTTTATGGGTTAGAAACCCCCCCCCCCCTGCGTTGTAGTTTTAAGTTTCTTTATGCATAAGCACTTCCAAGACTCTTATCAAACTTAATTCATTTTTTATTATATTTTCTCAACTTGAGAGCTTATGATTACCAAGAACTACTTAGAGACGTATGATTACTCTATATTCTGTGTATTGCAATTTTAATTTATTTTTTTAAATGTGACATGTAAAAGAAATTTAATATATTTTTATTATATTTGTATGTGTTTGGTTTGGTGTCAGTGGTATCACAATCTTTAACAACATTGGTTAGTGGTTTGGTGTTTTACAAGTTTGATCAAGTTTATTGACCCTTTTGAAAATTGAAATATGTTGCAGCCAAGGTAACAGGTTAGGAACCAAATGATTCTGTCACATGGTGCTCATGATTATCACAAGGTATCTTTTAATTTGATCTCATTAATTAGAATAGGGTAAATGGTCAAGTTTTTATATGTTTCTTTACAAGATTAGATCTGGTAAAATTAAGTTGATTTGTGTAGTTAGTTACATTTTTCTCATTTGAATAAATTGAAATATATATTTGTTGTTTTGGTTTTATAGGATGTAGCGAAAGCGTTTGGACAACTTAAGATCAAGCGAAATATTGTTAGTGGTACAGTTCATGCCTCATGAAACTTTTTCGATGCTCTATTTCATTGCGAGTCATTTGTTTACTGATTTTCGTTGCAAATCTGCATTATAAACTTATATGTTTTCCTTATTTTAGGTGAAAGTCAACCGTTAAAAATGACAGGGTAAATACATGATCTTATGTTGGTAATCCCGTGCATCGCACGGGTTCTAACCTAGTAACTATACATACACCCATACTTTCAAGAAACTAATTCAATGACTATCGGTTCGTTAAGTTATACACATTGAGACACGTATTATTCACAATACGAGTCTAGGTAGTTGAATAAACTATCTTTACAACCAAGAAACGAAACAAGCTTATTTGCATTAGAATTTAAGGCATCATTTATTTGTAATAGGATACAAGAGTTCAATTAATCCAAGATCAGACTTGTTGCTACTTGCTAGTATTTACACAGTGAATTTCAGGTGAGTTTACATAGCCCCTTTTCCTTTTCACTATTTTGGGGTGAAACATGTTACAACATTCAATTTACAATTCAATCATAAGTGTCTATGTGTTATTCTATGTTGCATTATGTCTTAAACATTACTAGGGTAAGCACATTATTCTAGCATAATCATTAACATTGATCAGCCGACGGTATACAATGATAGATCTATTGGACTGACAATCCCACCCGGATACGTGTACCTCCTACATAGGTAGCGTGGGTGATTGTTATCGAATTTATAACATAATCGAGTGAACCATGAGCGTATGGGATGGACCACAATATTCTAGTCACAAGGTTTGATTATGCACTCGATTTACCCGATTGTTTTGTTTTCACATATGGACTAGACTTGCCATGACACTCGAATTGTACAACATTTTTTTATTCAATATACAAACCTATGTAATTCTCACTAACTTTTGTTGACCCAAAATATTTTCAAACTTAACATGTTTCAGGTTATAGCTTGCTTGAAGATTAGAGTTAATGCGTGAAGATGTGTATCTAGTATTTTTTTTTTATTTTGATGTACAAATTATTGTAGAACAATTGTATGTAATGTATTTAAATCAATTATTGAAACTTATTATTTACCATGAGCTACTGAACAATCATCAATACGTGACATCCCGATGTTTCCGCCATCGATTGGGGTGTTACAGCTCATATCCCACGGACACCTACAAAACACATGTACACTATTAAATAATTAAGACCGACAAAAAGTACACAATATAATACTAAAATATATACAAAACTAACATATTGACAAGGTGTGTTTCACCAACACATCATAATGTTTGGATGATTAAGATCCTTGGTTTTTAACTACATGCAAGAAGGTTTTTATAAGTAACTTAAATCTGAAAATTTATCATATAATGATGTTATTCATAACTTATAAAAAGGGGATTTTTGTTAATATACGTGAAATGTGGCTTGTTGATGTGTCTAGTCTTGAAATGGGTATTATTTATTGATAAATTGCAACGATTTTGGGCTTAAACTCAGGTCTGATCATAATAATATTTTGATGGATTTCATAAACCTAAAATAGTGTAAAACAAGTTTTGATAGGATCTACATGCTTGGGAAACCTTGCATGTACGATCGGAACCCGTTTTTCGGCTTAAAACGCCAAAAACTAAGCTTTGGAAGATAATTTTCTAAAACTAATTTAAACATATTTTTATAACTTATTTTGGTGATAAATAAGGTGTAATAAAGTTAACATGAAAGACCTAAGACGAAAGTTTGAGAATAAATGCAAAAGACACGTTAAAATGCATGATTTTGATGAATTTGTACACTTGAAATGAATGCATGTAGATCTGATGTAAAATAAATATATAAGTGCAAAATGTTGTATAAAAATCACTAATCAAGGTGCATTAGATGTTTACCTTGATAAGGGGCGCTTACAGTGCAAAACTATGCCCTGAAAGTGGCTCGAAACGTGATTATAAGGCATAAAATATTGACGTATTGTAGCAAGATTAGAGCAGCAAAAATAGTTTTGTTACATGAATTATATGCATATTTTATGACCTAAATAGAATCTATAAGAGAATCATAATTTGATGTAAAATATTGGTAAACATTTGATGTGAAATATTGTAAATATGTTCTAGTATGCTATCTATGTCTAGGATTGAATTGCATGTTAGAACTAAGTGTTAAAGTATGATATATGATAATAATGTGACACCGTGAAAGTATATGTGAATATCTAAATGAATGTTAAATGAACCATACGATGCTTAGACTTAACCATGCGTTACATGTCACCAATGGGTTAATATGGTAAGGGATAACGAAAATTCAACACTATTGGTTAACTAAGTCGAGATAAATTTGGTGAATAACTTAATTAGACTTAGTATGATTTTTGAATTGGCCCTACGGTATGGGATATAAATAGGTGAAAGATTGTAAATTGGAATTGGGAAAATACTCAAGATTGTTGCATTGAGGTGAGTTCACGGCCCCTTTTATTTTTAAATGTTTTTGAACGTTTTATAAATCGGGGGATTAAAATTCTTGTACGATTAATTAGTCTATAAACATAGAACAATTGATGGCCTTAGGTTGTGCACTGGTGGAACTTTACGTGACACCCGTGTCCCGGCAGGTTGATACACTCTCAGCACTTCTTAATCATTAACTCTTAGCCTAGAGCCGTTGTTTATATTGTAGATCTATTGGGTTGACACCCCCTCTTTTTCCCTGACTAGCGAATTGGCGATGTCTATGGGAAGAGAATGTAAACTCCAAAAGGCCCCTCTTGGACTAGAGGTCACCACGGGAACATAGTTATGGTTTGATTAGGAGCCTTAGGATACATCATGCTAGTAGATTTTTGCGAGTCTACTTGGTTCTCTTTTAGTATTAATTGATCATACGTTATTATTAAACTTGAAAGTTTATTATTGCACTAAAACCTGTGAACTCACCAACATAATGTTGATGTTTTTAAGCATGTTTTTCAGGTACCGATGCATAAGTTATTAGAGAGTGGTTTGGCTGGGCACTACGGTGGACATGATGCTGGGACCAAATAAATTATCTAAAGCTATGTTATCTTGTGTTTTGTAATACAATATTAACCTTAATTTTGCTTCATCTTGGTAAAACGTTTTTTTCTTGTTTTTAACAACTTTCGTCAACCATGAAATTAAAACAATGTTTCACTTGAGGGTGTTAGCAAGATGTCCACATGTAACTACATGTGATCCGCTAAACTTTGTGGTAACAACTTCCGTTACCTCACGACTTGCTTTCCGCTGTGCGCTGTTGGGGTGTGACAAATATTACGAATTCTTCTGGAAAAAAAAAATCATTCATCGCAAACCAATCCCACGCCTAAAAAAATTACGATTTCCAGAAAACATTCAACATATTACGATTTCATCGTCTACTTATTGACAATAATTCTTTTAATAAAAACATTGAATCACAATCTTATGAGAGCGAAGATCATGAAACACCCTCACGACCTTTGTATCTAACTAGTGTAGAAAATCAAGGTACGTATGTTTTAAATATCTATCGTATCATACATGTATGGATTTTTATTGGTAGTCGACATATGTTGTATAATTTTTCGTTTCAACCAAGAATGCATATGTGTATCATATTGAGTTTTTACGTTTGTTTTATCGTTTCTTTTAGGTTCTGATAAACATGTGTATCATAGTAGGTAAATGATTGTACAGTTGTCCAATGTTCAACCGTGGTAATGAATATACACAGGTGTATCATAGTAGTTAAATGATTGTTCAGTAGTCTAATGTTCAACTGTGGTAATGAATATACACAGGTGTATCGTACGTGAGTTGGTATTTTTTGCACAGATGTTGTATATGCAGGTGTATCATAGTAGTTAAATGATTGTACAATAGTATATAGTTAAATGGGGTAATGAATATACACAGGTGTATCATATCTGAGTTGGTGGTCGAGATATTTTGTATAATTTGTCGTTTCAACCAAGAATGCATATGTGTATCATATTGAGTTTTTACGTTTGTTTTATCGTTTTCTTTTAGGTGCTGATACACAAGTGTATCATAGTAGTTAAATGATTGTATAGTAGTCTAATATTCAACTGTGGTAATTAATATACACAGGTGTATCATATGTGAGTTGGTATTTTTGAGTTAAATGATTGTACAGTAGTCTAATGTTCAACTGTAATGATTTTTAGATACTAGAACACGGCTGTTGTATACACATGTGTATCATATTAGTTAAATGTTTGTACAGTAACCTGTAGTTTAAATGGGGTAATGAATATACACAGGTGTATCATACCTTAGTTGGTAGTTTTGTATAACGGCTTTTTTGTATATTGTAATGTTTTTTTAATTACATTATTTACATTATAGGTTCCGTTGCCAACAACGTATATGAATCTCCCAGCGGGATGAGATATTCGACGCCAAGTGTACCAGATGGAGTTAAACCCTATGTAGGCGCCAGGTTTAGATCTTTGGATGAAGCTATTATAATGTACGAAAACTATGCAGTGGCAACCGGATTTGGAACTCGTTTGGCTACAAAAAAAAAACATTACAGGGTGTGACAGTACTTGTACATTTTGTGTTCGAAAGCAAAGACACCAAAATCACTAGAAGGGGACACACATGTGGAGGCAAAGACCGAAAGATCTCGTCGTTCTAACATTAAATCAACTGGATGCAATTAGTGTATATCCATTATAAACATCAATACATATTGATCTTTTGTTATTTTGTGAATTTCCCTATATACACATAGGTATATTATTTAACCTTAAGTCCATCGATACATATTGGATGTTTATCAGTTGTTACCTAAAAAAAAATTATTATACATTAGTGTATATTCATTAGATACACCAATGTATATCTACTAACTTACAATACGTATATCATGTAACTTATAGTCTACTGATACATATGAGTTGTTTATCAAGTTTATTTATTTCCATAGCAAATTGAAAGTAGTATCATGTCTACTAATTAGCTAACAAATACAAACCACCTAAATTGTTCATACGAAACCGTAAACGAACATAACTTTCACCTACACTTCGTCATTTTCTCCAGCTCATATGCCTCCTTCAAAACATGATCACGTTCCTTATTCGCATCAGATGACATTATTCTAGCCGAATACCTCTTCCTAAGTAGAGTAAAACCTTGGTTCTTTTAATGATTCTTTGTTCCGCAACACCTTGGTTTTGCACCCTTCATAAATCAATAATTGGTATTATCTTTAATTAAAAATTACAAGTTAACCTGTTCACATATGTATACCATAACTTACCGTTCATCAACAGCCCCTAACGCAACACCTTGTGATTCTACACCATACTCTTTTGGCTTCTCATTGTTTCCATGCACACTAAAGATATACATATGAAGTTATTATCCTAAAATGCATAGGAACGAATACACTACAATACACCAGTGTATAATAGCATATTCTTAAACTATTATAAGTTATTATCTTAAATGCATAGGACTGAAAAAACCACAATACACTAGTGAATAAAAATATTTATAAAGTATTACAAGTTATTATCTTAAAAACATAGAACTGAATACACCAATATATAATAAAATATTAAAATTTATTATCCTAAAATTTAATATCCTTAATAAATAGGACTGAATACAACACAGTACACTAGTGTATAATAAAATATGCATAACTTCCTAGACCTTATACACCAGTGTATAAATAAAATTTAATTCCAGTGCTTAAGTTATGTGGCAGTATACACTGGTGTACTGTATATAATCAAGTCTATGAATCTAGGTATATGTTAGTATAATTGATGTACTGTATAACAATTTTCCATTATATACACTTGTGTATAGGCTTTTTGGGGTGTTTATCCTCTTTAAGGTTCGGTCTCTTATCCTCTTTATGTAATATACACCAACGTATACTATACACTAGTGTATAGGCATTTGATAATAATAAAGGGTCTCCTTTTTTGACGTGATAATCCTCTTTAGGGTTTGGTCGATTAACCTTTTATGTAATATACACCAAAGTATATTCTCAAAAAATACGTAACCGCAATGTCCTGCAAATTCGATTTTGTTTAATGGACATAACATTCAAAGCTTTAATTGAGTAATCATATTTCGGAACAAAGTTTACAATTGATCGGACCTAACATAACACAATCATTACAAATACATTTCCAATTGATTGTACACATCGGTATATAAAAAAAAACTATAACATCTGAGCAATTGAATGTTAACAATAACTAATAAGGATTGATTAGTTTTACATACCTGTATACGAATTGATCGTCTTCATTACTGTTAGTGGAATGATGTTTTTAAGATTTGATGTATAGAAGTTTTTGATACATTGATAATATACGATTACAATTAAGGAGTGTAACCTACCTATTTTGTGGTAGAACAAAAGTCCTAAATACCCCTAGATTAAAATAATCAATTAATTAATCTTCTAATTATTTACAATCATGCCATTACAAATCAATGGATGTAAAGTGGTAGTTATGGTTCCTACTTAACCTATGGTTCGTATTTGAACACTACCATATATATATATATATGTGTGTGTGTGTGTGTGTGTGTGCACATTCACAGTTTATATAGTTATACATATGTACGTGTATTACACTCGAGTACAACCACAATAAACTTAATAAACACCTATGAAACTATATCATAAAAAGTGGTTAAGAAGATGTTTTACTTACGTTGAAATCAATAACAACTTTCAAAAACCAAATGTTTAAATAATTATGCTTGAAATAACTTTATATTCATCAAGAATTGTGATCTATAGGAATGAATCAAATGATAAATGATTTTGAAACCAGAATATGCATGTAATGATTTGAATTAGGATTAGGGAAAAAAATCAATTTGTTAATTACAATTGTAACTAATTTGATAAATGTATAACAAAAATATTAATTGTTAAATTCTAAATACATTAGGATATCTCTAATTTAAAGGTGATACATAGGTTTAATTGTTATAATTATTAACTTAAATTCAAAATTTAAAATTTTTATAAAATTAACCAAAATTTAAATATTGAAATTATAGATATTAAAGTTTGAAATTATATTTTAAATATAACATTTAATATTTGAATATTTTTAAAGTTTAACAGAAATAAATCATTTGAAATTCTAATATTCAACATTTGAATTTAAACTTATAACTAATTTGAGAAATTTATAACCAAAATTACTATTTTTTTAATTTTAAATATATAAAAAAATTTGTAATTTAAAGGTAATAATTAGGTGTAATTGTTACAATTTTTAACTTAAATTAACAAATTTGAATCTTTTTAAAAGATTCCAATAGTTCAAAGTTTTGAATTAAATGTATTACTTAATTCTAAATGTTATGGTAATTATTTTAAATTCAAAATTTGAATTTTTATAATATTAACTAAAATTTAAAAATTAAAATTATAGATATTAAAATTTGAAATTAAATACTTAAATAGAACATTTAGTATTCAAATATTTTTAAAGTTTAACAGAAATCTATAAATTCAGATCATAGTATTTAAAATTTCAATTTTGACCTGTAACTAATTTGAGAAATTTATATAACCGAAATTATTAATTGTTACATTTTAAGTATATTAGGAATTCTATAATTTAAAATTTTAAAAATTATGATAACGAAGTTACAACAATCTCAGATTGCGATTTTAGCTTATGTGGCAGGTGACTCATACTCTCGTGCAATGGTGGCAAGAACACGTTGGATATACCCGCAATCACATATTGCGGGTTAAATTAAAAAAATCCAATCCGCAATCTTAGATTGCGGTTTATAACAAACTTTTTCAGAAACCACAATCTTAGATTGCGGATTTCTCCTACTCACCCCCCTTTCCAACTCACCTGTCCACCTCACCGTGCCACCATTGCAAGTTGTTGTCACATAAGCTAAAACCGCAATCTGAGATTGCAGTAATACTATTTTCGTAATTTTGGGGTTGACACATACTATTTGCATAAAATGTTTTGGATATTATACAAAAAAAGCAAAAAAAAAAAAAAAAAAAAAAAAAAAAATTCTGCTAAAAAACGTGTAGAAGGTGACTGTACGGGGGTGGGTTTAACATAGCCTCTTGTACTATAAAAAACGTTTGATGACTATAAATCCACACTTTTTTCAGAATTACAGGCTCCTTAAGTCACATAAAAGATAATCCTAAAGCTAAGGCCACCCGTTTGTGGCCAATGCTACCACAGTCGCGACCACGGTGGTCGCTCACGTGAGCCTGATGTGGCTCGCGTAGGTGATAGCTAGCGTCTTCAAAATCCAAGACAATCGTGCCGTGACCGTGACTTGTGCTCGTGGTGGTTCGATCGCGCCGGGGATCGCTTGGGTTTTTTCGCGAGCTACGTGGCTAAAATTGTGCTCACGCTAGGCTACTCGCTTGTCCACAATGGAAAACCTAACCAGTTACTCTGTTTTATTTACGTATAGTCGCATATTTTACATGTTTAAACTAAGATTATTTATGTATATGCTTGATTAGTAAGTACTTGTAGCATCGAATCGTATTCAATGAATCAAGTGAAACCACAGGAATCAAATAAATCACATTTCAATGGTGATGTATACCATGTTGGAGCAGGGAGTTAAAAATAAAGCAAAGTTTGGAGCCTGGAAATGTAAATACAATAAAAAAAAAAAAAGAACTGTTTAAGGCTTTTTAAAAGGTCAAAGTCCATAAGCACTAGAAATATAAACTCCAACATCCCATGAAGGTTGAATGCTAATTAACAAAAAGATGAAACCTGAAATCAAAACACCATGAAAGGGTTAAAGGTACAAGTTTTAAATTATAGTAATAATTTAAGCAATGAAACTGATCATCCGAGTTGTTGTATATATACTTCTCCTTTTAGTTATCAGACATTTAAAAGGTTTGCATACTGATACAAAGGCGAATTACCAAACCAGCGCTTACACTTTGTCAAAAGACGGTTATGATGTGGTAGCAAGTTAATTTATGAAAGTAGCCTTGGCTTCTTATCGCGTTGGATCTTCAAATGATCTACCATAACATCCATGCTAGCATCAACCTCTGCACACAAACTAGAAAAACTTACTTGCAACTTAGCCCGATATGATGTAGGTGGTAACTTTTCAAGTACTCCTTCAATCTTTTGCAGCATTGAAATTGTGTACACAATATTTTTATGCTCTTTCTTGAACTGCCTATTGATATGTGTCATCCTTTCCCAAAATTGCCGTTTCATATTCGAGTCTAGTTGGTTCTCAACTTCCACTTGATCAGGCAGCGTTGCCATGTGGCTCTCCATTGCTGACTTGTCTTGCTTCATATCAATAGTATTTGTTTCCCTATTTTTTTCCCATTGTTTTAGTTGCACGTGCAATTCTCTCATAAGGGTTTGTGCTCTAATCTCCTGCGTAAGACGTAAGTTCCATGTATCATGTAACTAGCATGAAACATATAGATAATATACATTATAATAATAAGCTCCCATATTAAATGTGCTTTCCTGTAGAAACCGATGGTTTACTTAGGAACAAAATACATGGTTCAGTTAACAACTTTAGTGCATAGGCTATATATGAGTTAGAACTTTGTGCAATCATAGCAATAAGTAAAATGATGAAAATATACTTCATGGTGTACATATATACCTCATGTGAAACCAATGTGAAGGTGGCACCCGGAGAACCATCTAACAAATAGCTCTTGACTTCAGCTGAAATTGTTACTTGCGGTTGTCTTTGCACTACCATAGTAGCATAAGCCGGATAAATATTTAAACTCTTTAAGTTGGCAAATGGAGAAGGTTGATGTGAGATTAGTACCGAGGATGTAGTAAGAAGCTGCAAAAAACAACAAAAATAGTGCAGGATATAAAAGTCTATTTTACATAATACACTTCTTTTGTAAAGAAAGAGTTAAGCTTGTTTGTACTAATAATGATATTGTTTTTTTCAGAATCACAAGAGTCATTCCATTGTTTATGATGAAAATCTATGTTAGATGTGAATGGTAACATAAAGGACCAATACCTCGATAATTTCCAAGTTAAGTGTAAGAAATTTGACACTTCGAAGCTGTTGAAGAAGACAAATAATTTTATGAGCATTTGCCTTATCAAGAGAGGGATGGGAAATCCATATATCCACCTTCTCCAAATGAAGGTTGCCAGAAAGCTGCAAAGCATAAGAACTATCTATATAATACAAAGAGGCAAGATTAGGTGCAGAAATCATAAACATCTTTCGCCAGTATCTTATTGTAAGGTTCTTGAGTTGAGGTGTAACCACATTAACACCTTGGCAACCATCTTCAAGTGTTAGATTACATAGTTTAGGATGACGTATATCGAAATCTTTTGATCCCTCCATATAGCAGTCTTTTAAGGTGATATTCTCCAAGTTCGCAAAGTTGGAGAAAAGACCAGAAGACTTGTCGGTAGTACTGTCATCATAAAATGTGACACGATAGAGATTCAATGTTGTTAAAGTTGGCAGCTCGCAAGTAGGTGTGGCCATAATGGGATGTTTGTAAATACACCCAGTCAAAGTGAGATGCTTGAGAGAACGAGAACTAAAGAGAGAAAGAGGTGATTCGATCTTCTTTACATTCGAGAACTTAGTAATATTCAGTTGTTGGATATTGCGAGAGGATTCACAGTTCAAAATTATGTCCAAAATTCTTTTGACAAACACCTGGCTATGTTTTCCATGAAAAGCGAGCTGGACAGAAGACACTTCTATTTGATTATTTCGGCCAGCCATTACACATGTAACAAATTTGGAGAACCTAGCAACCGTATCATAATCCTTCTTTGAGAAATTAAGACAAGGCATTGAAGTCCAAATATACCTCCATCTAGATGACAAAGTACTTGTTTTGATTGCCTGTTTAGTGTCAATAAAAGAGAGGATTTTGTGGATAAGATCATCCGGCAAGCCGCTAAGTCGATCACATTTAGAAGCCATTCTCTTCCCACTCTGTGCTGCAATTTACAGTTGTGAAACAAAGGATCAATACATCTATAGAAAAAACAACCAACAAATACAACTATAAAAACAAGCAATAATATTTTATTACTTTTAGCCAAATAATTACTTTAAAAAGTGAACAACTCAGATACTTCATTCATTGCAACAAGCCTTTTGTAGTCAAATATCATGTTTCTAAATATTTTTACGTGCAGGTAACAAAATGATAGAGCAAAAAATCACCATCATATAATAATAACAAGCAATCAGTTAAACCTACAAATATTAATCGACATATGATAATCTGTGAAACAAAAAATCAGTAGCAGAGAAGAAGAGAAGATATGTGATGTGCGGCTAGGGTTTCAGAAGAAAACGTATGTACCTAATTTTGTTAAATAAAAGAAGATAAAAATGTATGCGTCGTATATTTATATTGCGTAAGACGAGTTAATCGGAGAAACAGAATCTCCATGGATACGCACTTCAGCCGCCTTAGGATGGGGCGGGAACGGGAACCGGACAGGGGCGGGGGGTGGGGTTTTTGGATCACTGGGATTCCGCCCTTGGGAGTGTTGTCCTGCTTCCGGAACATGTTCATGAAGCGGTACATCATGTCTTCTAAAAAGACTTTTAGAGCTTCCACGATTGTACCCTCACCAAACCGTTACATTATCATTTCAACCAAAACTCTTCCATACCCATTTTTTTCTTACAATCATAAAACTACACCGTATGGAGTGTAGAAGGTGATGTGGGGCACTTCAATGCCATCAATATCACCTCGTATGTGGCGAGGGGCAGAGGTAAGACTTGATGCAAAACTACTATCGAGCTGGGGGTCTCACTGGAAGCAGCCTCTCTATTCCCACGGGGTAGAGGTAAGGTTGTCTACATTTTACCCTCCTCGGACCCTATCATAACTATGCTATTGGTGGGATATACTGAATATGATGATGATGATGATGATGATGATGATGATGATGATGATGTGGCGTGGGGCAGAGGTGTGGAGATTTTTACAGGCGTGGAGCAAAAGATGAGGATGAGGTTGATGGTTGTGGTTGGTTCTTGGGTTACGAGTGATTTTTGATTAGTCGATTGATTAAAAAAACTTTAGGGCTGCAAAACGAACGGAATTTTCAGTGAACAGTTCACGAACCATTTGGCGGGAAGTTCGTCTGTGTTCGTTCATTTAATAAATGAACGAACATGAACAAAGGTCGTGTTCGTTCGTTTACGTTCGTGAACATCTGGTAATGTGTTCGTTTATGTTCGTGAACGTTTGGTAACGTGCTCGTTTATGTTTGATAGTTTAATAGGCTTTAAGAACTTTTAATTAAAACTAACAAGAATTACAAGTGAGCGGCGGGTAAACGAGCAACAAGCTATGTCGCTACCCCTTTTTGTAAAAGGGTTTTTAATTTTTATAATGTTTTTTACATTCTTGAATTTTTATTTATTTTACCCAAATAAATCAATAATTTATGTGAGCTAATTATATAGCTACTAGTAGGAGCCCGCGCGTTGCGGCGGTGCTGCACAGTGTTTGGGTGTTGCATTTGGTCAAATTTATGACTTTCGATCCGATTTGACCAGAAAAATCAAATTGAATTACATATAGCTTGAATTTTTGTTACAAAAAGTATATATATAATTTTGTTTATTTAGCTTTATCCGAATTCAAACGTAAATCAAATTCACCTATTACTTTTAACTGTTATATTATAGAGATTCAAACCAACTTATAACTGGATCAAATTTATCCTATATTATTGATTAAAAAAAGAACATTATGTTGTTACCCGAAAGCATGATGGGTAAAGCACATTCTTGCTAGTCGTTTGTTAATCTCCACATGCTAATTCCAAGATTTATATAAGACGTACAAAATATAGGGATTTAAAATTGTGAATAGTGTAAGTTATACAAACTAATTTTATGTTTCTTGTTTTTGCCTTTCTTTTAACCCTCAACTATTAATCAATAGAATATAATTGTTGTATTAATGACCATTAATTTTTTGTTTTTTTTTGTTTTGCCATTAATCAATAGAATTTAATTGTTTAATTAAATTTGTCTTGTCATTTTAATGAAATTACAAATTTACCCTTATGTATGAATATAAAATGAAAACTTTACCCGTCCAGCACCTACTATATAGTATATAGTAGTATATATAGCTATATGAGATCAACAAACTCTACTTTTTTAGTATCATTAAATAGAAATAATTAATAAAAAGTTTAAGTTTAAATAAATAATTAATGACTTCAAATATAAGATGCAAGTTTAGTTTTTCTAGACACCAATTTATTTTGTTTACCAATATTATGTTAAGTAATAATTATGTTTGTATAACTAGGTTATATATTGGATGGAACTAGTTAGTTTCATAATCTATGTGAATTCGATCTTATTCGAAAGTTAATATATGTTCTTTTGTGTTTATTTCCGTTCATGAACACTTCTTAGTGTTCATTTGTATTCATGAACACTTGTTTGTGTTCATTAATGTCCGTTTGTATTCATGTGCTTTGATAAACAAAATTAACAAATAGACACAAATGAACACGAACACAAGTGTTTCTTAACAAACGAACACGAACAGAAAATCTTGTTCGGAAAGTGTTCATAACTGTTCGTGAACACATAATTTTCTTAACAAACGAACACAAACAAGGCCTTGTTCGTGTTCGTTCGGATCGTTTGCAGCCCTAAAAAACTTCACACCACCACCACCACCCCGTTGTTTTTTGGGAGTTGGAGGGGATTTGATGTGGTTGCCACATGTCGCTTCAGTATCCATGCATCATTCACTCCATGACCACACCATGTAATCTAAACAATATAAAACCTCCACCTTATTATCCACCTCATCACTTACTTTTTTCCTTTTGTTTAACCTTGATCTAAATTTATATACTTTAATTATTTAGTTATAAGAATATATTAATTAAAATTAGTATTTATATAATAATAAAAGTAAAAGTATGAAAAAAAATTAAAAACAACATAATTCATTAAAAAATGTCGTTAAAGCCTAAAATTATAACAAGTCTTGATTTATAAGTAAGTCATCGAGGTTTCCTTTGAGTATGTCCATCAAGTCTTCTTCTTTCTCGATAAATTCTTCAATTCGATGCTTGACTGGGTCGTCTACGGATACGGATGTACCCCCCGTCTCTTTGTGTTTTGATCTTTTTCTTGCCTATATATAGGCGATCCTCCTTAGCCTTTTTTGCCCGATTGGACGAGGCAACTCCTTTGAACGGGGTATCATCATCATCCCCAAGATTGGTATTCAAAGACCGAACCTCTGTCAGAATTTCGTTGTCATCCATGTCAATCATAGAAGTAGCAGACAAAATATATGCTCCCGATTCCGATGTCTTCGTTCTTTTAGATACCATTGGGACTGGTTCATGCCATTTTAGTTCGTCTTTCATAAGGTGAAAGACATGCTTGTAGCTGAAGTTAAGATGATATGTGGCATCGTACTCCATATTGGCCTGGTTAATGGTTAGATCATCAGAGAAATCACTATGGCTTATTCTGTGGCGATTGTAAATTTTACAAAAGTTATTTGTGGGGGTGGCACTACCAGTGAGACTTCAAGTTGTCCTTCGATCGACCATGGGCATTATCAATCTCTATACAGAATTACGAGTGATGCACCCCCAAAACTCTTGAGCCTTTTGGGATTTTCCAATTATGGGGTTAGTTAACACATAAAGAAAACCCCGTGTTAGAGCTATTTCTTTTTCAACTGACCATCTATGAATTTTAACTTTCGCCTTCCTGATGGTACCGTTATTCCCTTTTCCTTTATTACGACTTGAAAATGGAGTTGAGGATACTGTTGAAAATGGTGTTGGTGTAGAAGTACCGGACGATTGGGTGTCTGCAGCATTAAACCCGGTTGACGGAGGGGGGAAACCTAGGGGTTGAGTGTATGGGTTTAAACTTGGGGGTTGTGTGTGTGGGTTGGAACTCGTCTCGGTTTGAGAAGGGTACCTATAGAACGAGTAGTTAGGTGGAGGCATGGAACCGGGTTGAAACCTAACACCATAATTTTGAAACCCGATATAACCATAGCCTTGAAATTGTGGTGGATACCTACAGCCTTGGAAGCCTTGGGTGTCAGTATATTGTAAGACCCTGATCTGGTGAAGTTTGCATTTGTCTTAGTAGTTTTGGACTCGTTAGCCATTTTGGACTTAGAGGGTTTGTATAGTTGGGTTTCGGCCTTTTGGGCCCGTGTATAAGGAACAACCCCATATAACTATAAATAGGGGGTTCCTAGTACATTCTAGGTTTGCTACTTGGTTTTATAATTCTTGCTTGTTTTTTGCTATTCGGTGTACCATACGAGTCCTTGAACTCGTGTGCACCTTGATTAATACAACTGTTCATCTTTCTTAATTTTGAATTCAATCATGTTTTCCACACTTGATTGTTTGTAGTTTGATACCTAGTGAGAGGATCTTGGACTTAAAACTGGTATCCGAGCCTAAGAAGTCTTTTGAAGGCTCGGTTTTCGTATCATTCGTAAATTACAAGGAAGATTGCTGGAGAAAGATATCAAGAAAAAGGTTGTTTATTTAGGTTCTGGTTTTAAAAGTTTTACTATGTGTTTGCTTGTTTCTAACGATTTGAGCAGATTTGTGTTCAGGTATATTGTCGGATGATATCAAGATCAAGAACATCTTATCTTTGTGAAGAACATCTAATATTTTGATTGTTTGATCTTTCGGCAGGTTGAGTTTTGTGTTTGTAGGATTTTCGGGAAGTATTGGTGGAAAGAATCATTCAAACTTTTCGAAAAGATTTACTTCCTAATCTTTCGAAGAGGTTGTTGCAGTTTCCGGAAAACTAGGCTTCCACACATGTTTTTTATCAGAGATTGTTTCCGTGACAAAACCTGTTTTCGAACTCAGCAAGTTATTTCCGACTACAGTTTCCAGACATCACACAGTGTTCGACCCAACCATCAGTTTTTGAACCTTGCTGTAGTTTTCGAACCCTGCTGGTTTCCGACTGCCATAGTTTCCGACTTTGAGACTTTTCCAAACATACCCTATGTACTATTAAAAAACTTTGAGCAATACATGACACATTCACCTTATTTCCATTTAAAAGTCTTTCTCTTTCTAATGTTTCCCTCCACAATTTTTAAACGCTAATAACTTTTATATATGAGATTTTTTTTAAAAACAAATTACAACAAATTAATGAACGTTTTATTATATATTCAACGAGTATCATAGTGCTATACAAAAAACAAAACAAAAAACGGTTTTTAGTCGGTTTTTGTTCATACAGGAAAAAATGAAAAAAAAAAACAAATTCTAAAAAAACGGCCTAATCCTTTTATAGTACAAACATTTTGTCACTTTATATTAGATTTGTCTATCTCATGACGCTCCTGGGAAATAAACTAGTTTTTTATGATCTTTGCGACTAAAACTAGGTGCGCACAATCTCTACACCTAATTTGTGACCGCTCTTTTTAATTTATATATTGTTATTATAGTTAGAATATTTGCAACTGAGTTGCGAACTCTCTTTTCTTATTCATTTACTTCACTTTTTTATGATATTATATAAGAATACAATTACAAGATTTCGATGTGAGGGGCGTTTACTATTTCACTTCGTACAAGCACCTCAATGCGTATGTACAACCCACTGATGCGTGTTTTGTTTTTCCCGCTTGCTTTATCCTCTCTACCTCTTCATCCTCTATCATATATTCAGCAATTTTGGCTCCATCTTCTCTCTGTACGTGCACCGGTGCAGTTATTTCTGATTTTTGCTGGACCATTTATAGCGCTGGCGCTGAGTTATTCCAGTTTGTGATGCTTATCTTTATCTTTGTAACTGGAGCCGACTATGTCATCGTCTTCACTCTATTTCGTGTCGGTTGGTGGTGGATGGTGGTGTAGGTTAAGTGTCGCCGCCTTCGTTCTCCTATCGTTAGGTCGGTGAGGGATGATGCCGCCTCTTGCACGCCGATTAAGTTTAGGCCGTCACAGAGTGTGACGGTGGTGCTTTTGATGTTAGTGAGTGTTTTTGTTGACTATTGCTTTATCACAAGGTACAACAAATTAGGTAAGTATGTAATCCTACCTGTTTCTTTGTTGATATTTGCAAACAGCTTTACGATGATTTTAAGATTGGTGTTATTGTCGCTTGCAAAAGCAGAGTTCTTACTTGGGGGTTGGATTACGAGACCTACAATGGTGATTATGCATACTGAAAATCAGTACGTAAGCTTTACTAATGTTTGGTAGTGGCTGATTTGTTGTTGCCTTGGTCCATGATGGCTATGACATAGTAGGCTGAGACCGTAACTCCGTTGTTGCCGGCTCCCACGCGGCGTAGCCCCTTCCACAGTCGCCTTACGCTATTTGTTTATGTTGTTTTTTGTGTCGGCTGATTTTGGGGTTTTCGTCCTCGTCCGTCTATGTATTTACCTTTACATGTCGCTCCTTTGTTTCGAGTATGGTTTTTCAATTTACCTGCGTTTATGGGCAATTAGGACATGATATTTTCGTGCTAGCTATGATGACTGCCATTGCATTTGTATGTTGGCTGTGAGGGCGCTCTAAGCGTAACCGACTGATGTGCCGCAGTCAATTGTTTGTTATATGCTTATGCTGCGACGCCTGAGCCTTTTTTTGGAACGCATAAGACGCGATCCACACGACGACTTTATGTGTTTGCGTTTGCTTTTGCTTGATGGCTTTGGAATCGGTATTATGTTCGCGTTAAAATACTTATTTTGTTTGCGCTTTGGTTTATTGGTAATCTGGTGGCTGACCTTTCGTTGTTGAAAGCACAAACCGAAACAACGTTTGCGATTGTAGATGCAATTACTAATATTGGGCTATGATGTTTACGTACGTCATGTAAGGTCGACTGTGATGGCGCTGTGATACCAATCTGTAACACCCCAACCGATGGCGGAAACATCGAGGTGTCACGTATGAATGATTGTTCAGTAGCTCATGGTAATACATATGTTTACATAATCCTTTAATACAATATTGAATTACATTAAATGTCTTGAATGAAATCTAGTACATCCAAAAATCAAACAAAGCATAATACTTCAAATATCTTCTCATGCTAGCTCTAGACTTCAAGCATCATTATTTCCTGTTGAGTTGTAAAAATGGGGGAGGGGGGTCAACTAGAAGTTGGTGAGGATACATAAGCCATGTCAAGCAATTAAGTTTAAGAATAAAAGTTTAGCAATTCATATGTCTATCGTAAGTTTAAGTCTACATGAATAAACATGAAATGTTAAATCGACATAATCAAACCTCCGACTAGTTTAGGTCCATCCCGTCATCCACGGTTCACCTTAATAATATGTTGGAACGATAACAATCACCCACGCTACCTATGTAGGAGGTACACGTATCCGGGTGGGATTGTCAATCCAATAGATCTATTATTGAGTATCGCCGGCTTGGCCATAGCTAATGATTATGTAATGTTGAAACTCGTTGAAACTCGTTGAAACTGTTGTTGTTGTCTAATTCATGAGGCATTAAAGTTTACAACTAGACATGCATGTAGAATTGCTTAAGTATAATGTTGCAAGTATGAAGAATTGCATAAACATGGTTACGTAAACTCACCTTAGCAAAGTATTAAGTCTCGATAAATAGAATAAGTGTAGCCCCAAAGTTGCCAATTACAAGAGCTTATAATCAAAGCTTCAATTGTAGAAGTAATAGACTATAGAAGAAAGGTATGAGGGAAAGTTTAATCGGATTAAAACAATCGATTTAGAGGTGCAAAGTATAATGGGTCATAGGTGGGTTTTTATACTAGTTTTGGATTCAATTAGCCATTAAAATTGGTCAACACCATAAAGTAAGGTTTTATAATGAATTGACTATTTGACTAAGACTTTGAATAGGACTTTGACTATTTGACTCAAGGCTTTATTTAAAAAAAAAATCTTGTATGTGAAAAAAAAAGAATTTAGAATCATATTATTATTATTATTTATATACATTTATGTATGTATATAAGTTGTGAGTTAGGATAAATAAAGACTTAGGCACATTTGTATAATATTAATGATAAAGGTGAAATAATATATATATAAGGGCTTTTTGTGTATTAAAATTTTGGGGAAAATTTTACGATGTTACAGTCTCCCCTACTTTTGGAAACTTCGTCCCGAAGTTTATTGAAAACACAGGGTTGAAGGTGATTGGGTAGAAATTAGGACAAGGGTGGTTTGGGAAGTTTCGAGTTAAGGCATGACATAAATTTATAGGTAACAGAATAAACTGTTTCAAATAATTTGGGTAAGAGTTTTGATACGTGTGAGTTTTAAGGGTTGGATTATGTGACACCCGGCAAATTTTGGTTAACAACGTTGTCTAGATGGAAGTCTACCTTAGCGAGTCACGCGTATATTGCACTTAACTGGGTTAGTTAAGTCGGGTTATGGTTCGGGAACTATCGGTTTAGTCTAGAAGATCATTGGATGTTGGTCTAGAGGTTCATTAGATGCCAGTCCTTAATCAAGTGTACAAACGGTGACGATTTGTAGGATCGTCAGGGCATACGGAACATACAAGTCTCGAGTCCCGGGAATTGGTGAACGAGTGTGAATATGTGTATTTACAAGTGTTATGTGTTTACAATCATTATGTGACTTGTCGGTATGTGAATATGTGTTAACATATGTTAAAACGGGGTTTAACGCGCAAAATACCAGGAACCAGCCCCTATAGGCGATTAGAGGTGGCTAATCGCCTATAGGAGGGGCGATTGGGCGGGGTTATAGGCGATTGGGGGCCAAATGCATGATGTTTCATGCGATTAGGCCCCAAATGCATGTAGTTACATGCGATTAGGACCCCTAATCGCGTGTAAGTCTGCATAATCGCGTGTTACGTGCTGGACGACTAAAAACGACTATAAATACCATACTTGACCTCCTAAACTTCATAATACAAACCCTAGTCATCCCATAACCCGCCCCAACTCACACACAACCTCTGGAACGCGATTTTTGATCAAAACACAAGGTTTCAAGCTTAATTCATCATCCTTTCACAAATCTAAGGTTTGGTTTCCATCCATGCAATCTTTATAAACGTTTTTATTCAATCCCTAATGGTCCAGACCTGTTCTAAAACGAAAAAGCTTTCTGAAAATCATTAATAAGTGTTGTTAATCGGATTCTAACAATCATACATGTGTTATGTGTGTTTATGATTAATATCTAGGGTTTCTATGATTAAAGATGAGTGATTAACATGTTGTTAGGTTAGTTCAGAATAATATTGATGTCATGATTAATGAAATATGAGTAATTGATTATTAGGGTTATAGTTATGCATGTTAATGTGGTGTTTCATGCTATGTGTATGGCGTTTGGATTACATGGTTGCATGCATGACTGATAATACGAGGCTAAACGAAGGATTTTAGTTTAAACATGTTTGGAATAGTTGTTGGGATGATATTGGATGGTTACACACGTTCTGGATCTGATTTGGAGCGTTAAATGCGCGAAAAACCGGAACAGCAAGGTTACAGGCGATTAGCAACCCTAACCGCCTATGTTAGAGGCGATTAGGAGGCCAATCGCCCATGTTTCATGCGATTAGCCCTAATTGCTAGTAGATACATGCGATTAGCCCTAATTGCTAGTAGATACATGCGATTAGCCCTAAATGCTAGTAGTTACATGTGGTATAGCCCTAAATGCTAGTAGTTACATGTGGTATAGCCCTAATCGCCTATAAAGTCAAGGTTTACATGTCTTATGACCCTAAATGCCTATATTACATGCGATTAGCCTTCCTAAATGCCAGTTGACCAACCTAAATGCTAGTTGACTTTTCCTAATCGCGTGTACTGCTGCTGTAAGTGTAAATTAGCATTCCGAGACCCGATTTGACCTGTAGGAACATGCTAGGAACCCCGTAACATATCTAATAACTTGGTAACATATGTTTGGATGTAATTCGGTGATACGTGAGCTATGTACTATAACTTGTTGTGCATTAACGTATGTTAAGTGTGATTGCATGATTGCATGTTTGAGAGCGTAAACATAACACGGGGAGTCTCGGGTCACCAATGGGATGTCGAGTCTTGTACTTTGGGTCAGTTAAACAGTCACGGTGTTTTCAAACGAATTTGGTTATGGTCTGGACATCTAGGGACTAACTAACCTGCGGGTTATTAGTCTAAGTACTTGTAACTGTCATATGTTAGGTCGCCGCTTTACGGGACTAGCATAGCTGCTGAGTTATTCGTATTACGAAGTAACGCAACTTAAGGTGAGTTTACGGCCCCTCTTTTAAACTGGTTTCACATTTTCGGGGGAGAAAACATGTGTTAAAACGATTATTTGGTAACTGCTGTCATACTATGGGTTTCTATTGTGTACTACACGATCTTTGGAAGTCCCGGGGGGAACCATGAATGTGCGGGTTTGCACAACGGGGAAATGTGAATAGCGCTATTGGGAGTGACCAACCCCGCTCGTCGACTTGGAGGGTCGGCGGGTGCATATTGTCTCAAACAGGAACAACAGGAACAACAGGGTTACTACATCGGGCACACATTTGGTTTACGAGTTAGTAATGGTTTTCCAATCGTGGTAGTAACAAAACATACGCCTAGCTAGCGTACACTGGTTTTCGATTTGTTATAGTATGGACAGGTTGACTTGGTACTTGGATTACAAAACCTGTAAACTCACCAGCATTTTTGTGCTGACGTAAACTTTTACATGTTTTCTCAGGTCGCTAAGGTAGCACGACTGGACTAGGGCGCACGCGTCTGCACGGCGTCTAGTTAGGGTTGCATGGTTTTACAAACGTTGAACATTGGTTTACTATTGAATAATTGTTTTGAATAAGCTTCCGCTGTAAACGGGGATTTTAAACATTGTTTTGAAATTGCATTATGTTCATGTTAGACTTGTTTATTGTGATGGTTGGTTTGGATCCTGGTTTGTCATGCGCCTCGCGGTAAAACTCCGCAAGTGGATTTTGAGGGTGTGACAGATTGGTATCAGAGCCAATGGTTATAGTGAACTAGGACTGCATGTAGAGTCTAGTCTATAGCCGAGTCGCACACACTAGACGATCACATGGTACTAAACATTATGGTGGTTTACGTATGGTCTTGTCGGGGTGTCTCTAAATCATTTGGTCTTTCTACGTTACATCATCCGTTCTATCTTAGGTCGGGTTACTTACTTTCTAGGCAGTGTAGTATATTGGGGTAACTCGTATGCTCTTGAGATTTGTCCAAGGCTCGGACATCTCCCTTCTATACTCCAATAGAAACACTTGTTATAAACTACCGTAGTATTACGGTGTATAGCTAAGAGTCTATGTTCGGTGATTTGAACTTTGAACTAGGAGAACACTTGGAGGACCATGTAGAGCGGTTTATCATTTTGGGTGCACACAAAATCATAAACCGAAATGCATGGAAGCCCTAGTGAGCTCTGGGTTTGAAGGGATAGTCCTGGATTGGATCTAGCTTTGATCTTGTAAACATTAGTGGTTATCTTTAGCTGCGAAACTAAATCTTCTCGTTCTTTCTGCCAGAATCATGTTTGGAGTGCGAGGAGGACGTGGAGGTGGTCGCAATGGTGGACGTGGTGGTGGTCGCGGTGGTGCTGGTGGTCGTGGAGGTATTAACCTATCGCAGGCTGATCTGAACAACTTGCTCCAAGCTGCCTTCCAGTTAGGGCACAATGGTGGTGGTAAGTTGATTTATCCATTTTCTTTGCCTCATTAGTGAACCTTGTTTACATTCGTCGTGATTCCTCACGCATTTCATTTCAGGTGGTCCTGTTAACCCACCCCCACCCATGTGTACCTACAAGATGTTTCGGGACTGTAAGCCCCAGGAATTCTCTGGCACTGAGGGTGCGGTAAGCTTGCTTAGGTGGCTGGAGAAAGTGGAGTCAGTGTTTCTGATGTGTAACTGTCTCCCAGAAGATCGGGTTAAGTATGCTGCTGCGTTATTCCAGGATGTTGCATTGACTTGGTGGAATAACGTCACCCAGAATATGGGTATTGGGGAGGCGTATGCTATGCCTTGGGAGAATTTTGTGCAGCTGCTGAAGCGTGAGTACTGTCCGAGGGAAGAGGTGCAGAAGTTAGAGCACGAAGTGTGGAATCTCAAGATGTCTGGGTCTGAAATTGAGAAGTATACTGTGAGGCGTAATGAGTTGGCAGTGCTGTGTCCCGATCTGCATGTGCCAGAATACAAGAGGATTGAGCATTATATCTCGGGGCTAGTACCAGAGATCGCAGGGTTAGTGGCTGCAGGAAATCATCCTACATACTCAGAGGTGGTCCGATCGGCTCATAGGATGACGAACTTAAAGGTGAATGAGGGTATTTTGCCTGCTAAGGGTTCGACTGTCAAGGCCCCAGAGAACAACAAGCGCAAGTGGGATAATGAAGGGAAAGGGTCTGGGCCAGCACAGCAGGGTAAGAGGTTTGATAATGGGGGTTCTTCTTCTTCAGGTAACAAGCAGGGTGGTTATGCGGGGAAACTGCCCAAATGTAACAAGTGTGGACGTCATCATCAAGGGAACTGCGACAGTAACCGTTGTCATCGCTGCCAGCGAACTGGGCATTTTGCTAAAGATTGTCGGGCTACACTTCCATCGACCCAGGTCCCGACTACTAACACAGCTCCTACTACTCAAGGAACTGCGGGAAAACAGGGTTGTTACAACTGCGGGGAGACTGGGCATTACAGGAAGGATTGCCCAAAACTGAAGCAGGGTGGAAACCACGGTAATGGGAACAACGGGGGCGGTGGCAGGAATGCACGCGCCTTCGTCATTGGAGCCGCTGAGGCTAGACAGGATCCTGACACAGTTACCGGTACGTTCCTTCTCAATAATCGTTCTGTTAGCGTGTTATTTGATTCTGGTGCCGACAAGAGTTTTGTATCCATGGAAGTTAGTCGACTGCTAGATGTAGTACCCGTACCATTAGAGACTAAGTATATTATTGAGTTGGCTGACGGTAAAAAGATTGAAGCTACTAGTGTCCTTCGGGAGTGTCAATTAGAGTTGTCGGGTTTGTCATTCCCCATCGACCTTATGCCGGTACCTTTGGGTAGTTTTGACGTGGTGGTAGGCATGGACTGGTTGTCTTTGTATCGCGCGGAGATTGTTTGTTACGACAAGATTATTCGGATTCCTCTCCCTGATGGAGAATTCCTTTCTGTGTACGGTATCAAGGGTGGTGTTCCGCTGAATATCATCTCCAGCATGAAAGCCCTTAAGTGTCTTCGAAAGGGTTACTCGGCCGTTTTGGCACTTTTATCTGTTTCCTCTGGTGATGAGAAGAAGATCGACGATATTCCTGTTGTACGCGAGTTTCCTGATGTTTTTCCCGATGATTTATCTGGTCTTCCTCCCCATCGTCAAGTCGAGTTCGGTATTGATCTTGTACCAGGGGCTGCTCCTATTGCTCGGGCCCCCTACCGTCTTGCACCTCCCGAGATGCAGGAATTATCTAGTAAGTTACAGGAACTCTTGGACAAGGGTTTCATCAGGCCGAGTTCTTCCCCTTGGGGAGCCCCGATTCTATTTGTTAAGAAGAAGGATGGAAGTTTCCGATTGTGTGTGGACTACAGAGAACTGAACAAATTGACCGTCAAGAACCGTTATCCTCTTCCACGTATTGATGATCTATTCGACCAGCTTCAGGGTTCTAGTTACTACTCCAAGATTGATTTAAGGTCCGGTTATCACCAGTTGCGCGTAAGGGAAGCTGACGTTGCAAAGACTGCCTTTCGTACACGTTATGGCCATTTCGAATTCTTGGTCATGCCTTTCGGTCTCACGAACGCGCCGGCGGTTTTCATGGATTTGATGAATCGCGTTTGCAAACCATATCTGGACAAGTTCGTCATTGTGTTTATTGATGACATTCTGATCTACTCCAAGAACAAGACTGAACACGAGGAACACCTGCGTTTGGTTTTAGAACTCTTGCGACGGGAACAACTTTACGCTAAGTTCTCAAAGTGTGACTTTTGGTTACGCGAAGTTCAGTTCCTAGGACATGTGGTTAATGAACTAGGGATTCATGTCGATCCAGCTAAGATCGAAGCGATCAAGGACTGGGGAGCACCTAAGACGCTAACTGAGGTGCGGCAATTCCTAGGCCTTGCGGGCTACTATCGTCGTTTCATTCAGGGGTTCTCGAAGATCGCTCAACCCCTGAGCACTCTCACGCAGAAGGATAGGAAATTCGACTGGGGTGAACCACAAGAGTCAGCGTTTGAAGAACTAAAATCCAAACTGTGTTCTGCTCCTATTTTGTCCTTACCTGAAGGCTCTGATGATTTCGTTGTTTACTGTGATGCTTCTATTCATGGTCTCGGTTGTGTGTTGATGCAACGAGAGAAAGTGATTGCGTATGCTTCTCGTCAACTCAAGGTGCACGAGAAAAACTACACCACCCATGACTTGGAGTTGGGTGCCGTGGTATTCGCGTTGAAAATTTGGAGACATTACTTGTACGGTACCAAATGCACCATCTACACCGATCACAAGAGTCTTCAACATATTTTCGACCAACAACATTTGAACATACGGCAGCGTCGTTGGATTGAATTCCTGAACGACTACGATTGTGCCATTAAGTACCATCCTGGCAAGGCGAATGTTGTAGCAGACGCCTTGAGCAGGAAGGAATCAACTAAACCTCGTCGCGTTCGGGCGTTGCAGCTCACCATTCATTCATCCCTACCTGATCAACTCCGTTCTGCCCAGTTAGAAGCTTTGAAGGGGGAAAACCTTAAAGCTGAGACTATGCACGGTGCCGACAAGCACCTCGAGCGAAGGCCTGATGGCCTGCACTACTTCGCAGAACGCATATGGGTTCCTTTATTTGGGGGACTACGGGAGCTTGTCCTAGATGAGGCTCATAAGTCCCGGTATTCTATTCATCCTGGTTCGGATAAGATGTACCAAGATCTGAAGGTGCTTTACTGGTGGCCAAACATGAGGTCAGATATAGCCTCATACGTGAGCAAATGCTTGACCTGTGCTAAGGTCAAAGTGGAATACCAGAAACCGTCGGGTCTCTTGCAACAACCTGAAATTCCGGAATGGAAATGGGAACGGATTACAATGGATTTTGTCACGCAACTTCCTAAATCACCAAGCGGGAATGACAAGATATGGGTGATTGTCGATCGGTTGACGAAATCAGCCCATTTTCTTGCTATTAAGGAGACCGACACCATGGATCGTTTGGCTCGTCTTTATCTGAAGGAAGTTGTTTCTAAGCACGGGGTGCCAGTTTCTATTATCTCGGATCGCGACTCCCATTTTACTTCTCACTTCTGGAAGTCTTTGCACAAGGCTTTGGGTACCCAACTAGACATGAGTACAGCTTACCATCCACAGACTGACGGTCAGAGTGAGCGCACGATTCAAACTTTAGAAGACATGCTGCGGGCATGTGTGATCGATTTTGGCAAGGGTTGGGAAGCTCATCTACCGTTAGTAGAATTCTCGTACAACAACAGTTATCACACGAGCATCAAGGCGGCTCCGTTCGAGGCACTGTACGGACGGAAATGCCGTTCTCCTCTTTGTTGGGCTGAAGTGGGTGAGAGTCAACTCACTGGGCCTGAACTAGTGTACGAAACTTCGGAAAAGATCGTACAGATTCGTAACCGGTTGGCAGCGGCACGGGACCGGCAAAAGAGTTATGCCGATCAGCGTCGCAAACCATTGGAATTCCAAGTTGATGACAAAGTACTTCTGAAAGTTTCACCGTGGAAGGGCGTCATACGCTTTGGGAAGCGTGGCAAACTCAACCCTCGATATGTCGGTCCATTTACGATCCTGGAACGGATTGGACCGGTGGCGTATCGTCTTGATTTACCGACGGAGCTCGGTAACGTACATAACGTCTTCCATGTGTCCAACTTGAAGAAGTGTCTGGCTGACGAGTCTCTCATTGTTCCACTGGAAGAGATCAAGGTTGATGATCGTCTTCAGATTGTGGAAGAACCTGTGGAGATTCTGGATTACAAGATTCGTAGCCTACGTCACAGCAAGATTCGCATCGTTAAGGTTCGGTGGAACTCGAACCGGGGACCAGAGTACACTTGGGAATGGGAGGATCAGATGAAGTCTAAATATCCTCATCTCTTTCCTAAGGAAGCGTTCGAGTCGAGATATGTCTCTTCTGCAGCTGAATGAATCTCGGGGCGAGATTCCTTTTAACGTGGGGATGATGTGACAACTCGGGTAAATCTCTCTTTTGGTTTCTATCTTTTGTTTGTTCCCTTCGTTATTTCTTTTGTTCTTTTGTTACTTGTGCAATTTTCGGGACGAAAATTCTTTTAACGTGGGGATGATGTGACACCCGGCAAATTCTGGTTAACAACGTTGTCTAGATGGAAGTCTACCTTAGCGAGTCACGCGTATATTGCACTTAACTGGGTTAGTTAAGTCGGGTTATGGTTCGGGAACTATCGGTTTAGTCTAGAAGATCATTGGATGTTGGTCTAGAGGTTCATTAGATGTCAGTCCTTAATCAAGTGTACAAACGGTGACGATTTGTAGGATCGTCATGGCATACGGAACATACAAGTCTCGAGTCCCGGGAATTGGTGAACGAGTGTGAATATGTGTATTTACAAGTGTTATGTGTTTACAATCATTATGTGACTTGTCGGTATGTGAATATGTGTTAACATATGTTAAAACGGGGTTTAACGCGCAAAATACCAGGAACCAGCCCCTATAGGCGATTAGGGGTGGCTAATTGCCTATAGGAGGGGCGATTGGGTGGGGTTATAGGCGATTGGGGGCCAAATGCATGATGTTTCATGCGATTAGGCCCCAAATGCATGTAGTTACATGCGATTAGGACCCCTAATCGCGTGTAAGTCTGCATAATCGCGTGTTACGTGCTGGACGACTAAAAACGACTATAAATACCATACTTGACCTCCTAAACTTCATAATACAAACCCTAGTCGTCCCATAACCCGCCCCAACTCACACACAACCTCTGGAACGCGATTTTTGATCAAAACACAAGGTTTCAAGCTTAATTCATCACCCTTTCACAAATCTAAGGTTTGGTTTCCATCCATGCAATCTTTATAAACGTTTTTATTCAATCCCTAATGGTCCAGACCTGTTCTAAAACGAAAAAGCTTTCTGAAAATCATTAATAAGTGTTGTTAATCGGATTCTAACAATCATACATGTGTTATGCGTGTTTATGATTAATATCTAGGGTTTCTATGATTAAAGATGAGTGATTAACATGTTGTTAGGTTAGTTCAGAATAATATTGATGTCATGATTAATGAAATCTGAGTAATTGATTATTAGGGTTATAGTTATGCATGTTAATGTGGTGTTTCATGCTATGTGTATGGCGTTTGGATTACATGGTTGCATGCAGGACTGATAATACGAGGCTAAACGGAGGATTTTAGTTTAAACATGTTTGGAATAGTTGTTGGGATGATATTGGATGGTTACACACGTTCTGGATCTGATTTGGAGCGTTAAACGCGCGAAAAACCGGAACAACAAGGTTACAGGCGATTAGCAACCCTAATCGCCTATGTTAGAGGCGATTAGGAGGCCAATCGCCCATGTTTCATGCGATTAGCCCTAATTGCTAGTAGATACATGCGATTAGCCCTAATTGCTAGTAGATACATGCGATTAGCCCTAAATGCTAGTAGTTACATGTGGTATAGCCCTAAATGCTAGTAGTTACATGTGGTATAGCCCTAATCGCCTATAAAGTCAAGGTTTACATGTCTTATGACCCTAAATGCCTATATTACATGCGATTAGCCTTCCTAAATGCCAGTTGACCAACCTAAATGCTAGTTGACTTTTCCTAATCGCGTGTACTGCTGCTGTAAGTGTAAATTAGCATTCCGAGACCCGATTTGACATGTAGGAACATGCTAGGAACCCCGTAACATATCTAATAACTAGGTAACATATGTTTGGATGTAATTCGGTGATACGTGAGCTATGTACTATAACTTGTTGTGCATTAACGTATGTTAAGTGTGATTGCATGATTGCATGTTTGAGAGCGTAAACATAACACGGGGAGTCTCGGGTCACCAATGGGATGTCGAGTCTTGTACTTTGGGTCAGTTAAACAGTCACGGTGTTTTCAAACGAATTTGGTTATGGTCTGGACATCTAGGGACTAACTAACCTGCGGGTTATTAGTCTAAGTACTTGTAACTGTCATATGTTAGGTCGCCGCTTTACGGGACTAGCATAGCTGCTGAGTTATTCGTATTACGAAGTAACGCAACTTAAGGTGAGTTTACGGCCCCTCTTTTAAACTGGTTTCACATTTTCGGGGGAGAAAACATGTGTTAAAACGATTATTTGGTAACTGCTGTCATACTATGGGTTTCTATTGTGTACTACACGATCTTTGGAAGTCCCGGGGGGAACCATGAATGTGCGGGTTTGCACAACGGGGAAATGTGAATAGCGCTATTGGGAGTGGCCAACCCCGCTCGTCGACTTGGAGGGTCGGCGGGTGCATATTGTCTCAAACAGGAACAACAGGAACAACAGGGTTACTACATCGGGCACACATTTGGTTTATGAGTTAGTAATGGTTTTCCAATCGTGGTAGTAACAAAACATACGCCTAGCTAGCGTACACTGGTTTTCGATTTGTTATAGTATGGACAGGTTGACTTGGTACTTGGATTACAAAACCTGTAAACTCACCAGCATTTTTGTGCTGACGTACACTTTTACATGTTTTCTCAGGTCGCTAAGGTAGTACGACTGGACTAGGGCGCACGCGTCTGCACAGCGTCTAGTTAGGGTTGCATGGTTTTACAAACGTTGAACATTGGTTTACTATTGAATAATTGTTTTGAATAAGCTTCCGCTGTAAACGGGGATTTTAAACATTGTTTTGAAATTGCATTATGTTCATGTTAGACTTGTTTATTGTGATCGTTGGTTTGGATCCTGGTTTGTCATGCGCCTCGCGGTAAAACTCCGCAAGTGGATTTTGAGGGTGTGACAGATTAGGTTCATCTGAAATAGCAAGGAGAATAAGAATCTTAAGTTTTAGGAGTCCTAAAAGGAATGAGTTGATGGACTATTGAAAGACTAAATGAACTACCAGATAACTAAGGTTTATAATTGGTCAACTACCGAAAACCTTGATAGAATTTCACACTACCTTAACGTACCTGTAAATTCATGATTACGTTCCGGACCGCAATCACCAATTTACCTTACGTTAGGGTTTTGTGTCCTTCTATAACTCTAGACACACATGTAAAATAATATGATTAACCATGTATCCAAAAATGAGTCCAACTGTTGAGTAGGAAAAAGACTTCTACCAGTCAGTGAGTAAGAACCTCTACCGATTGTTGAGCAGGTGCGATAGCCTCTACCAGTCGTTGAGCAGGTTGTAGGGCCTCTACCGACTGTTGAGCAGGCATGATGACCTCTACCAATCGTTGAGTAGGTTATTTGGTACTCAACTAACTTTTGAGCAAGTACTTCATTCTCTACCAGTTGTTTGATTAAGTGTACCAATTATTTCACACATAAATTGCAAATTGATAATATGTACATATAAACAATCAAGTATCAAGCATAGCATGCGAGTTGTAATAGTGTTGTCCTAGACAAGGTTAATGACTCTAGGTGTGTCTATAGAAAATAGTTTATATTCCATGATTTCTAGTATCAAATGTTTAAATATGGTAGATAATCGAATCCTCATGTATAACTAAGGATTAAGTTTGATGCAACACACAACCAAGTTTCAATAGTTTGGTTATCATGGGTAACTAGTTCATGTTTGAGAAGGTGAAGGATATGAATTTAGTTCTTGAGAGGATGATGAAAAATCTTGAAGTAGAAACAAGGTTGTGAGAGATAGTGAATGTGAAGATAGTTGATAAAGAGTTTATTTTATAGTAAGGAGATTATGTAGCAGTGTAAATTTTTGGGGTTTGGATCAAAGGTTATAATCAAGTGTATAAGAAAACATGATTGTGGTATATGCCAAATATTGTAAAAATTTGAACAAGTTGAAAATGAATGAGTGTCGATGGAGAATTTAGAGACTAGATATTATTCCTATGGAAAAAAAATCTTATTTTCAAAATTGGTTTTATACATAAAGAAAAAGTTGTTAAATAGTACAAGCTAAGTGGGCTTTGATTAAAATATTCCCGTTAGTTGGAGATTTCAAACATGACATTAGGTTTTGAAGATCAAGGTTCTATTAAGTGATTTTTAATAGTTTAAAGCATTATATAGAAAATTGTTTGTTACGTCAATAAATAAACAATTGAATTTAAGTTCGAGGACATCTTTTGACAAAAATATGTACTTTGTAAAGTTAATAGGTAATGAAAATACAACAAGATTTAGAAATCTTTAGTTTGTGCTAAGGTATGAGGTTATAGTTTTTTAAAAAAAATAAGTAACATGTGGAGAAATGAAATAAATGATTTGGGTAGGGTGTTGAATATTTAAAAAGTGGCTAAGATGGTAAGGTGAAGTGTGATTGTGAAATCCATAGATGGTTTTGAAATGAGATTGATTTAAGCTGTAAAATTTTGAGATTTTAGAGCTTAGTTTAAGGAAAGTGAGTGTAATAATTTATTCATTAATTAAAACGAATAAACGAAAACGTTGACTTATCAAAACTTCTAGATTCTAATAACATAATGAAGACATGCTTTAGCCTATAAGTGAACACTCATCCCGAGAATTCCCAGGTAGGCATCTGGGTCCCTCGTCTGATTGGGATTTATGCGCAATGCCAGTCCTAGACAGAAAACTCAGAATACAGGCGTTCACCCTTCCAGATTGCACGTGTTCGTTATTAAAATCTAGAACTTCGACGAGATCTTCAAGGTGGTTCAGGCTAAACCTGAGGATTTGTCCTATTAGTCTAAGAGTAGATCTTGTGATGGAGAACAATCTTCTTGTAGGGACTAAAGTAGGGATAAGAGGTAGGAGGGAGATAGAGAATAGAAACAAGTAGGGTTGCAAGTAAAAGGAGCAAGTACTGATTATAATCCCATGGTTATAGACTAGATTATTTTTCTAATAACCTAATTCCCTATAACCATGGCTCTAATACCAATCTGTAACACCCCAACCGATGGCGGAAACATCGAGGTGTCACGTATGAATGATTGTTCAGTAGCTCATGGTAATACATATGTTTACATAATCCTTTAATACAATATTGAATTACATTAAATGTCTTGAATGAAATCTAGTACATCCAAAAATCAAACAAAGCATAAAACTTCAAATATCTTCTTATGCTAGCTCTAGACTTCAAGCATCATTATTTCCTGTTGAGTTGTAAAAATGGGGGGGTCAACTAGAAGTTGGTGAGAATACATAAGCCATGTCAAGCAATTAAGTTTAAGAATAAAAGTTTAGCAATTCATATGTCTATCGTAAGTTTAAGTCTACATGAATAAACATGAAATGTTGAATCGACATAATCAAACCTCCGACTAGTTTAGGTCCATCCCGTCATCCACGGTTCACCTTAATAATATGTTGGAACGATAACAATCACCCACGCTACCTATGTAGGAGGTACACGTATCCGGGTGGGATTGTCAATCCAATAGATCTATTATTGAGTATCGCCGGCTTGGCCATAGCTAATGATTATGTCATGTTGAAACTCATTGAAACTCGTTGAAACTGTTGTTGTTGTCTAATTCATGAGGCATTAAAGTTTACAACTAGACATGCATGTAGAATTGCTTAAGTATAATGTTGCAAGTATGAAGAATTGCATAAACATGGTTACATAAACTCACCTTAGCAAAGTATTAAGTCTCGAGAAATAGAATATGTGTAGCCCCAAAGTTGCCAATTACAAGAGCTTATAATCAAAGCTTCAATTGTAGAAGTAATAGACTATAGAAGAAAGGTATGAGGGAAAGTTTAATCGGATTAAAACAATCGATTTAGAGGTGCAAAGTATAATGGGTCATAGGTGGGTTTTTATACTAGTTTTGGATTTAATTAGCCATTAAAATTGGTCAACACCATAAAGTAAGGTTTTATGATGAATTGACTATTTGACTAAGACTTTGACTAGGACTTTGACTATTTGACTCAAGGCTTTATTTAAAAAAAAAAATCTTGTATGTGAAAAAAAAAAGAATTTAGAATCATATTATTATTATTATTATTTATATACATTTATGTATGTATATAAGTTGTGAGTTAGGATAAATAAAGACTTAGGCACATTTGTATAATATTAATGATAAAGGTGAAATAATATATATATATATATATATATATATATATATATATATATATATATAAGGGCTTTTTGTGTATTAAAATTTTGGGGAAAATTTTACGATGTTACAGATACCCCGCAAATTCAGGTTCTCACTTTAACTAAACTCTAGTTACATTCGTTGCATTATACTTAACTAGGGTTAGCTAGATAGGACACACGTTGCATTATTGTGAGTTAATAACTGAATACATGATTAGTGAACCTCGGACGTTGGTGAATATTGAACTAATTTGGGTTGATTGCGATTATGTGTCTCTGTGATATTCGATGAACTTATGTGAAAACCATACGTGATTGTGTGAACCTTAACCGAATACGTTAATAAAATCACTAAAGGTGGATCATTAGGTTGATTAGGGTCTTAACGCATGGGGTTGCACTTATTACGGTCCGAAATAACGACAACGTCAAAGGAAAACACGTCGGGAGACGAAACAGACCACCGGCGCGCGCTGAGGGCCTGTGAGCGGCCGCTCACAGAGCCCGAGCGGCCGCTCGCCAGGGTCTGACGACTCTAAACCGCCTCAATCTCCTATTTAAACACTCTTAAGCCCCATGCAACCTCTAAACTCAACCCTAATCGCCTCCTACTGCCCCCTTACGAATTATTAACCCCTAACAACCTGCAAAGGCTCAAGATCATCGAGTGGGAAGCTCCTAAGGCGTTCGGTTGATTGTATCGAAGAGCTAGGGGTATAATCTTTAATCCTTTACGCTTTAATCTTATTTTTATGTTATAAAAATCATATAACAAGGTTTGTCCAGGTCTGAAAGCTTTTGATAATCATTAAAACTTGAGGTTTTTGAAGATTAAACGAATTAAACATGATGATAGGCGATTAGTAATATCATAGGTTACTTGTTGTGCAAGTTGTTGAAGTTTTGATCATTAAAGTTATAATCTTTGCATGAATAATGATAGAATCTGATCAAAATAGGTATTAAGAATGTTTGGTAATGATTATTGATGATTGTTGGTTGTTTGTATGCACACGGTAGTCGTTAAAGAAAGATTTAGGCGTAACTAAAATCTGGACAGAATGATTAGATGAACTTGTAGGGGCTGTAACACGACTTTAAGATGATGATTTTGGTATTTTATTTGCATGGTTAAATCACACCTGGTCTTAGCTTTTCATAATGGGTAAAATCAAGTGATTTGGACGTCGGTTGAGTCGTTTGTGGAATTTTCTTTGAAAATAGGTCATATCAGAATTTCGGGTTAATAAACTGAGTCGACTTTGAGTCATCATAACTCGAGTTTTGTAAAGAGTTGGGTTATGAAATTTTTACAGAAGGTTAACATTGAAGTAATTTGGGTTTTCCAAGTGGATTCATCCCGTTTGGATGAATACACAATTTTTGGGAATTTTTCTACCAAACTGGTCTGTTATGAAAGTTTTCTGAACATAGCTGTGTTAAACGAATTTTAATTATTTTTGTGTTTGGAATTAAGACAAAGCAAAAATAAGGGTTGTTAAGTGAATCCCAAAGAATATTCAGTAAAAATTTGGGAGATTAATTCAATGAGTAACTATTTTAAATAAATTAGATTGATTAGTACCTTTCAGTTTAGGAACCTTTCAGTTTAGGAACCTTCTCATAAAGACTGTTGATAATTTTCTTCAATTTCTCATTTTCTTTATCCACTGCAATGATACGCTTTTCAATGTTCACATTCGATAATTGCAGCTTTAAATTCTCAAGCTTCAGATC
The DNA here is from genome assembly GCA_030844895.1 of Ambrosia x helenae. Lineage (NCBI taxonomy): Eukaryota > Viridiplantae > Streptophyta > Magnoliopsida > Asterales > Asteraceae > Ambrosia > Ambrosia x helenae. The sequence goes on from CM061233.1 coordinate 84,789,750, forward strand.
AGTCACTTCATTCTTCAGTTTATCTTGCTTTTCCTTTGACTTAGCAATGATATTCAACATATCTTGCTCATTCTCTTTGAGCTATTTGATTTCATCTTGATTCTTTAAAGTAACGGCCTTCTGAACATCAAAGGATTTCATCAATTGAGTAATCTGTTTTTGCATCAGATTCAATGCATCTTGAGAAAACAGTAACAGCAGCTTGAGAACTAGATTCTGGCTGTTGAGTTGATGATGACTTGTCAAAACTTGATAACATTTTTTCAAAGACTTAGAAACATTCGATGGATTTTGCTATGAAGGCTCTGTTACTGGTTTTTCTTTTACAAACTCTACTTCTTTTGATCTTTTCCTCTTCTTCAAAACAGAACTTTCTTTTATTGGTGAGGTAACCAGAGTTGTTGTTGCAGAAGCAGTTGGAACAGCTGAAGAACTCGTTCCTTTAATCAAACTTTCTACATCTTTCTTTCTCTTAGTTCTCTTAGACTCTTTCTTGGACATAGACTTTAGACATGCATGTTTTGTTGACATTAGATTCATAGGAGAACCAATAAAATCTTCAGGATCTAATGGGTCAGTTGTAGGATCAAAGTCTGGATCTTTATCAAATCCTCTCTGTAACTAATTCATCCATAAGATTAGGAGTTTTCACAAAATCACCAGTGGCCTTGGGATCTACCTCCTCTTCACTTTCAGTCTTTTCTTTGTTAGAATCACTCAAATCCTCACTTTTTGTATCTTCATCAATCAGCAATGTTTTATTTCCCCTTTTCTTTGCCATTGACGAGCTTTCAATCTCTTTTCCTTTTCTCTTTGATTCTGTCTTTGACTTCTTCTTTGATTGTCGTTTTGCTCTCTCATCACCAAACACTGGAATCAATGGAGCATCATTATCAGAATCACTTTCTTTATGTCTCCAATCGTCTTTTAGAGGGGCTACATATCTTGGATTCATTAAATGTCCAAGCAATCTTCTTGTTGGTGGTTTTTCTGATTTTCCTTTGTAGATCATCATCCTGTTCAAGTTAGCATATTCATATGATCTTGATTCCCTATCTGAGCTAGATCCTTCACAAGATCTGGATACTTGTCGTCAAAGATCATTTGAAGAAACCTCGGATACATCATGAACATATCCGTCTTCATTCAATCAAATACCTCTTTCATGTGATGAAATAACATCCCTGAAATGTTGAATTCTTTGTTGAGGATAAGATCCACAACCATAGACCATGTAGTGTCGCGAAGAACATCAAATGCTCCTCTAATCGGTACAAAAACATGAATCATAACGTGCAGAAGATACTTGAATGACACGCACACATTTGCTTTGTTTAGTTGACAATCTGTTATCTTTCTGAAATACTTTGCTCTTAGAAAACATCCTCTTTGAACTTTCCACAATAGCTTTATCGGATCAGACTCTTGATCATTCAAATGTAACACTCTTCGGAAATCTTCTTTCGAAACTAACAAAATGTTGTCTTGAATTTTGCTTTGAATCACCGTCTTTCCATCAAAGAAATCATGACATGCATTTGCCCAAAACTCATTTTGATGATCTTTGTAAATAGTATGCGGCTGCGAGATAGCATAAACAATCCTTGATCCTCGAAGATATTCAATTATGCCTCGAAATACTTCATACTTGTCATCCACCTCTTCGAGATATGCACAATTGTTATGCTTTGGTTCAAATTTCAATTCAGCTCTTTCTACACAGACATAAACAATCAAATTTTCACTAGATGAGTAATTGGATTGAAACTTAACAAATTTTTTTTACATTTTGATTCTCATTCTTACCACCGAGGGTCCGAATGGAAATTAGTTAGCCCGAAAGAATCAAAATTATTCTCATTCGTACCCTTAATGGCACGAATGAAACTGATCAAATTTTGAAAATCCATTTTGATCATCTGGACTGTTTTAGACCTGGATTTTTGTACCATTACCCTCTAAAATCTTTGATTAACACTCTTCAATCATTAATTTTACTTAAGATCAGGTTATCGATTGTTTTTAACTAACTTTGGGTTCGGTTAATCATTATCATCTTCAAAAACTAGTTTAAACCCTAAGTTATGACTATATCTCCCCCTAAAATGATTGATAACTTCAATCTACTGAAAAAATCAACTTAAATCTGAACAGAACTTGTTCATTTGAAGTTAGGGTTTGACATGTATAAAAATCCTGAATTCTGGAATGATGAATGGTAAAAAATGTCTCAAAATCCACCATAGGATACCTAAAATCACTTAGAACAAGATGTCAAAGTATGAAAAACAAAATCAAAAGCTCCCCTTAGTGTTTGATCATTTGAATAGTAAGACAAAATGAAAATTATGATAGGTTCGAATGGGAAATATCCTTATATAGACAAGTCCATTCATACCTGTGAGAGCACGAATGAAGATAATTGTTTTCTATTCGGACAAATTAAGGTACGAGTGGAAATTAAAAATTTTCATTCGGACCTAGGTATGAGGCACAAAGGTAACATGTCAGCAAATCAATGCTACAAAGTAACATGTGCACTTTACCAGGGTGAGGCTTATATCAATCATGATTTTCATCATAGATATGATACGATGCATTAGATAATCTTTGATCATCTTCATACATTTTAAGTTCCTCATTCGGTAACTTGGGATTTGTCACTTTCAGCTCTTTTAAGATACACTGACTGAATCTAGGTCCGTAAATCAATACGACAAAAGATTAGTCAATCTACCCCAGATAACTGTCAACATAACGACCGAAACCTCCGATTTTGGCAACCCTGTCAAACAAAATTACGATACCAAGACCATATGCCTATGAGGTGTTCAGCCACATAACAAGCAGTTCGTTATGCTTATATCACTAAGGCACGCATTACTAGGTTTACGAAGCCTACCAATACATCACTCAAAGTCATCACATGTCAAATTTAATCCTTGAAATTCTTAATTAGCATGTGATAGATCCCCACTGATTTACTATCATCTCCTCTTTTTCTTTAGGAAAAATCATTTTGGATTTTTCTGATTTTTATGGCTTTTCAAATTTTTCAATGTTTTTGGTTTTTCTGAAAAGAAACTCCCCCTAAAATTAAAAACATATTGTAGGATTTTTAATTTTTTAAAAGAGAAAATAATGAAAAATTTAATAAACAGATAAGGATTTTAATCCTGCTTTTCTTTGATACCATTGGCTGATTACAAAAACTCAAATCGTGATTTGTCAAAAGCTTCTGTAAATAGATCAACGCGTTCGTAATCAGTGTGGATCTTTACCATATCAATTAATTTTTTGGCATAGCTGTCACACCCTCAAATTTCCACTGCGGGGTTTATACCGCGAGGCGCATGACATACCAGGATCCCATAGCCATAAGTCATATGAACGAACTCTAAATGCCCAAACCATTTAGTTCGTTTTCAAAAACCAAGTTTAGTTAAGCTGTGGAAGCGTAAACTAAATTTAAACCTTTTAAAACCATGCGCAAAACAATGCGCCCAAATTAAAACTATATGAAAGAAAACATAGAAGCATGATATGTAATTTAGGTGTAAGCCCAAGTCCCCAATGCAGTGAAATGTGCAGTGCTTTCTAATCCTGGCACCGGAAGCTAACTACCTGCAAAAGCATGTATATCGTGGGTCAACAAACAATGTTGGTGATTCACTAAGTAAGAAGGTGAGTAAGTAATTGCGTTGGTTTCCAAAACCACGTAACCAAGTAAAAGCGTAGGTCTCCCAGACCACGTAACAACAAGTATTAAGTAATCGAAAGCGTAGGTCTCCAAGACCCAAATGTTCAAGTGTTATCAGTTTAAGCGTAAGTAATTGAAGTGGGTCCAAAAACCGTGTAACCGCTAGTTCATCGCATGCCAAGGGTAGCTAACCCATTCATGATAACTAACACCGATATACCGAACTGCTGATGTACGTGTAGTCACAAATGTGAGCTGCATGCCTTACATCATTGCCTATCAACAATGATAAAATCTGTTAAGTTATAGTTCACTCCCGCACTCCCCGAGCCGGTGTGAGGTTTGTAAGACCTAATAGCGCTATCAACTAATAACCCGCTTGCCATAACCCGGCAACTCATTCGGTATGTGAAGGACTTACAGATGATAGAGTTGGTTTAGTTCATCAAGGACACAGTTTGCGAACTAGCAAAACCCGACTCACACAAGGAGTCAAAAACCGACCCACACAAGGATCCATAGCATCCCAACCCAGGATGTGTAAGTAGTCCCAAACCGGACTAGAAAATAGTAGTCCCAACCCGGACTAGAAAAAGTTAACTACGTTGTCTCAACCCGAGACGCATGCTTTTGAGAAAAGAGTAGTGAAACTCACCTTAGTATGCAAGCAAATGCATCCAAACTCCAAAGTAGGGTGTGCTACCGACTCCCTAGTACATGTGTCACTAAGTAAGCATATGTGTAATACCATTACACCATATAACCCGTTTGTCCAAGACGTTTAATTGTTCAAAATCGTATAAGTGACACCTAGTGGTTCTACATGCATAAGTAAACCCTACGGACCCGTTGGTGAATATGTTGGTTACCATCAGTTGTAGACTTCCTATGCATCTCATATAAGTGTCCATTCAAGTTCATGTCAATAACATACCACATAGGACTCCAATTAGTCACATAAACACATAATACACAATCTGCGTTTTTAGGACAGATTATGCGCCACGAAAACTAATTTATTTAATATACCTAATCAATGAGTTAAACTCCCAAATTTTTACTGGATATTCTTTGGGATTCATTTAATAACTCATATTTTTTTTGTCTCAGAACCAAACACAAAAATTATTAGAATTCGTTCAACACAGCTATGCCCAGAAAACTTTCACAACAGGTCAGTTTAATAGAAAAATTCCCAAAAATCGTGTATTCATCCAAACGGGATGAATCTACTTGGAAAACCCAAATTATTCCAATGTTAATCTTCTGTAACAATTTCATAACTTAATTCTTTATAAAACTCGAGTTATGGCGGTTTAAATTCAACTCAGTTTCTTAACCCGAAATTCTGATATGACCTATTTTCAAAGAAAATTCCAAAAACGACTCAAACGACGTCCAAATCACTCGATTTTACCCATTGTGAAAAGCTAAGACCAGGTATAATATAACCATGCAAAGAAAACGTCAAAACTAATACTTTTAAGTCACGTAACAGACCCTACAAGTCGACCCAAACATTCTGTCCAGATTTTAATCATGCAATAATCTTAATTATATCAAACCCTAGTCGCATAATACCGATCAAGAACATCATATAACCATTCTAAACATGTAATATGTCAATATCATATAATATGGCAGCCCAAACATGCAAGTTTTATCATAATTATCAACATCTATTTACCCTACATGTTCACAAACCATATTCATGCATAAACATAACATATACCACAATCCAACATCTATTCGCATAGTTCTACGCGTTAAACCTTTATAAAAATCATGTTTTAATCTTTATTAGTTCACATTAGATCTGGACAAACAAGTTTTGGTGCTTTTAAAACATAAATAAAACATAGAAAAGAAATTAAAAACATAAGAGATTGTTGTTATACCTTAAGCCCTTCAAACAATTGATCCTATACCTTCCCAAGCTTTAAAATCCTTATGATTATGCTAATGGCTGTAGTCTTGAGTATTATTTTCATAATATAGTTGTAGGGGGGCGGATTAGGGTAGGTAATAATAATAAAATCTAATCTAAGTAGCTTTTATAAAGTTCTTAGCGATATGTTTTTTTTTTTTTCCGAAAGATGTTGGGCCAAGACTCCTTCATTCCCACGCAATGCACCCTAATTTCATTATAATTATTATTTTTTTTTTGTTTCCGCCACTTATATTGTGGTGCATATTGGAGAGGTTGACTTGGTCAACAAAACTTATTATTTTTTTTACAATATATATATATATATATATAAAATAAGTAACATTTATAATAATTAATCTTTAAAATATTTAATCCAAATATTTTATAACTAGTTTTTAACTCCCGGTCTGAACATGGACGGTTACAGACCCGGTCTCGTATACTCGCGTACAAAAATAAATTTTGTTTAATTCTAAATAATTTCGCGTAGTAGTTTATATATAAAATATAATAAATCTATAAAATATTTAACCCAATATTTTATAACTTATATATGATCATTAGTCTGTTAAGTGTTGGTTACAAGTTCGGTACCGTGTTTTCGCATAATAACATGTAACGTCACATAAGTTCACAATAAATTCACATAAGCATATAATTGCGAATAATATCAAACGAGTTATTCTACAATTATTTGTTTTATTGTTTCACCAACGTTCAAGGTTCAAGACTCGTGTATGCAGTTGTTCACTTATAACCGTGTATCGTGTGACTCACTTAACTAACTCTAATCAAGTAAAATGCTACAAATATATGTATAAGTTAACTAGAGTTTAGTTAAAGTGAGAACCTGAAATTGCAGGGTATCACATCATCCCTAAGTTGAAAAGAATTTCGTCCCGAAATTCAGCAAGTAAACAATAAAGCCAGCTAGAAAAGTGTGTGCTTGGTTCCCGGATGTCACATCATCCCCAAGTTGAAAGGAATTTCGCCCCGAAATTCACTTTGAAAGAGCTGCTTTATATTTAGCGTTTGTTCTATGCACGGGTTCAGGTTCAGTAAAGAGGTGTGGATATTTGAGCCGCATTTGATCTCTGCGCTCCCACGTATATTCCGGTCCTGGACGGGAATTTCATCGTACCTTAACAATAGGTATAGTGTTTTGTTTAAGTTTCTTGACGCCCCGCTCAAGAATCTCCACTGGTTCTTCCATGAACCGTAGCCGTTCGTCCACCTGGATCTCCTCCAGTGGCACCATCAGTGTTGTATCCAACACGCATTTCTTTATATTTGATACGTGGAGTACATCGTGTACCCCATTAAGTTCATTAGGCAGGTTCAACCTGTAAGTTACTGGACCAATCCTTTCGACAATCTCGAATGGTCCAACGTATCGCAGGTTCAACTCTCCCCGTTTTCCAAAGCGTATCACCCCCTTCCAAGGTGACACCTTCAATAGAACCTTGTCCCCAACCGGGAACTCCAAAGGTATCCTACGCTTATCAGCGTAGCTTTTCTGTCGATCACGAGCAGCAGCCATCCGGTTTCAGATTTGCACTATCTTCTCAGAAGTTTCATGCACGAGTTCGGGACCTGTTAGCTGGCTATCCCCAACCTCAGTCCAGCAGATGGGAGACCTACACTTGCGTTCATAAAGTGCCTCAAAAGGCGCACACTGTATCGAAGTGTGGTAGCTGTTGTTATACGAGAATTCATTCGAAGGCAAGTGCTTATCCCAACTGTTGCCAAACTCCACCACGCACGTTCGTAGCAGATCTTCCAATGTTTGGATGGTTCGTTCACTCTATCCATCCGTCTGTGGGTGATAGGCTGTGCTCATATCTAAGCGAGTTCCCAAAGCGTTTTGGAGAGTAGTCCAAAAATGAGAAGTGAATCGCGCATCGCGATCAGATATAATAGAAGTAGGCACCCCATGCCCAGAGACTACCTCCTTGACGTAGAGATTAGCTAGTTTCCCCAGAGCTAATCATAAAAATGCTCCCCATTGTTGTTGTTGCCGTTGTGGTTATTGTTGTTGAAAGACTTGTACCTCACACTATCACACGTTCCCTTGCTATCACCAAAAGTAGAAGATGAAGCACCATGCTTCAGGAAAGTACCATGCTCGAAAGCCTCATCAGCGAGTTTGCGAGCCAGGTAAAAGATTTGTTAGATTCTGGGTAGGTGAGCTGCAGTGGCTAAGCCACAAATCTAAGGGACCCACCCTTTTGGTCTGAAATTCGATCCGCTGGCAAAGTTGGTTAATTAGATTCGAGCACAAAGTATCTAACTCTTGTAGCGTGGTAGTGTAGGCGTCGATCTCAGACCCAACCGTCTTTATATAAAAAATTTCTAGATTTCATCACAGGGTGTTACGTTCTCCATCCAAGTATTTGTAACTCATCGAGTGTGCATGTAGCATACATTACCCCATCCTGCCTGGGGCAAATGCACATGGCAAAGACTTATACTATCGAAGCAATCAGACGGTCTCCTTCAGTTCCGTTGGAGTATCAAGGTTTACAATCAATAAAAAGACTTGAAAATATGATGGTAGGTTGTTGTTGTGGCTTGTACGTTCATGGTATAAGAAAGTTCAAACATGGAAGTCAGGGGAAAAGAAGGATTTAGTAAAATAGATCTTTAATAGGTTGGAAAGATGCGAGGGCTTCAACCACCCTATCGTTGATCATACGAACTCAGTCTTATCTAAGTTAACAAGGGAAAAGAAAATAAAATATAGGTAAGAAAAAAGGTAAGAGCCAATCGTCGCCACGCTCTGTCTAGATAGTAGAGCCTTCATCCTCACTTTCCATGTGCTCACCCTGCTCAGGTTCCCCTTCCATCCCTTCCTCCTCTTTCTTGGTGTTAGTGTTATATGGTTCTCATCACGTACAGTCTCCTTCTCTAGTCCTATGTAAGCCAGTTTAGTGGTAAGCTGTACCACTCGTTCCCCCAATCGTGGCTATCAGCCATTAGTAGGTTTCATCTTCCCTTGTGATGCTGCACTACGTCGCAGGCTTTACATAACTCCCCAAGGGTGTGTGTAACAAGCCCCGATCTAATGTGTTCCCATGAATCTACCATATACTTATGAGAATCAGGGATATGCAGTCATACGTCCGCCCGCTCATATTAGGCATAAGGTATTAAAGTAAGAAATAAGTTCTATATGTGTAACCCAGTCTCGTCTGAGTTTCAAAATGAGAGTAAGACATATCAAGCGACAAGGAACAGGAACTAATTGTCTCCTTGCTCAAAGAAAAAGGATAAGTCTCAACATTTGACTTTCTTTCGGTTTAATGGTATCACGTCATGCGCATCGTGCAGCTTCCTGTGTACGTGCGCCACAATGCTCGCAAGGGCTCCCTCCCTTGTACTATTGTTGTTTCCTCATCCATGAGGATTGTTAGGATACTACTCCTAGTAATGCGCCACCTGGTGTAACCCTGGGTTCCCACCATTGACGTGTTTAGAATTTGTTCTAGAACTAGAAGATAACATATCTCCCGAAATCATGCGTTGTAGATATATGTAGCTAAAAGCTAGTTGTCCACTAAAGTTGTGAGTGTACTTATGTAATGATGATTATAGACTAGACTCAACATGCAGTCCTAGTTCACTATAACCAATGGCTCTGATACCAATCTGTCACACCCTCAAATTTCCACTGCGGGGTTTATACCGCGAGGCGCATGACATACCAGGATCCCATAGCCATAAGTCATATGAACGAACTCTAAATGCCCAAACCATTTAGTTCGTTTTCAAAAACCAAGTTTAGTTAAGCTGTGGAAGCGTAAACCAAATTTAAACCTTTTAAAACCATGCGCAAAACAACGCGCCCAAATTAAAACTATATGAAAGAAAACATAGAAGCATGATATGTAATTTAGGTGTAAGCCCAAGTCCCCAATGCAGTGAAATGTGCAGTGCTTTCTAATCCTGGCACCGGAAGCTAACTACCTGCAAAAGCATGTATATCGTGGGTCAACAAACAATGTTGGTGAGTTCACTAAGTAAGAAGGTGAGTAAGTAATTGCGTTGGTTTCCAAAACCACGTAACCAAGTAAAAGCGTAGGTCTCCCAGACCACGTAACAACAAGTATTAAGTAATCGAAAGCGTAGGTCTCCAAGACCCAAATGTTCAAGTGTTATCAGTTTAAGCGTAAGTAATTGAAGTGGGTCCAAAAACCGTGTAACCGCTAGTTCATCGCATGCCAAGGGTAGCTAACCCATTCATGATAACTAACACCGATATACCGAACTGCTGATGTACGTGTAGTCACAAATGTGAGCTGCATGCCTTACATCATTGCCTATCAACAATGATAAAATCTGTTAAGTTATAGTTCACTCCCGCACTCCCCGAGCCGGTGTGAGGTTTGTAAGACCTAATAGCGCTATCAACTAATAACCCGCTTGCCATAACCCGGCAACTCATTCGGTATGTGAAGGACTTACAGATGATAGAGTTGGTTTAGTTCATCAAGGACACAGTTTGCGAACTAGCAAAACCCGACTCACACAAGGAGTCAAAAACCGACCCACACAAGGATCCATAGCATCCCAACCCAGGATGTGTAAGTAGTCCCAAACCGGACTAGAAAATAGTAGTCCCAACCCGGACTAGAAAAAGTTAACTACGTTGTCTCAACCCGAGACGCATGCTTTTGAGAAAAGAGTAGTGAAACTCACCATAGTATGCAAGCAAATGCATCCAAACTCCAAAGTAGGGTGTGCTACCGACTCCCTAGTACATGTGTCACTAAGTAAGCATATGTGTAATACCATTACGCCATATAACCCGTTTGTCCAAGACGTTTAATTGTTCAAAATCGTATAAGTGACACCTAGTGGTTCTACATGCATAAGTAAACCCTACGGACCCGTTGGTGAATATGTTGGTTACCATCAGTTGTACACTTCCTATGCATCTCATATAAGTGTCCATTCAAGTTCATGTCAATAACATACCACATAGGACTCCAATTAGTCACATAAACACATAATACACAATCTGCGTTTTTAGGACAGATTATGCGCCACGAAAACTAATTTATTTAATATACCTAATCAATGAGTTAAACTCCCAAATTTTTACTGGATATTCTTTGGGATTCATTTAATAACTCATATTTTTTTTGTCTCAGAACCAAACACAAAAATTATTAGAATTCGTTCAACACAGCTATGCCCAGAAAACTTTCACAACAGGTCAGTTTAATAGAAAAATTCCCAAAAATCGTGTATTCATCCAAACGGGATGAATCTACTTGGAAAACCAAAATTATTCCAATGTTAATCTTCTGTAACAATTTCATAACTTAATTCTTTATAAAACTCGAGTTATGGCGGTTTAAATTCAACTCAGTTTCTTAACCCGAAATTCTGATATGACCTATTTTCAAAGAAAATTCCAAAAACTACTCAAACGACGTCCAAATCACTCGATTTTACCCATTGTGAAAAGCTAAGACCAGGTATAATATAACCATGCAAAGAAAACGTCAAAACTAATACTTTTAAGTCACGTAACAGACCCTACAAGTCGACCCAAACATTCTGTCCAGATTTTAATCATGCAATAATCTTAATTATATCAAACCCAAGTCGCATAATACCGATCAAGAACATCATATAACCATTCTAAACATGTAATATGTCAATATCATATAATATGGCAGCCCAAACATGCAAGTTTTATCATAATTATCAACATCTATTTACCCTACATGTTCACAAACCATATTCATGCATAAACATAACATATACCACAATCCAACATCTATTCGCATAGTTCTACGCGTTAAACCTTTATAAAAATCATGTTTTAATCTTTATTAGTTCACATTAGATCTGGACAAACAAGTTTTGGTGCTTTTAAAACATAAATAAAACATAGAAAAGAAATTAAAAACATAAGAGATTGTTGTTATACCTTAAGCCCTTCAAACAATTGATCCTATACCTTCCCAAGCTTTAAAATCCTTATGATTATGCTAATGGCTGTAGTCTTGAGTATTATTTTCATAATATAGTTGTAGGGGGCGGATTAGGGTAGGTAATAATAATAAAATCTAATCTAAGTAGTTTTTATAAAGTTCTTAGCGATATGTTTTTTTTTTCCGAAAGATGTTGGGCCAAGACTCCTTCATTCCCACGCAATGCACCCTAATTTCATTATAATTATTATTGTTTTTTGTTTCCGCCACTTATATTGTGGTGCATATTGGAGAGGTTGACTTGGTCAACAAAACTTATTATTTTTTTTACAATTTATATATATATATATATATATATATATATAATAAGTAACATTTATAATAATTAATCTTTAAAATATTTTATTCAAATATTTTATAACTAGTTTTTAACTCCCGGTCTGAACATGGACGGTTACAGACCCGGTCTCGTATACTCGCGTACAAAAATTAATTTCGTTTAATTCTAAATAATTTCGCGTAGTAGTTTATATATAAAATATAATAAATCTATAAAATATTTAACCCAATATTTTATAACTTATATATGATCATTAGTCTGTTAAGTGTCGGTTACAAGTTCGGTACCGTGTTTTCGCATAATAACATGTAACGTCACATAAGTTCACAATAAATTCACATAAGCATATAATTTTGAATAATATCAAACGAGTTATTATACAATTATTTGTTTTATTGTTTCACCAACGTTCAAGGTTCAAGACTCGTGTATGCAGTTGTTCACTTATAACCGTGTATCGTGTGACTCACTTAACTAACTCTAATCAAGTAAAATGCTACAAATATATGTATAAGTTAACTAGAGTTTAGTTAAAGTGAGAACCTGAAATTGCAGGGTATCACAATAGCAATCCCGTATAAAGTGATAATGGACATGTATATGCTTATCCTTAGAATGATGAACGGTATCTTTAGTTAATGCAATGGCTACATCATTATCAAAATGAACGGGGGGTTTTAAGAAATTGCAAACCGTAGTCGCGCATTTGTTGTTGAATCTAAAGCACTTGTGAACTACAACTCAAGGCCGCCACATATTCAGATTCACATGTTGATAGTTTAACTTACGTCTGCTTCTTGCATTGCCAGGTTATTAGCGTACTCCCCAGAAATTGACATCCAGACGCTGTGGATTTTGCGACAATATCACAACCACCATAATCTGCATCAATAAAAGTAATGAGGTCAAAGTTATCATCATTAGGATACCATAGCCCGCGTGATGGATAACCCTTCAAATAACATAGGATTCGTTTGACTGCTGCAAGGTGAGATTGTTTTGGCTTCGATTGGTATCTTGCATAAAGGCATGTAGCGAACATTATACCCGGCCCGGATGCAGTCAGGTACATCAACGATCAGTTGATGGCTCTGTAAATGTAAGTGTCAATGAGTTCACCGTTAGCATCAACTACAATCCCGCGATTAGGTTGAATGGGAGTGGCAATAAGTGTTGAATCCTTCATCTGGAATCGGCTCAAGACTTGGCAACATATTTCGTCTGGTGGGTGAAAATCCCGACGGTGTTTAGTCCACTTGCAATCCAAGAAAGAATTGCATTTCTCCAATTGAGCTTATCTCAAACTTTTCTTGCATGATGTAACACCCCAACTGATGGCGGAAACATAGAGGTGTCACGCAGTGACGATTGTTCAATAGCTCATGGTACTAAAGTGTAAATATTGATTCATTGATTAAATAGTTTATTACATTGAAATGAGATATAAAAATACAATGATTCAAACTAACAATCTAAACTGAAATACAATAAATCCAAAATCTAAGTATAAATTCCAAAAGCTTAAAAAGTGTCTAATGAATAACCTGAAACACGTACGAAAATAGTATAGGTCAATACAAAAATGTGTAAAAATGTGTGGTACCATTTGCAATTATGTAATAAGTAATATCTGTTCAAAATCAACCCTAAGAATCAAGTATCAAGAATCAAGAATAAAACAACAACTTTGAAAACCATTTTTGAGTGTAATGAATCACAAGACAATGACCAAGGTCTCTTAATAGAGTCACAAGGGGTATATACCATAGTACTATTCATTGAAATGTCAGGCCCTCAAAGGTTAATGATTTTGACAAGTCATAGACACACAAATTAACATAAAGCAAACACACATGAGAATTGCATTTAGTGAAAGAATAACATTTAGTCATAATGTACATGAATAGCCCTAAAAGAGTAAACAATGAAAAAGAGGAAAGATATACTCATAGTTTGCGAAAACGATCAAAGTTCAACTTAAGCGGACGTGAGCTAAATAATGGGAATTCCGAGGAATATAACCTATAATGTATAAGAATACTAATAAGGAAATGTCTAAAAAGTCTAAGGCATCTAGGATCTAAGGCATTAGGGTTGCTAAGTCGATTTGGGGAATTAGAGTTTTTACGATAAACGAATTAATATTAAATTCTATGTAAAAAATAATATGATTTAATTTTATAAATATGATTAGGTAAAATACTTATTACCAACTGAAAATCTAGTTTAAAAGTAGTTCCAAATAATTGGGACAAAGTAATTGAATTAATTGTTTTAAAACTATAATATTTGTAAATAATTATAATAATTAGAGATAAATGAACAAATAAATATATAAGTTACCCAAGTGAAATTAATGTTGAGGATTATGAATTTCAAACATAAAATATTTCTGCTTTATAAAACATTAAACTTATAAAACAAATTTTACGTATTATGAATTAATATATGATTTATATATTTAAATAAGCATAAATATAACTAAAATACCATATATGGATCAAAAATGATATTTTTGTGAAAAATAAATAAATTCTGATTGGAAACGATTAAAATAAAATTTCCACAATTTTTTCTTAATTTATTTCCATTTAAAACAGGTTTAATGAATTTAAATCATATTTAAATGATTAAAAATAGGAAAACCAATAAAAATAATTGTTTCCTGATCCAATAAATTAGAATTAAGTTTCTAATGAAAAATAATAATTCCACAAAAATTTTGATCTTAAAATCATTAAAAATACAAAAATAATTTATTTTCCCAATAATAAAGTTTTGATAATTTTCTTTATGGTGTCAAGATTTTACACCTAAATTTTGCATGATTTTTAGAGCAAAAATGAATTTATTATTATTATTATAAGTTTATATGAATTCATATTTATATATAAAAAATGATAAATTAAAAAAAAATAGGATCAGACCAGTGAACAATGAGTCTCAAACCCAGGTCTATCCAAGATATTTGCATTCTTACAACCACTCCACTATCACACAATATGTTGAAATATTTGATTTTATCTCATATTTAATATATAAATAAACTCCATCTTCTTCCCCAATTATCCTAGCCAAACCCTAACCCTAACCCTAACCCCAAATTTAATCAAGCCCGATTCCATTCATTAACACCCTGGAATCATAGGGCTATGAAGAACATCAATCACAGAACAAAATGGCAATGAAAAATTAGGCTAACAATGTATATATCGATCGAAACCAAGGCTTTAAGAACCGAACAAATTATGGCCGATTGAACACTATGGGATGCGATTTGGTACAATTTTTTTTGTGGGTTTTCGAAGGGAATAGGTGCAGAAAAAGAATGGCATCATTGGTTTACATAAAGGGCGATTAACGGATGAGTTTTAAAGTGATTAAAGTTTCTGGTCGGTTACAATTGGTAACACTCGATCAAACCCAATTAAACATGATTAAAGCTTGTTTTAAATTTTAGAACCGGTGAAAAAAAGGGAAACGTTCGGACATAGGATTTATTCGTTGAAATGTTTTAGAAATCGTCTTAAAAGCTTGCCGGAGCTTCGCCGGATTCCATCCGGAATTCGGCCGGAAAAACGTGAAAGAGGGAAGCAGCTTTTGTTGTTTTATTTTTTAAATTTCAAACTTTGACATTTTGGCAATAAAGGTCCCTCAATTTTCTAATCTTTAAAATCTAAGTTAAATTTAAGATTGTTAATCATGAATCAGGTGGTGGCGTTGATAGCCAAAAGACAAGGGGGTACATGACCAGTCGGGTTTGTCCCGATTGCTAAGTGTTATGTGCCTTATGTCTAAGGCTTGATACAAAACCACCATTGAGCCGGGGGTCTCACTGGAAGCAGCCTCTCTATTCCCACGGGGTAGAGGTAAGGCTGTCTACATCTTACCCTCCTCAGACCCTACCTTAGCTTTTGCTATAGGTGGGATTAACTGAGTATGATGATGATGAATTAACTAGTATTATAAATTTATTAATCCTTATAAGTTTTATAACTTATAATAAATTTTATAAAAGTCAAATATCCTATATGACTTAAAACGTTGATACGGTCCATAATAAATACAAATGATAAACATTGAGTTTGCTCTTTTATTAAAACGACAAAACTTACAGGAACTAAAATAGAAACATTTGAAGGACTATTATTGACAATTTGATGAAAGACGAGGGTGACGGATGTCACAGTCTCCCCTACTTTAGAAAATTTTGTCTCAAAATTTATTTCAAGTAGAGGTTTCTATGAAACAAAAGGCGTTGCAAAAGCCAAATAGGTTTTAAAAAAATTGCATCAATTATGATTTGACAAAATTTATAGTAGTGGTTTAATATTCAAAGAAAAAGTTTCAAAAATCTTTTGACGTTTGACCAATGGTTAGAAAGTTGTTGGTTTAAATGAGAATGGTTTAGGGAATGTGTAACTGGTGAGGGTAGAGGCACCGATGAAGCAGTCTCCCCTACTTTAGAAAATTTTCCGCCTGAACTTTATTAGAGTATGTAACAAGAATCCAAATAACCAAGAGTGTAAGAGTACACAACGTTTGAGTTTTCTGTGTGGGTGGTCAAAAGAAAGATTCCATAAAGACGAATTGGAGCTTGTGTAAAAACGTTCTTACCGAAAATGATAGCCGTTTGTCAACGACCTATTAAAGAGGACGAGCCCAAGGCTATTAAATAGCCCAATATGCAATAGAAAATAATGGGGTAGGTTGTTGGTCAGACTTCTAGTCCGCTCCCGCAGTATCGTTAGTGCTTATATATAGGGTGTACTGCAGCTAACCCACAACACTACTGATACCTTGGATTCCTACTGATTGTTCACCAATAGCCTAAGTAAAATCACACACCACCCCATGTACCTGTGACCCCATGATTGCGTTCCGGACCGTAATCACCGATTTACCTTACACTAGGGTGTTATGCTTTTCCACGACACTATCATAAATGATACAAGACACAATGCGTGTAACTAAAATGTGTTAAGTAATATGTACTGCTCAAGTATAAGATGCAGTTAAAGGTTCTTCCCCTTTCGGGTTCACCCGAATAACCGTAATGAGAATAAGGTGTAAGTATCACGCACGGTTAGCGGTCCTTCCCCTTTCGGGTTCACTCGCACAAATAACCGGTCAAATTTCTGTTCATATCGTTTAGCTCTAAACACTCGTATTGATAGACTCTAAGGATCATACCGTTCCCCTCGAGTTAGAGGAGTACTCCGACCCGAGTCGTACGTGGGCACTTGTCACACCCCGCCTAAGGTGGAAACACGGGGTGCAACTAAAATGATTTCCAAGCACAAAATTCACACGAGCATCATTTAATAAAATAGGAATTACCATTTAAAACATTCAAGTCTTACAAAACATAACGTTAATTGTTTTGAATTAGAAACCATTGTTAAAAGTGTTTAGATCAAAACATCACAACAATAGTTCAAAAGATGTTATCCCTTGAATACTCGCACGCGACCTTCCCAAGTTCCATGCTCCATGCTAATTTCCTGAAAAACCTGCATGAAAAATATACAGATCAACATAAAGTTGGTGAGTTCACGGGTTTTTGTATGTTGGACCTGTAATCCCAAATCCGACTAAATTACTGCCTAGCTAGGGCAATAATTAATATGTAATCTGACATGAGCCCATAACCAAACCTTGACATGTTGTGCCTCGCCCATTGTACACTCAAGACAATGAATAAATGTGAAATACTAGCACTCTTTTGATATCTGTCATCCGCTCAGAGCGACTGACCAAGAGTGGGGGTGTCAACCCAATAGATCTATTATGGTGTTTCATGGCTAAGTCCATAGCTAATGGTTATGGTATGATGTATGACACGAGGGCTTAATGGATCCTGAACCTTGATGTCTCATGTACACATAATAGTCATGTATGTAACTGAAAACTGAACTTTGTACGCATGTTTTTCTCACGGAAAAATGTAAAAACAGTGAAAAAGGGGCAGTGAAACTCACCTTATGATATGTCTTGGTAATGAACTAATGAGTCTGAGCTAGAGAGTTTGACCTATGTGTCCCATGTAAAAGAGACATTTTAGGTCTATGTTACTTGTACTGTCTACAGGTTGTTCTCTTGTTACGCTTGTCTTTGTAACTTAACTCCTTAAGTTAAACGTGTCTTTGATGAAGAGATTTACCTTCTTTATGTAAAATAGTGATCTTTGATAAAAAGGTAGCTTAGTTTCTTGGAAAAACATTACTTTTATTTTGTGAAAAGCAAGTTTTTTATATACTTTGATGTGTTCATGTGTTGAAGGCTTCACAACTTTTGTTTTGTCAAGTGTGTAGATCTACCATGTTTAATTATGTTTAACTCATTATTTTCATACTTGATAACTTTTGTGAAAATAATAATATTTCATGTCAAAATATTACTTTTCTTGAAAACACATGGATCTTTGTAAGCTTTGTTATGACTAACAACTTTTAACACTATGCCTTTTGTTAATGAGTTTAGAATAACATATACTTTTTCTTATAAAATTTTCAGCCATATATATATATATATATATATGTTTTGGCCCTATGGGGTGTAAACACATATATTTACTAGTTAACATATTGTATTTAAAACATGAGTTCATTCACTTGCTTGATTAAGTTAAAAGGGTAAACATACTAGTGAAAAACTTTGTATTTAAAAGACTATGTAAAATAAAAACATAAGCTTAAGAAAATAATGTTATACCTCCTAGTGTCTTAAGAAAAGAGGGAGTTAGGGGCCTTGTACAACTTTGTTATGCTCCTTGTACCCCTAATGACCACTTGAAAGTTAATGTTTATTGTTAGGGACTTGGGTGTGGGAGGTGGTTTGTAGTGGTGGTGGTGCCGTGGGGTGAGGGTGGTCCGGCGGTGGTGTGCGGCCGAGAGAGGGAGAGGGAGGAGTGGAGGTGTGTGTTAGTTAATTGGTGGTGCACTAATCCTTCTAACTTTGGCCCTTTATATAGAGATTAATATTGGCAAGACATGATGACTAAGGAAAGGTGAAAGGAAGCATCTTTCCTTTTTAGTGTAAGATCAAGTGAAAGTGTATTTTGGTTAAGATTGTGGACATGTAATGAGTTGATGTGTGCATGTGTTCCTGGAATTGGGGGGAGCCAAAAATTAGAGGGTGTTTGGGAGGTTTAGGCTTAGTAATTTCACTTGGAATTGATGTGTGATAATCATGGTTCTTGCTAGATTTGAGACATCTTAGGATTGACGGGGCAAGATCTTGTCTTTAAGGTATGGAATGTGTAAATGTGGTAAGTCAATGGTTCTAGGATGGTGTAAGGTCATGGTTAGTTTCCATTTGGATGAAAGGTCTTGGGACATGATGGATTAACTAGTTGTGGAAGTGAAAGATTTAACTCTACACACCATTGTATGTGTGTCATATATATATATATATATATATATGTATGTATGGACTAGATATAAGTGGTAAGTCAAAGGTTATGGATGGGATAAATAGAAAGGTGTTTGGCTAAATGGGGTGGAATCTATGATGGATTTGATAGATCATTAAGATGTAAGGGTATAATCCTTGAAATTTACAAATACCCACTCATACATACATATGTGCCGTCGCACATATATGTATATACATATATATTATTTTTTTTGAACTTTTTAATATACATCTTGTATAATTACTTGGTCCCTTGTTATAATTGGATGTTAAGAAGGGTCTTTGTACAAGTCTATGTACTACAAGATAATATTATTGTGTGCACAATATATACTTTTTAACTAGTGGTCTTACTAGTCGTTTTTGGATATTGTGTTCGGATAATCCTTGTGTATGGACATTGTTTGATTTTGTCCTTGATTGAATCACAATTGAAATGTTACGTACCATTGTATGAGTTTCCCAAACTAGGGTTTTTGATATAATCTCTCTATAGCTTATCATGAGCTATTCTATATGTTCTGAAATTTGCTCCTACTAGTGGACCTAATGCTAGACTATAAGCATCGAAATTGACTTGCCGAGGCCCTGTATGGCTCAATTGTGTTGAAACATGTAAAATGAAATGTCATGCACAATGTGTACGTGTAGTAAAGTGTACGGATATGACCTGTGATTTCGACGGGTGTCACAACACTGGCTTAGACCTCATGCGAGTTATCAATTAGTATGTTCATTGACCATGATGATGAACAAAATAATGAAAAAGTATAATAGGGTTTTGCTCAAAACAGGGAAATATACGTACAAGATATGCATTCAAAATATATAAGTATAGTATGAAATTTCGATTCGAAAGAACAATATAACATAAATTGAGTAAATCACACAATTTGTACAAAATCAGAGTAAACAAGTTGAATTAATGCTCGAAATAAGTGATGTAAGAATAACTGCTAATAAATAGTGCGAGAATAACAACAAATAATGCGTAAGAATAATCACCAATAAAAGAATAATGCGAGGATAATCATAAATAATTAAGATAATGCGCGAATCATAACTATACATAAAATGATGTAAGAATAAAATAATGAAATTTACTGCAAATGAGAGTGCGCAGAACAGAGGTATAGTCTACTGGCATGAGGGTTTAAATTAAGTCGTTTTGGGTATATGCGCTATACGATAAAAGACATTTGGCAACATTTCGATGAGGATATGTCTAATATTTTGTTAGACCAAAAGTTTTGTTACTGAGAGAGTGCAAGTGTAAAAAGATAAATTTTCGTTTATAAAAACGTAGTTTACTCGAACTTTGTGATATAGTTGAAAGAATAGTAGTAATGCCTGAGAATAACTTTTTTTAAAACCGAAGAATGTTTTAGGTTTAACACAGGTTCACATGAAAAAGACATCTTAAGTACACACTTTCATGTGTTTACGAGAAGTCGAGTTGAAAATTGTTATATGGCATATTATTAGTCTCAAGTTTCTTGTCCCAATAACATATATTGGATCCGTCATATGAAAACAAGAAGGTTTACATTTGAATTGAAAATATGCGAAACAAGTTTATAAAATGTAAGAGGAAACCATATAAATTGAATGTGTTCCAAAAAACCAAGATTTAAAAAAAAATGTCGTGAATGATATAAACCAACGTGTATGACACGAATAGATTTCAAAAATATTTCAAGGCTTCGAAATAACGTGAGTGCGAAAAGCCTATAATTACATAACATTTCTGAAAACAAATTTCAAGTTTTGAAAAGAAGATCGAGCCACAGCAAGGAAAATGATAAGGATTGTGAACAACGTGTAAGTTTCTAACCTAGCTTCAAAAACCCAAATCAACGTTGAAAGTCCACGGTGCACAAATTTCTCGTGCTGCGTTGATTGAGTGAATCAGCTCGGCATTTTTGATAATATGGTAGAAGTTTATGAGTTGTTTTGAAGACAATAGAGAATCCGGTTTGGTTTGGGTTGATTCTTCTTGATAATGTTTGAAAGGTATGGGTAGGACATGTATGAGGTTGTGAATGATCCTTAATTTGTAAGTTAAATTTCACTAAGGTTGAAATTTCCAACCTTTATGAAATGTTTGAGAAATCCAAGTGTTGTCCGTTAGGATTTGGGTAAACTTGGAACCTTTGAAAAATTTTACGAAATTTATCCATTGAAAGACCGTTTGTTTTTAAAGATCGTTAGGGCATCAACTAGGTATTTGGGTTTTGTGCTTTTGTGAAAAGACAACACAGGATAAGTTGCTAGGTTAATTGTTTTAGAAGGTAGTGTATCGGTGTATATCGAGTAGATAAGCATTTATGTATGAGATTAGTCTGACCAAGAGGAGCTAACTAATGATAGTTTACTATGGCTTAGGAGACTGGGTGTAGTTATATTGGTACATTAGTATTGAGTAAATGAGGAGGATATATTGTGTTGAGAGTATTGTGGATACACAAGCGGATACAAAAGGTCATAGTTCAGGGATATACTGTGACATCGATCAACTGAGTTTATAAAACATGATGATATAAAACAGGTTGATTAACAAGTTTCGGAAACCATTTTCATTTTTAACTGTGTAATGACGCAACATTCCCAAAATCAGGATATGGTCGAAGTTAAACATAAAGTTTAAAAATTTAAGTCATGGGAAAAATGTTTTGGCAAAAGAGAAGTGATACTTTATAGTGTAAAAGTCACATAAGTGAAATAGTGTAAGCTTTAATGCAATAATATAGAGGATAAAAGTTTTATTAATAATGATGATGAATCAATCCAAAAGCGAATGATCAATGAAAAAAATAGCATATGAAACAACAAGCGATGAAATCGAGTCTTCAAACGATAAACAAAACATAAATATCAATAACATAAAACGTTTAGATTGTTTCCATAGGAAACTTTGACTAACTCAAGTATTTGAAATTTTCTAGCGACTTGTGGGGGCGTGCTTTAGCCTATAAGTGAATGCTCACCCCAAGAGTTCCCAGGTAGGTATACGGGTCCCTCGTCTGATTGGGATTTATGCAAAATACCAGGCCTATACTGAAAACTCAGGATACAGGCGCTCACCCTTCAAGATTGCACGTGCCCCATCACAAATGAATTCCAAAACTTTAGCGAGATTAAAAACGAGGTATAGAAATAGATCATTGGATGTGGATTTCACTCCTAACTCAAAGATGTATTTCGAAATTGAAAACTATTGTGGACTGAAACCCGTCACTAAGTTAAGGATATCACTCCCAGCTTAGTGGTTAAGTTTCTTTTTTGGAGGAAATACTCTTTGAGGTGTGGATGTCACTCATATCCCAAAGATATATTCCAAAGATATATGGCATATAGAGGAGTGAAACTAATCACCAAGGTATGGATACCACTCCTAACTTGGTGATATTGTTTCGTTTGTGAAATACGAGTGTCTTCTTCTCCAAGAAAAATACCGAAAGAATAACGAGGAAGAATCATAGCCAAAATATCTTGAATGAAAATATAAGAATAAAGAGAAATATACACGAGGGGACTCGTGAATGTAAGCTTAGTTATCGACTAGGCTAAAAGGCATTCTAATAACCTAATTCCGTATAACCATGACTCTGATACCAATCTATAATACCCCAACCGATGGCGGAAACATCGAGGTGTCACGTAGTGACGATTATTCAATAGCTCATGGTACTAAAGTGTAAATATTGATTAATTGATTAAATAGTTTATTACATAGAAATGTGATATAAAAATACAATGATTCAAACTAACAATCTAAACTGAAATACAATAAATCCAAAATTTAAGTATAAATTCCAAAAACTTAAAAAGTGTCTCATGAATAACCGGAAACATGTACGAAAATAGTATAGGCCAATACAAAAATGTATTGGTGAGCATACACTGTTTTAAATACATATAGTATAAAAAGAGTTTAGCAATTCATGTGTGGTACCATTTGCAATTATGTAATAAGTAATATCCGTTCAAAATCAACCCTAAGAATCAAGTATCAAGAATCAAGAATAAAACAACCACTTTGAAAACCATTTTTGAGTGTAATGAATCACAAGACAATGACCAAAGTCTCTCAACAGAGTCACAAGGGGTATATACCATAGTACTATTCATTAAAATGCTAGGCCCTCAAAGGTTAATAATATTGACAAGTCATAGACACACAAATTAACCTAAAGCAAACACACATGAGAATTGCATTTAGTGAAAGAATAACATTTAGGCATAATGTACATGAATAGCCCAAAAAGAGTAAAACATGAAAAAAAGGGGAAAGATATACTCACAGATTGCGAAAAACGTTCAAAGTCTAACTTAAGCGGAGTGAGCTAAATAATGGGAATTCCGAGCAATTCAACCTATAATGTATAAGAATACTAATAAGGAAATGTCTAAAAAGTCTAAGGCATCTAGGGTCTAAGGCATTAGGGTTGCTAAGTCGATTTGAAGAATTAGAGTTTTTGCGATAAACGAATTAATATTAAATTCTATGTAAAATATAATATGATTTAATTTTATAAATATGATTAGGTAGAATACTTATTACCAATTGAAAATCTAGTTAAAAATTAGTTCCAAATAATTGGGACAAAGTAATTGAATTAATTATTTTAAAACTATAAATGTAAATAATTATAATAATTAGAGATAATTGAACAAATAAATATAAGTTACACAAGTGAAATAAATGTTGAGGATTATGACTTTCAAACATAAAATATTTATGTTTTATAAAACATTAAACTTATAAAATAAATTTTATGTATTATCTATCTATCTTACCCAGTAAATCCCACAATTAGCAAAGCTAAAAGTAGGGTCTAGGGAGGGTGAAATGTAGCAAACTTTACCCCTATCCTTGCAGATAGAGAGGCTGCTTCCAGAGAGACCCCGGCTCGACAACACATAATCGAAAAGCAAACAACACTAAAAGAATTAATAAAGAGCAAAATTTAGAGAAACATTGGAAGAGTCACGTAGTAAAACAAAGGTATATATGTTATAAAAAACAACCAAATTAAACACCCAAATACAAGTCACCCTAACCGACCTCCGAACAACTTAAGAAAAAGTCGGGACTCCAATACCACTCTATGATACAACCAAACCATCCCTAATAATCCTTAACCTTAATCTTGTGACTCCACTAACCCCTATCCTCGACCATGTCCTCAGAGAGGTGCATCTCTATTAAATCCTGCCAAATCCGCTCATCCCAAGTCAATTTGGGTCTTCCTCTACACCTCTTTCCCGTTACAGTGAGGGTTTCCACTACTCTAACCGGGGCCGTCATTTGCCTCCTCTTCACATGCCCATACCATCTTAATCTACTCTCCTTTATCTTTTTTGATATACTAACTACCCCTAACTTTTCCCTAATAACATCATTTCTTATCTGGTCTACCCTAGTGTGCCCGCACATCCACCTTAGCATCCTCATTTCAGCTACCTCCATCTTGCGAGCTTGAGTCTTTTTGTTGGCCCAACAATCTATCCCATATAACCTAGCAGGTCTCACTGCAACCCTATAGAATTTTCCCTTTAATTTAGTTGGGAACCTTTTGTCACATAAAACCCCACTAGCGGCCCTCCACCTACACCAACCAGCTTGTATGTGATGGGTGACATCCCTATCAAGCTCCCCATCCATCTGAACAAATGATCCTAAGTACTTGAACTTAGTTTCCTGTGGGACAAGCTGACCTTCAATTGTGACTTGGGTATTTTCATCGTTACTTGCACCACTGAAACCGCAATACATGTACTCAGTCTTAGAACGGATAATCCTTAAGCCATTGCCCTCTAAAGCTGCACGCCAACCCTTTAGCTTCTCATTTAGACTATGTTTGGACTTTGCAACTAACACAATATCATCTGCAAAAAGCATGCACCACGGCACTGACTCCTGAATCGACTTGGACAACTCATCCAAGACAACTGCAAAAAGGAACGGACTAAACGCAGAACCTTGGTTAAGTCCTACCCCCATAGGGAAGGAATCGGTATCACCTACAGGCGTGCGAACACTACTTTTGGTCCTACTGTACATATCCTTAATTAAGTGTATATACCTCTCATGGACCCCTCTACTTTCTAGACTGTCCCAAATCAGTTTACGTGGCACACTGTCATATGCCTTTTCAAGATCTATAAAGGCCATATGGAGATCATGCTTTTTCTCCCTATACTTTTCCATCAACCTCCTAAGAATGTGTATTGCTTTCGTAGTTGAACTCCCTGGCATGAAACCAAATTGGTTTACCGTAACCCGAGTTTCTCTTCTAATTCTAGCTTCAATAATCCTTTCCCATAGTTTCATAGTGTGACTTAACAACTTAATTGTAACATCCGGCAAAAATCGATATGTTTCCGTACGTAATTAGTATATGTAATTAACGGTTTAAGTGCATATTTAAATTAATTGGATTAATTTAGCCTTTAGAGAATAGCAAATTCCCCATAAGATTCATAGGAATGCATTTCTTTAATTGAAAGCACGGCGAAATCGCGTGCAAATAAACTTGTCCGGAACAGACGTTGGTGATTACCCGCTAAAAATTAAATAGACAAAAATAATCCCGGACACCCAGGATATAAAATAAATGGTATTTTCATAAAACATAATGTGTTTTGGAACTCCAAAACCATAAATGAAAACTCTAAATACAAATCTCCCGGTAACGAATAAAGTGCGCGTACCGCACCCGGTACACGTATAACTTATAATTTCACCCAACGAGAGCCTAAATAACCAACCAACACTTAAACTAGGCTATGTTTAAGGGTTATTAGAGGCTATTATAATGTCTGAATAACGCATAGTTAAAATCTGATTAGAACCCGAACGAAACCCGAAAAGCTAAATATTTAAACATAGCAAATAAACACTAGATATTTGGCTTGGTGGACCCCAAATCCCATGAAAGATTTCGGCCACCATCACCATACCATGCCACAAATCTTTTTTTTTATGTACAACTAGATTGGTTTGGAAGATTATGAGTAAGTATGTGAGATCTTAAATGGATTTTTTTTTTGTGTCCTTAGAAGATATTAGGAAATCATCCAAATCCTTGCAAGATTTGGCCAAGATTTTTAGTCTTCTTGAAAATCTATACAAGATCCATTTTAGTGAAGGTGTGGAAGATTGTCATAATCATGATGGTATTTGAAAATATTTTATAAAATCTAAGTGTATCTATTTAAACTTGATCACCAAAATTCCTCTTCTTTACATCCCTTGAGCCGTAGGCCCATATATACACACATATTCACTTTTTGTTTGAATTCCAAACAACAAAATCACCCACAAACAAACCCTTTTCATCAAATACAAGTGTGTTAAAGAGCTTGGAGCATAAACTAAGGAAGAACACACACTAAACCCCATCCAAAAATCAAGTGTTTTTATCTTCCCTAGCCTTGTGCTAGTTGTAAGTGTTCTTGATCCTATATTTATTCTTAAAAGTTTATGTTTTGTATCTAGAAAGCAAGTTGTACATGGGTTAACATAGTGAAACTCCACATGATAAACATATGCTTTTCAAGACTAAAATGAAAGTGTAAAAATGTATAAAAGGGTCGTGAGTTTTGGTGATGGTTATGTATTGTTTTTGTAGTTTCCTAAAGTTCACAAAAACTTGAAGAAAATAATGATCTAACTATATATTGTTGTTAGGACAAAGAGGATTGGTGAAACCACTTTTGCAAACCTTAGTCTAATTCACTTCTGTCAAAATATTCTAAGTATAGAACTGCTGAAGAAGGAAGATCAAACTGCTGAAGAAGAGATTCCACAAGTACTGAAGAAGAAAAGTCATAAGAAGTTCTGAAGTCCAAACCAAACATTTCTACTGAAGAACTACTGAAGACAAACTACTCATCAGTAGTTTGTCATTCATCAGTACTTATGAGAAGATCTTTTCCACCGCCTTTTGTATCAGTAGTTTATTAGTTTAGTATTACTTTTACTTTATGTACAAGTTCCAAGATTGCAACTTGTTGCAACTTGTCTCTGAACTTGCTTTTTGGCAAGGTTCATGTATTTGTAAAGTCTATAAATAGAAGGGTTCATCCCTCTGTTTTAGACATTGATTTTAATACAGAAATCCTTCAAAGCATATTATTGTTATTTCCATTTCATATTTATTGAGAACCTGTCTAAGTGTTTCATTCTCATTCATTACTTAGATTCTCAATAAATACTTATCATTTATTAGTTTCTCAAACATCCAAGGTGAGTAATAACTCCTGTTGATAAGTGTAGCTTTAAACTCATAACATTCCGCTGTGCTATCACTGATCAAGAACTTGCTAAACACCTAAGTGTTCACCAGCAAGTTCATTCAAAGAGCTATACTGATCCAACAATTGGTATCAGAGCACTGGTTTATCTGATCACATATCAATCTAACACATTGAGAATCAGACACAGGCTCTTATTGATATTCAATAAAGGATTATAAGCTCACTTTTATCAACATCCATCACTTTAAGAGATATTTGACAAATCAATACTCTTTAAAATGGATCCTCATAATACTGGTTCTGCCAATAAACCTGCTATGCTAGTAAGAAATGAATATAACATCTGGCAAAGGAGAATGGCACATACCTTATCACAGACCAACACAGGTTGCTGGAAATCTGTGATATATGGTCCTCATAAACCAGTAAACATTAATCTTGAAACTAAAGAAGAAATTCCAAAAGACCCAAAAGACTATACAGATGATGATTTCCTAAAACTTGAGCTTGATGCTAAAAATTTCTCTATGTTGGCAATGGCACTCCCAAATGAAATCTACTCTGGCCTATTACATTGTGATAGTGCCAAAGAGCTTTGGGACTGCCTCAAGGAACATTTTGGAGGAACTGAAGAGGTGATTGCCAACACCAGAGAAATCTTGGCTCAACAATATGAAACTTTTGCTCACATTAATGGGGAAACTTTAACACAACAATTTGAAAGATTCTCCTCATTAATATCTGAGCTAAAATTAAATGGTCAGACCTACACAACTGTATCTATGCTTCATAGATTTTTAAGGTCTTTACCTGAAAAATGGGAAACATACTCTATAGTCTTAAGATCTTCACCAGACTTTAGCTCCCTCACTCTTACAAAACTTCATGGGAGATTACTTACTTTTGAAAGAGAAATTGATCAAAAGAAAAAGTTACAAAGTTCTGGCAAAACTGCTGATGACTATCTACCAGGTAGTACAACACTATTGGGACAAGACTCACCAACTTGTTCAAATAGTTTTGGATCTTTTGACCATATTGACATAACTGCTGGGATCTCATCTGAAAGATCATTCCCAGGTTATGACAATAATGATTTTGGTCAAACTGCTGATAACATGTGTTTTATCATGGATGATTTGAAAAATTTCAGCAGTGATGACTTAGAAGAAATGGATATTTTACACCAACTGGCCATGTTAAGTTTAAAAACAAATAAATTTTACAAAAGGTCAGGAAGGAAGTTTCCAGGACTCAACAGTTCAACAAAAATTGGTTTTGACAAATCTAAACTTAGATGTCACAAGTGTCAAAAGTTGGGACACTTTGCTAGAGAGTGTAGAAGCTCTGGCTTTAACCAATCTCAATCTGGAAATAATTTTAACCCCAATTATAACAAGAATAATGGAAAACAAGGGAGTGCACATTTTGTACAGGCACAAGCTCCACAACACCAATATGTGCCACAAGTACAATATGTACAGATGCCTGCTCAACAGATGCAGAGCCAACAATCAATCCCTCCCTTTCCAGCTGCTCAACAACCTCCACAGCCTCAGCAACCCTCTCAACAAAGTTTATTTACTTCAGGGTATGTTGACTGGAGCAGTCTTCCTTTTGACACCACAGAGTGTAATCCTGATGCAGACAACAAGATGTTTGACATCAACTGGGGAGAGCCTGACAATGGCAGAAAGAACTTTTCCTTAATGGCATTTGAGGGATGCACCTCAAAATCTGCCTTGTCACAGGTATCAAAAGAATCTTTGACAATACTTTGTTCAAATTTTTGCAAAGAATCTTTTGCTCTCATAAGAGAGACTAATGTGCACTTACAAGGGAAAGCAAATGACTCTGAGAGAAAATTCACTCAGATGAAATGTGATTTAGAAAGAAAACTTTCTGCAAAAACAAAAGAAGTTTCTAAATTAACTAACACTGCTATTGAAACCCAAGCACAAATTAAAATCATGATAAATGACCTAGGAAATGTCAGACAAGAGCTTGCTGACACCAAGGTCACATGTGAAAAATGGGTTGAATCTTGTAAGGGGTACCAACTATTGCTAAACAAACAAAGTGCTTCAAATGTTAGGTTTGGCATAGGGTACAATCACACTCAAACACCAACAGATTTTTCCCCCAAAACTACTGAAGATGGGAGAAAAATTGTTTCAGGTGAAACTTCTGAAGAGGAAGAATGCACATCTTTCCATGAAAACTTTCTAAAATCACACAAAGAAAGTTCTTCAAAAGTACTGATTAATTCTGACTTTAAGCCATCAGTAGTTTCAACTACATCAGGAGTTGAGAACCTGAAAACTACTGATGACCTAAAACCAATCAATACATTCAGAAATTTGTCTTTGAAAGAAAAGACAAAAGAATGTGAAATCTGTGGTCTGTTCAACCACAAGACAGAATTTTGCAGATACAGAAAAGGTATTCAGTATAACAAGAAAACTCAACAACTGGTTGTGGGAAAGCAAATCAAAAATGATTTTGTAAAAAGTTTTCTCCCAGGAAACAACAACTAGTAAACACCTTTTCTCAGAAAAAGACAAAATCTCAACAAAGATCTTTTTCTCAAAATTCTCTTTCAGTAGTTAGACCTAAATCATCAGCAGTTTCACAAACTGATGAGATTAAAGATCTCATAAACATGGTACAACTACTGATGACCAAAGTTGATGGTGGTCCTCAAAAGGATACCACCATTGCTCTTAATGAAAAATCCATTGCCAAAAAGACATGGATTTCTCAACTTGGTCAAGAACAAGCTGTAAAAGTTCTCAAGAGCAAACCCAAAGCCAAGCTGGCTTGGGTTACTAAATCTAACTAATTTGCTATCTTGTGCAGAGAGTTTCCAGAGGCTTAAATAGCATTTGGTATGTAGACAGTGGAGGCTCAATGCACATGACAGGATGCAGATACCTGATAAACAATTTTATCAGTCAAAGAGAAGGATCTGTATCCTTTGGGAACAATGCTAAGGGATATGTTCTAGGACATGGCAATGTCTCCTCTGGCAAAATACAGTTTGACAAGGTCAATCTGGTTGAAAACCTTGAGTACAACTTGCTGAGTGTGTCACAAATGTGTGATAAAGGATATTCTTCCTTTTCACAAAAACAACATGCAAGATCATATCACCAGAAGGCCATAAGTTAATAGAGAAGATCATTGAAGATCACACTTTGTTGATAGCCAAAAGATGTGGCAATGTCTATGCAGTGGACATTGAAAAAGACAAAGTACTGAACAACACTGCCTGTTTCTTCTCAAAGGCATCAACTTCAGAAACTGATCTCTGGCACAGGAGACTTGGCCATGTGAACTTTAAAACCATAAATAAAGTCACAAAAATGGGCTTGGTCAGAGGTCTACCCTTAAAAGTATACCAGTGTCAAGAACACTGTGTATCCTGTTTAAAGGGAAAACAACATAAGTCCTCCTATAAGTCTATTGAAGAATAAAAAACAACTGCATGTCTTCAACTACTCCATATGGACTTATTTGAGCCTGTAAAAATCATGAGCCTTGGTAAGAAGAAGTACTGCTTGGTCATCATTGATGACTACTCAAGATTTACATGGGTATTCTTCTTATTTTCCAAGGATGAGGCTGCTGAAATCATCAAGTTCTTCATTCTACAAGTAGAGAAGCAATATTCTCTACCTGTCAAAACCATTAGAAGTGATAATGGGACAGAGTTCAGGAACAAAACTCTGGATGAATTCTATTTGTCTAAAGGGATTATTAGACAATTCAGTGTTCCCAGAACTCCTGAACAAAATGGTGTAGTAGAAAGGAAGAACTGAACTTTAATTGAAGGAGCAAGAACAATGTTAGCTGATTCTGGCCTACCATTATACTTTTGGGCAGAAGCAGTTAACACATCATGTTATGTTCAAAATAAAGTCCTTATTGTCAAGAGACATTCCAAAACTGCCTATGAAGTTCTTCATGGCATGAAGCCCCTTATCTCCTTTTTCAGGGCTTTTGGGTGTCAATGTTTCATCTTGAACATTAAGGAATCTATTTCAAAGTTTGCTGCCAAAGTTGATTCAGGTTACTTTCTTGGTTATTCTTCAACTAGAAAAGCCTACAAGGTTTTTAACTCAAGAACCAGGATAGTAGAAGAAACACTGAATGTCAAGTTCAATGAGTCAAAACACACTCTCATTCCAGCACATTCTGCTGAACTTTTTGACCTTGACAGCTTCCATTTTGGACCTGAAAAGACTGTCACTTCATCCAAACCTACTTATTATGGTGATCAAAGGTTTAATGATGAGGATCCAGCACCATGGACTCCTCAAACAGTCATTAAGTCAACTTCAAAACCATCAGAAGTTTCACAAACTTCTGATTCAACAAATACTGAGGAACAAACTCAAACATCTGCTTCAGCACCTGCAACTACTGAAGACATTGAAACTGCTGAACCAGATATAATAGACCTTAGTAGTTTGTTTGAAGAACATGAGCCACCAACACCTGTCAGTGGTTTACAACAAATGATCAAACACAAAGATCATCCACATGATCAAATCATGGGTGATATTGCATCAGGTGTTCTTACAAGAAACCAGCTTTCCAACTTTTGTCTCTTCTCAGCATTTATTTCACAGTTGGAACCAAAGAAGTACCAGGAAGCCCTTAAAGACAACAATTGGGTGCAAGCAATGCAAGATGAATTACTTCAATTCAACAAGCAACAGGTTTGGGAAATCTGTCCCTTACCACCAAACAAGCAACCAATTGGCACAAGATGGGTTTTCAGGAACAAACAAGATGAAGCTGGTATGATTATAAAGAACAAGGCAAGACTAGTAGTACAAGGTTACTCTCAAGAAGAAGGAATTGACAATGATGAAACCTTTGCTCCAGTTGCAAGGCTTGAAGCCATCAGGTTATTTCTAGCCTATGGCATTTCCAACAAAATAAAAGTTTATCAAATGGATGTTAAGAGTGCATTTTTGTATGGAAAAATAAAAGAGGAAGTGTATGTTTGTCAGCCACCTGGGTTTGAGGATCCTTCTCATCCTGAGTGGGTGTACAAACTAGACAAAGCTCTTTATGGGCTCAAACAGGCTCCAAGAGCCTGGTATGAAACACTTTCAACCTTTTTACTCAAAAATAACTTCACAAGAGGTGCCATTGATAAAACTCTTTTTATAAAACATGTTGGAAATCATATCTTACTTGTTCAAATATATGTTGATGATATCATTTTTGGTTCAACAAACACAAAACTGTGTGATGAATTTAAGAAACTCATGCAATCAAAATTTGAGATGAATACAATGGGAGAACTGCAGTACTTTCTGGGACTGCAGATTAAACAACAAACAAATGGAACTTTTATACATCAATCAAAATATGTTAA
Source organism: Ambrosia x helenae (assembly GCA_030844895.1). NCBI lineage: Eukaryota > Viridiplantae > Streptophyta > Magnoliopsida > Asterales > Asteraceae > Ambrosia > Ambrosia x helenae. The sequence goes on from CM061233.1 coordinate 84,822,738, forward strand.
AGAATTATTAAACAAATTTTCTTTACAAGATTGTAAATCATGTTCCACTCCCATGACACCAACCACACAAGTTGAACCAGATGATCAAGGAAAACAGGTTGATCAAACCATGTATAGATGTATGATAGGTTCCCTTTTATATCTAACTGCTTCTAGACCAGATATTATGTTTTCAACACGTGTCTGTGCTAGATATCAATCAGCTCCTAGGGAATCACACCTCATTGCAATCAAAAGAATCTTCAGATATCTGAAAGGAACTCCAACACTTGGAATTTGGTATCCTGCTTCAAGCAATACCAAGTTATCAGCTTTTTCAGATAGTGACTATGCAGGGTGTAAAATGTCAAGAAAATCAACATCTGGTGGTTGTCAATTCTTAGGAAACTGTCTAGTGTCCTGGCAATCAAAGAAACAAACATCTGTTGCAACTTCAACTGCTGAAGCTGAATACATTGCAGCTGCAAGTTGTACATCACAGATACAATGGCTCCAGTATCAACTTCTTGATTATGGAATCAAAGAAACCAAGACACCATTGCTTGTAGACAGCAAATCCGCCATTAGCATCATTCAAAATCCTGTTCAGTTTTTAAAAACCAAACATATTGAAATTAGGTATCATTTCATAAGAGATTGCTATGAAAAAGGCAAGATTGAAGTGAAACATGTAGCAACTGCTAATCAAATAGCTGACATATTCACTAAACCCCTTGACACATCAACATTTCAGAAGTTAGTATCCATGCTTGGGATGCTAAATTTGTAAGTGTTTCTCTTTACTTTTCTGCACATATTTTTCATTTTTCACTTACATCCGTTTTCAAAACTGAAAACTTCTGAAAAACAAACAAGAGAGAAACTACTGATGAACAAAACATCAGTATGGGAATATTTTCTGAAAAATGATTAACTTCTGATAAAACAACCTTCAGAAGTTATGAATAAAAGTATTTATAAAGTATTCTCATCAGTTGTTCAAAACTACTGAAGAGAAAGTGGGAACCACTGATGAAAATAATTCTTCATCAGCAGTTTAGTCAAAAAGGGCAAATCAGACTTTTCCCACATCAGAAGTTTGACCTAGGCGGTTTAAAACTTCTGATAAATACCTTTTTCCAACACTTATCTATTCAAAAAGCAAAAATTCCCTCCTTCTCTCTCAAAAAGCTCTCAAACCCTGAACCTGCAAAAACACTGTTCGATTCAATCACACACAAATCACATGGCTTTAGTTCTAAAACAGGGACAAAATCTTAGAGCCTACTTAGAGAAACAAGAAGGCTGGTCCCAATACGATGAGATCATTGATCTTGTCGTCAAATCCCAATATATCACCGCCCTCACAATAGACCCACCAATATATCCTGAAACTCTCAATGAGTTCTGGGCTAATGCTGAGACAGTGATGGTGGACGATGAGGTTATCTCTCTCAACTCAACAATCAAAGGGAGAAGAATGGCCATCACACCGGCCACACTTGCAATTAGACTGGGGTTGAATGATGTGAATGCCCCTGAACAGGTTGCAAACTATGAAATCCACCTAACCATGACAGAATGTGGTTATCAAGGTACTCTCTCACAAGCTACAATCTTTAAAAAGTATTTTGAACCAAAATACAAACTTTTGTTTCATTACATAATTATGTGTTTGAGTCCTAAAACAGGGTCTTATGACCAGATGCCCTCAACCTTTCAACCAATTTTTCATTCCATAGTGAATGAAACAAAATACAGGGCATCAAAACTTTTCTTTAATTAGTTGGTGTTACATCATAATAACACTAAAAAGAAGTTTTTGTTATATCCAAGGTTCATTATGCAATGCATAATCAAAGAACTGGGTGATCAGGTGCTTGTGGGTAAAACTGCAATTTTGAAACCCTTAACCTCACAAGCATACTCTAGGCACAACAAACAGGCTGCCTGGCCAGAAGATGACCAAGGGGAACAGAAACCAGTCCCCATGGAACCCTCATCTTCCAAATCTACACCCCCAAAGGCCAAGAAACCCAAGGAACAAAAACAAAAAACCCACCAAACCAAAAAGAAAAGTTGTTCAGGAGGCTGAGATGCCTGAACAAACTATTATGCAATCTGCACTTCCTAAAGATGTGACTGAAACATCCTCTCAGTCTCATCCATCTCAAACCCCACCAAGAGAACCAATCACAATTCTTTTCAAAATAAAAAGACTTAAGAAAACCATTCCTATTGATGCTTCTTTTGAAACTACTGAACCCACTGCCCAAACTACTGAACCAGCATCCCAACTTTCTGAACCTGATTTTGAAATAGCCAAACTTCTCTCTCGGCTAAAAGAGAAAGTCCCATCTAAACATGTCAGTCCCCAACAACCACATGAAACAGGGGACATAGCCTCAGAATTTGACATGGATGTGGACACTCAAAGCCCTAACCAAAGAGATGAGGATGAACCAGGGTCTCTAAGCCCAAACTTAGAAACTCTTGGTACTTTTGAGGCTGCTACTACTCATTTACCACCCAGTGGTGGATCTGAGGAAAGAAGCAACATAGCTAAGACCTCAACTGTGGCAACTACTGATGAAGGCTTAATGCCTGAGGTAGGAAATCCTCTGAACCAAGAAAAAGAGGTACATGAGACAACTGAGTTGGGCTCAGCTCATGATGTAACGGATACAGTCCTCATTGAGGATGTAATCAGGGATTTAGATGATTCCATTGACTTGGATGATGTTTCAAAACACAAAACTACTGAATTGACGGCTACAAGTGAAGGTCCTGCACCTGGTGTATCTATGCTCAAGAAGCTAGTCACACCAGATCAGGTTAAAGTCCACTTAATCCCTGATTCCCCTATAGTGGCATCTTCTGTACAACAAGAAGATCAACCAAAAACACACCCCTCACTACAAATGCCTACCCAATTCCCTGGGCAATCCAGCATAGACAAGAACCAGCTATGCAGCCCAGATGGTCCCTTATATCATATGATGAACACCCTCATCAAAAATCACTTCCAAACCTACACAGCTAACTTGGACCTATCAATCAAGAACCAATTTGGAGTGATACAGACAAAGATGAACGATCTGTCCAACAAGATTGAATTCAACAGCAAACAGATTGCTACTCTTACAGGTCAGTTCTCCCAAACTTCAACATCAAAACCTGATGAAGCCAAAAAGGGGGAGAAAACTAAGGAACCTATGGAGTCACTTGAAGCCAGGAAAAAGGCAAGAGTGGCTATCCAAGAAAGAGAACAAAGAAACCAAGCCAGAAAAGAAAAACTGGCCCAACAATTTGGTGTCTCTATTCAAGAAATAGAAGATGCTGAAAAGTCTGATGAATCCCAAGGGCACAATGAAGAAACCTCTGATAGTGAAAGTTCTGATGAAGACTCAGAAAATACTGAAGACAATCCTTTAGTAGTTGACAAACCTTCAGTAGTTGTCAACTCATTAGATGTTAACACTTCCAACACTCAAACTGCTGAACAAGAGCCTTCCAGATCAACTGAACCTACTCAACCAACTCCTGTTCCTCCTAGGCCTATTACAACAGTTACCACTATGACTGTACTAAACCCTTCTCCAATCTCTCAATCAGCAGAACTTCTTGAGAAGAGTTTAGTGGCAATTCAGAAGAAAGCCAAGGAAGATCAGATTTGGAAAATTCCGGAAGAAAGGGATGACTTGGACTTAAGCCTGGATGAAAAGCTACAGGCTTATGAAGCTGAACTTCAAAGGCAGGCTAGCCAAGAAAGAATTGCTGAGGAAGACAAAAGACAACAACTGATGTCTTATATTACCAAGAACAGCAAGATCAAAGCCCATACATTAAAGAGACTCTCCATGGAAGAGCTGACAAGAAGAGCTCAACTTATTGCAGACAAACTTGCAACAAGTAAAGATGCAAAAGCCAAGAGAGCCCAAATGATAGAAGAACTAGTAGCTAATGGTTATGGTTCAAAAGCCTCTGTGTCCAAATGGAAAGAAGAAAGATTAATGGACACTTACAGAAAATACAAGGCTGCAAGGGCTGCAAATCCAGAGAAGTTTGAAACTGCTGAAGTATCAACTTCAGTAGTTAGAACTTCTGGTGTTCAAAGAAGACCAGCTACTCAAAAGAAGAAATCAGAGGAGAATGTGAAGACTGATTTCAGAATGGTACTACTAGAAGGAAGTACAGTAGTCCATTCTGACTTTGACATTGAAGAAAAACCTCTGATCACACAATTCAGGGATCCTTCCACCTTTGCCTATCAAATCCAGAAAACCATCAAAGACAAGCTGCACACTAAGGTAGTTACTGAGCATCACTTGCCAACTTTTCAAATACCTAATGTGATGCAACAAGAACAAGGAGGTGAATCCCACCTGAGAGTCACTGAAGTTGAAAACATCCAACACTCAGGAGCATCCTAGGGTACCACTATGGTTCCCTACACTTTAGACTTTGACAAGTCTAAAGTACCTATCATCAGATTGTCCTTTACTAATAACAACTCAGTACAAGTGACAAGAAGAGATCAGACAAGCAGAGCCTATAAGTCGATAAATGATCTGAAGAAGCTATCAACTCAAGACCTGCTAACAATCCAGCATCTAGAACCACAAAAAGGATCTCTCACTGATGAACAGCTGAACCAGCTGAAGAATTCCATGTTCAAAGGAATATGGAAGATTGTGAATGACAGAAGAAAACAATAAGGAATTAGGAAGGTTTTGGCTTCATCAATCCAGGGGGAGATTGTTAGGACAAAGAGGATTGGTGAAACCACTTTTGCAAACCTTAGTCTAATTCACTTCTGTTAAAATATTCTAAGTATAGAACTGCTGAAGAAGGAAGATCAAACTGCTGAAGAAGAGATTACACAAGTACTGAAGAAGAAAAGTCATCAGAAGTTCTGAAGTCCAAACCAGACATTTCTACTGAAGAACTACTGAAGACAAACTACTCATCAGTAGTTTGTCATTCATCAGTACTTATGAGAAGATCTTTTCCACCGCCTTTTGTATCAGTAGTTTATTAGTTTAGTATTACTTTTACTTAATGTACAAGTTCCAAGATTGCAACTTGTCTCTGAACTTGCTTTTTGGCAAGGTTCATGTATTTGTAAAGTCTATAAATAGAAGGGTTCATCCCTCTGTTTTAGACATTGATTTTAATACAGAAATCCTTCAAAGCATATTATTGTTATTTCCATTTCATATTTATTGAGAATCTGTCTAAGTGTTTCATTCTCATTCAATACTTAGATTCTCAATAAATACTTATCATTTATTAGTTTCTCAAACATCCAGGGGGAGTAATAACTCCTGTTGATAAGTGTAGCTTTAAACTCATAACATTCCGCTGTGCTATCACTGATCAAGAACTTGCTAAACACCTAAGTGTTCACTAGCAAGTTCATTCAAAGAGCTATACTGATCCAACAATTGTGAATGAAACTTGAAAAACACCTAAAAGTGGTTTAAATCTTCACAAAATAACCATCAAAAACTTGATCTAGTGTTGATCTTGTTAGAAAATGAATTACATAAAATTTACATATTTAAAGTTACAACTTGAAAGATGCACGGTTGGACTCGTAGGACATGTTACACTAAATACATATAATATTATCCTTAATAAGGTTATTATGGACTATAGATAATGTTGGATCATAAAAATAATCTACCATGACAAAGATGACAAAAATAAAGTTTACTAGTTTAGTAGAAAATTGTCACTTTTGAAAGATTAGGAAGAAAATGTAACTTTTGAAAGTTAAAGGATCATTTTGGTAACTTTAATAGTTGAGGGACATAAAATGTCATTTTTAGAAACTTGAATCTAAAAATATGACTTTGGAAAGTTTGGTGTCAAAAGTGTAAAATGTTGACTTTCCAAGGCTGATTGTGTAAATAGTAGCAAATTACAAATGTATATTTTGTATAAAAATGTATTTTTATAAAATAAGGTTTTTATAAAAATTATATATAAATTAAAAACTTAGTGAAAACTTGTACAAAAATGGACACTTTTATATAAATGGGAATATAAAAGTGTTGGAGCATTTTTATGTGAAAGTAACCAAGTCATTGTATTAAAAATACAAATGTATTTCTAAACTTCCAAGTAAAAATATGTAGAAATTAAAGGATGAACAATTTCAAGAATACATATTGTTGGAAACTTGGAAAAATTAACAAAATATATACAAGATTAAGTGAATCGGATATGGACGTGCTACGACGTGTTAACGGACTAAGACGTAAAAAACGGACGAATAAGTATTTGTATTATTCCGTCTAATGGGAAATGAAAACATATATTTTAAGGATTTAAAATATATAATTTGGGTGAGGATACATAACGCTTTCCTAAGTGTTGGAAACTTATTCGTGGGAGAAAATAACGTAAATAATCTAACGAATACACGTTAAAACTAAGTTAAGTATGCAAACTTAACAAAGTAAAATATGTTGTCGAATCGGCAAGATCTTATTATATTTATTTAATGGGAAAATAAATATATGGTAAGGTGAGCCGAGTCGAGTGTTGTAAACGAAATATCGATCGATAAGATCCTAGTATAATTATTTAATGGGAAAATAATTATATGGTAAAGTGAGTCGAGTCGAAGGTCGTAAAATGTAATATCGAATCGACAAGATCTTAGTATATTTATTTAATGGTAAAATAAATATACGGAAAGGTGAGTCGAGTCGAATGTTGGAAAAATGAAATCTCGACCGACAAGATCCTAGTATAACTACTTAATGGGAAAGTAATTATATGGTCGAGTCGGAGATAATTTTATCCAAGTTAGTTTATATATATTGAAACATACATATATATTGAATAATAAGATCATGACATGATTAAATCGGGCAATGATCTTGATTTGCGGCGACGAACCTAACTAACTTTGAAGATAATGTTAAATAATTATTAAAGATAAGTTATGTGAAACTTATAACGAGGTAATCCATCACCAACGGACCTAGGACATATGTTTAATTTAAACGGGGAATTATAGGTAAATGGTGGTGTTGGGAGTTGGGTGTACAACTTGCCGGAAAAACACACGCAATAGACTTAGTGACATACACGCACTAGGACGTTCGTAGGTGCTTGACCACGGACTTGCTATTCTCTGCTATTTGATTGTACGCAGTACTTCAGGTGAGTTTCACGGCCCCTCTTTACTGTTTTATTTGGGGGAAAGATATGTTTGTCAAATGTTGTCACATGTTGAAATGTTTTCAAAGGTTAAAATGTGAAGAGTGGCATGATGAGTACTTGAGTTTGTTGTGTGTTCGCCACTCGGGGTTGAGTCCTCGCTGCTGTAACCATTTATTCGTGGGTATCGAAACCGAAGGAATATTGGGATAGTACTATTGCTGCCTGACAAGGCCGACCCCTAATTGATAGCGTCGATTATGCATCAGCGTATGCCTGGGGTGCACGTATTCTGAACTAAGTTGTTATTTGCCGAGAAACAACTTCTGCTTGCGGGGCATATTTATTAGTCTTGGTTTTGGTTATAGGCACAAGGGGATTGCTCATCATCGTAGTTTTGTAGGAGCTAGCTACTCCTTACAAAGGCCACAAATTGTGCTGTTCCGCACATGTTGTTGTTAAAATGCTGTTGTTATAGAACTAAAACCTATGAACTCACCAATATTTTATATATTTACGTCTTTTTAAACATATCTTTCAGGTAACTAAGTGCTGAATAGATATGAGACTAGTGCGGTGGAATATGGGATGTCGGATACATGTCGGGGTTTCACCAATATTTCCCACTGGATTGGGAATTGGATGGAAAAACCCCATTTATGAACTTCTTGTTTGTTGTTTTGTGAATTATTGTAACAAGATACTCATTTTTGATATCTTAATAAAATGATCTTTCCTAATTAAATATGGTTTGTGTTAATCTTGACTTTGATATGATTTCGAGCGTTGCACCACGTGTTTCCGCCATTGACGTGGTGTGACATTAATACCTTTGTAATTCCCACAAGACTGTGCGTCGCCTTTATTCTTATACAGAGGCACTATGACACTACTCCTCCGCTGTTCTGGCATTTGTTTGGCTTAAAAATGATATTTTTGTGAAAAATAAATAAATTCTGATGGGAAACGATTAAAATAAATTTTCCACATTTTTTCTTAATTAATATGCATTTAAAACAGATTTAATGAATTTAAATCATATTTAAATGATTAAAAATAGGAAAACCAATAAAAATAATTGTTTTCTGATCCAATAAATTAGAATTAAGTTTCTAATTAAAAATAATAATTCCACGAAAATTTTGAGGTTAAAATCATTATAAATGAATTTTTAATCAATTAATTATGATTAAAAAATTTAAATCAGTAAAAATACAAAAATAACTTATTTTCCAGAAAATAAAATTGTGATAATTTTCTTTAGGGTGTCAAGATGTTACACCTAAATTTTCATGATTTTTGGAGCAAAAATGACTTTATTACGATTATTATAAGTTTATATGAATTCATATTTATATATAAAAAAATGATAAATTAAAAAAAGAAAAGAAAATGGGATCAGACCTGTGAACAATGAGTCTCAAACCCAGGTTTATCCAAGATATTTGCATTCTTACAACCACTCCACTCTCACACAATATGTTGAAATATTTGATTTTATCTCATATTTAAAATATAAATAAACTCCATCTTCTTCTCCAATTATCCTAGCCCAACCCTAACCCTAACCCCAAATTTAATCAAGCCCGATTCCATACATTAACACCCTCGAATCATAGGGCTATTGAAGAACATCAATCATAGAACAAAACGACAATGAAAAATTAGGCTTACAATGTATGTATCGATCGAAATCAAGGCTTCAATAACCGAACAAAAAATGACCGATTGAACGCTATTAAAGCTTGTTTTAAATTTTAGAAACGGTGAAAAACAAAGGAGAAACGTTAGGGCATAGGATTTATTCGTTGAAACGTTTCAGAAATCGTCTTAAAAATCTTGCCGGAGCTTTGCCGGATTCCAACCGGAATTCGGCCGGAAAAACGTGAAAGAGGGAAGTAGCTTTTGCTTTTTTTTAAATTTCAAACTTTGACATTTTGGCAATAAAGGTCCCTCAATTTTCTAAACCTTAAAATCTATGTTAAACTTTAAGATTATGGATTAACTAGTATTATAAATTTATTAATCCTTATATGTTTTATAACTTATAATAAATTTTGTAAAAGTCAAATATCGCATACGACTTAAAACGTAGATACGGTCCATAATAAATACAAATGATAAACATTGAGTTTGCTCTTTTATTAATACGACCAAACTTACAAGAACTAAAATAGAAACATTTGAAGGACTATTATTGATAATTTGATGAAAGACGAGGGTGACGTACGGATGTGTCACATGACCTGTTCAAATGCCATGCACAGACTTTCCTTAGTCGAAATAAATATAATATTGTCTACATAAATCTATACCAAGAGCAAATCACCCTTTGTTCTTTTCGTAAACAGGGTACAGTCAACTTGTCCTCGTTTGAAACCTCGAGAAAGCAAGTATGTGTTGAGCTCTTCGTACCACTAACGAGGGGCTTGGTGTAAACCGTACAACGCTTTGTTCAGTTTATAGACCTTATCCCGGTGGATAGGATCCTCAAAACCCGGTGGTTGCCCTACATATACTTATTTCTTCACCAAACTGTAAAGAAAAGCACTCTTTACATCCATCTGATACACCATGAATTTCATGTATGATGCGTACGCAAGAAGCATCCGAATGGCTTCTATACGTGCGACTGGTGCATAGACTTCATTATAATCTATTCCCTCTGTTTGACGAAAACCTTGAACTACGAATCGAGATTTGTTCCTTACAATCACTCCACGATCATCTTTCTTACACTTGAACACCCATTTGGTACCAATATTTTTTCGTCCAATTGGTAGATTGGTTAAGGGCCGGAAATCAATCAATTAAAACCGTCAGGTGCAGAAACCCTAACGATCTAGCAAAATGATGAAAACCGATGTCAAATCACACAAGAAATCATTTTCATCGTTTATCTTAGTCATTAACTTGAAATAAACAATTACAAACTCGATTTAAGACAAACTCTCAAAATTAGGGTTTTCTGGACAGAGTATAGGCGCTTAGAAACAATGATCAACTGACAATAACTAACTATAGCTGCTACCCAACAACCTTATATATAGACTAGTGGCGGATTTACGCTTTGAGAAGGGTCGGCCAGTGCCCACCGTCCAGTAGGTGGGTCACCGACGAAGTGAAGTTTCTTTTAATCGGATGACATCACAAGAAAAGCTTATTTAAGAGTTGAACCTTCAAAGTATATCATATAAAATAGTTAAAGTGAAAAACAGATGGTATCCTAGAGGTTTTTCCGTTTTACTGGTTTATGAACTCCAATGCCGGAGATACGGTGGAAAAGAAGAAGATGATGACTATGTTATGAATAGCCAAAAGGAGATGACTGTATTGGGAATCAGTTAAAAGTCAAAAGCTAGTATAAAAATTATATTTTAATTAGTTATGTCTTAGGATAGGAAATTGATTTTGACAATACATATGCACATCATTCAGTAAAGTAGATTTTTTCTATAATTTTATTTATGGCTTCTTAACTTTATCAATTTGAAGAGAACTTTATCATTTTTGTTTGGTTAACAGTTTTTTTTATTAATTAATAATCATTTAGTTGATGTTCATTGTTTATAACATTTATCCTACAATTATCGAATTTTATCCTTCACTATAAATTATCTTTGCTTTAAAGATATATATTTGAAAATAATTATAATTTCATTTATTTAACTAGTTTATGGTAGTTGCAAAAACTTAAAAATATTTAACATTAAATATAACTATTAAATGAAAGATTTTCATTGGTTTAAGTTTCTTCTTACAAGAAAATTTATTCTTATTTGAACTCTCCACTAGATATGTGTGTGTGTATATATAATATTTGTTTCTAAATGTTCTCAAATTTATCCTATTTTGTTGCGTTTTTTTAGACCAACAGATTTGTGCCTCCGTCAAAAAAAGTTCTTGTTCCGCCACTGGTATAGACAGACTCCGACCATTCGAGCTATCGAAGGTCCGAGTAGGTTGATTCGACTTTGTAAAATTCTGAATGAGTACCTACGTTAACCCGAATGAAAACTTACACACATAATACAAACTTAACATTCGACTTTTAACGACCTAGACTACCTGAAAGCTACAGACACATATATAAAATATGTATCAACAAATTGGAATTTTAAAAACTGTATATGCTATTATTCTCATGACATTTTAACAAATCAAACCAAAGTCAATGAATCATGACACAAGCTGGCTGAGTAATTTAAATAAAAACAGTACCATCGAAAACGATGTTGTGCCATACCAACTAGAATCTCACACATATAAAAAACCTTAAATGACACATACCACATCAAAGTCAATGAATCATAACCCAATATGGAGCTCAATAATTCCTTGCATCTGCCACATAGTAGAAGCATGCTTGTTCATTTCACTATTTTTCTGTCTACGATTTCTCTTACCATGGGCATGGGAACCCTTCAAAATTATGCAGCCAAACCATGCTCCCCAATGGAGTGCGCGAATATTACATTTCCTTGCCCATTTGGAATCGGCACAGATTGTTCCAAAGACGAATCGTTTAACCTCACATGCGACACTTCTAATAATGAACCACCAAAGTTGTTTATCGGAGATAACATTTCAGATTTAGAGTTGCACATCCCCGCTATGCTTTCACACGGATGCTACAATCAAA